>QTSX02006469.1:0-344448 GCA_014839935.2 Entomophthora muscae | reverse complement strand
AATGCTTTCAGCTACAGGTCCTACATAGTTGATGCCCCATATTTTGGAGAGTCCACTGACTGTAATTGGGTTGATTGGTTTGGCTGCCAAGTGCTTCTTTGAGAACATCTGGCAAGGATTACATTCCTTGAGGTAAGCTTTTACATCTTTGAAGCAGTTAGGCCACCAGTACTTCTTGCACAAGTGCTCTGCTGTTGACAGGATACCATAGTGTCCTGCTCCATCATAGACTTTGCGAAGAATTAGGCGGCACTCTTCAATCTTAGGCACCTTGACCAGGCGTCCTCACATACTACGGTAAAGTCCTTCCCCTATGATCACATAGTGGTGACTCTCTCTAAGAACAGCAACCTTGACATCCATTTCTCCTGTTGTAAGTAAGCAATATATAGCAAACAATTCTGTTTTGTAGCTCCCTGCTAACAGTTCTACTAGGTACATCTCCTGTTGTCCTTGGTGTGACAGTCCGTTGACAACCACATTCTTCTTCCCAGGTATGTGTTTGATATCCATAAGATACTTGGACATCTCCATCACCCAGCATACACATCTCCCATTCTCTTGCTGCTTGATCAGGATGAAGGACAACACCATGTTGTCTGTATATAAGGTAATGCAGTTGCCCAAGATATAGTATCTGAGTTTTCTCAAGGCTTGAATTACTGCTAACACCTCCTTATTGTAGATGCTATACCAGGACTCAGGACCACTGAAGGACTTGCTGGTGTATTCCACTGGGAAGAATATGCCTTCACATTCTTAGGCCAGGATTCCCCCTGTTACTTCCTCTGATGCATCAGTGAAGATGGAGAACTTATTGTTGAAGTTTGTGTGGATGAGCACAGGCGTCATAGTGAGGTGCTCCTTCAGCGTCTGAAAAACAACTTCCTGCTCAGAGCACCAAGTAAAGTCAACATCCTTTTGGATTAACTTGAACAAAGGCCTTGCAATGTCACTGTAGTTGGGGATGAAGCAAGAATAGTAACCCACTGTACCCAAGAAGGACTGGACACGCAAAACACTGGTAGGTCTAGGTCACTTTTGGATAGCTGATACCTTCTCAGGATCTGGGCAAACACCCTTGGCGTCTACCAAGTGCCCCAAGATATGCAGCTTTGTTTGACAGAGCAACAACTTGGACTCATTTACCAAGAGTCTGGCTTTTCTGACGCGGCAAAAGACTTTGGCCAAGACCTGTAAGTGCTCTTCAAACATCTCACTAAACACAGTGATATTGTCAAGTTAAACTGTAACTTTATTGTATAGAAGGTCTCTGAACACTGAGTTCATGGCGCACTGGAATTGTACAGGGTGCGCTGGTAAGTCCAAAAGGCATACACTTGTATTGATACTGACCCTGCTTGGTCACAAAAGCTGTCTTCTCTATGCTCTTGGGATCTATTTCCAACTGATAATAGCTGGAGAACAAGTCAATGTTGGTAAAGTATCTGGAGCCGGCATAGGAGGCAAGAGTCTCATTGATCAAAGGCAACATATAGTTGTCTGACTTTATGACCAAGTTCAAAGGTATGTAATTTAAACACATTCTTAACTTCCCATTATTCTTTGGCACAATCACAACAGGCAACGCCCAGGGAGACATGTAAGGCTCTATGATTCCCTTTGACAGAAGCCAGTTGATCTCTTCCTCCATGTAATCCTCATACTTCTTTGCAAGTTGATAAGGAGCGCGGCAGACTGGACAATGGCTCTCTGTATCAATGACATGTCTCTCAAGGTTGGCAGGTGGCAAAGGATCATCTTCATTGCAGAATAGGTCCCAATACTGTTTCATGAAGGTATGTAGTTTCTTCCTTTGTGTTGATGTTAACCCTTTATTTTGCTCAATAGCCTCCACTGCTGTCATGAAGGATTCCCCTTCATTATGAGGACTAGTGTAGCAAACATCAATAGGGAACAGGGTGTTCTCACACTGGATGAACTACTCATGGTTCCGGAAGGACACAGAGATTCCAAACTCACTAAGAGCATGGCAACCAATCAAGAGGTTGTACCAGGTAAGCTGAAAGATAGCTGCAGATACTAACTTTCTGACCCCACAGATCTCCACTGTAAGGTCCTTAACAAACCCAAGGCACTCTTCTGTCTTGCCGTTGGCAAAGGTAAATTTCTTCTTTACGCAACTATATTCTTGCACTCCTAATAATCTTAAGAAGGACTCCAAGATGATATTAGCAGTTGACACTCCATCTAATATGATGGCCGTAGGATGTCCTTCTACCTCACTGTCAATTCTGGGTGCTCCTTCACTGACAAAATCAATGGGTTGGTCCTCTTCCTGATCCAGAAGGGCAGTTTTATCAATGTTGAATTGCTCAGGGGTATTATGCACGCAAGTAGTACCAAGGTATTGTATAATTTGAGCTCTAACACTCAGTGCAATCTCTGCTAGATTGTACAAGGAAATTGGTACGTGGGTGTCTGTGAGAGTTTCAAGACGTTGAACTTGGGTGTTTTGATAACAGGCAAAGGAACCACAGGCTTAGACTTGGACTTATTGGTCTGCTGGGACTTCTGGCTTGAAGTCTTGAGAGCAGAAGACTTATGTACTTCAATAGTAGGTGCCTCATTGTAAGTACCATCTTCTTCATCCATGGGAACCCCATAAGGTTCAGCCGCAGGTGCCTGTTGTGGCACACCATTCTGATCCTGTTTTTGTGGCTAATTACCAGCTGCAGGACTCTCATGATTAGCCAACTCATATTTAAGTGGTTCTGATCCTTTGGTCTTCCCAGGAGTGCTATAGGGATGCACTTTTTGGCTTAAGCAGTGCTTCTGAGCCATGTTGGATCAAACTGCAGCTAAGATCTCCACAAGGTAAGTCTCATCTTTGGCTAATGATGCATTAGCCTCCTTCTTAGGTTTAGAGGACTTGGTCTTGGGTGGCTTGGCCTCACTGGGGGATGCCTTGGATTCAGGTGCACACAGAGTTGGGCAGTAGATAAAGGGATGCCCCTCCTCTCCACAGCAGTTGCAATTCTGTTTGCAATAAGAGGTAAAGTGACTGTACTGTTTTCAATTCTAACAAAACTGGGTTGACTTAGGTTGGTCTCCACTTGTAAGGTACATATGGAGAAATTTGATGGTGTCTGACAACTTCTTCATGGTATCACCCATGTCAGCAGCAGGCAGAGGCATGATTACCTTTCTTTCAGGTTTGGCTTTGACAACAGGTTCAGGGGCTACTGGGGAGTGGAACAACTGGCCGCAGGTCTTGAATCTGCCAAGGCAACAGATAAGGACATAAGCCTCTTCTACATTGCTTGGAGCATGAGTCTCAATGTACTGATAGTATTCCCATGTAAGTGCTTCACACAACCAATCTAACTCTTGAGTTTCTAGGAACAAGAGCCTGGTGTACTTGCCTTCAAGTGTGTTTTGGCTGCCATAGACAAGTTCTTGGTATTGACTCAAGGCAGCACTGATTTCTTCAATAAACTCATCTCTTCCTTGAAAGTTTGCTTGATTGATTGACTTTAGTTTGAGGAGAGTTCCTTCCATTCCTCCACCAAACTTCTCATAATCAAGAGCTTTCCAGCCAGACCAGTTTAGGTTGTAGTTTAAAGATGTATGCCACAGAGCAGCACAACCTGAAACAAAGTACTGGACTTCTTATAGGCAGTCCTCTTCACGGATGTGGTGCTTCTTACAGAAAAGGTTAAAGCAAAGGAACCAGGCTTGAGGGTCAGAGCCATCAAAAAGGGTACATTCTGAGCATTAATAGCCTTCAGCAAGGCCAGAGGATTCACAGTAGCGGCAGAGTCTATAAAAGAAGGATTGGAAGACATTGCTTGTCTTTCCTGGCAGGATCACCAAGTAAGATGTAACAGAGGAAAGGCCAGTTCTTACGGTCTTGTGGGTTCAAAGACAGAGGTATTGCCTTCCTGGCGTTGGCGGTTTCAAAGTTGAAACTTAGAGGCAAAATCCAAGATTTAAATAAACTTTAGAAAAAATCAAAGTCAAAATTTTTGTAAAATACTTGTGTGTTTATTTGATAAAATTGCTGAGTTTAAATACTCTTAGAATATATGTGAATATGAGATTTAAGAGGATTTAGAGGGATGGTTTAAGTTTGAGTGAAACAGGCAAAAGATTAATTTGAAACCAGAGGTTCAGACTGAAGTTCAGTTAATTGCCAGTTATACAACACTGCAGTGAGATTAATCTTGCTAAAGACCTTCACACCTGCAAGTGTGTCAAACAGATTGTCAATCAACAGCAGGGGGTACTTGTTTTTGCTGGTTACTTTGTTTAGGGCACATTAATCAGCCACTAAGCAAAGGGACCTGCCCTTCTTGGCTACAAAGAAAACTGCAGCCACATAGGGTGAGAGGAAGGGGCAGATGAAGCCCTTGTCAAGTGCGTCCACAAGGTGTTGACAGAGAGTTTTGTCTTCCTTGGGCATCAGACAATATAGGAGGCACACTTTGGGTAGTAACCCCTTTAGTTGTACAGCATGTTGTATCTCCTGAGGAGGAGGTAGTTAGTCCAGTGTCTCACTGAAAACGTCCTTATACTCCTCAAGGAGTGCAGCAAGTGCTGGTGGAGGTAAAGTGGTCAAGGAAGGTGTGAGAGAGAGGGGCTAAACTAACTAAGTTTGGCTTCTATCCTGGCAAAACAAACCACCAGGATGCCGCCCAGTGGAGAGCTGGGACGGCCGCTTGAAGGGGGGATCACAGGGAGAACACAGGGGACAGCTGAGATAAATATGAATTAAGTCCCATCAGCGCCAAACTGGTGAGCAACCAGGACGTACAGATGGGGGGAGGGAGAAGACATCACAGGAGTGCATAAGGGCACTAAGCTACTCTTCTCCAGGTCAGGGAAGGAGGGCATTGGCGCCATCTTACCCACAGGAGCAAGAGAGGCATAGTCAACATCATCCAAATCCAGGCCATCACATGTTAGGCTCTTCACCACAGCCTCTCCAGAATAAAGGAGACCACTGGGAAAGCTCAAGAGGCTGGAAGGATCTTCACTCATGAGCAGCGCAGAAAGAATATCTTTGACCACAGGTCTGACAAGGTTGACCACAGAAGGAGCAAAAAGAGCCCCAAGGAAAATAAAATAAATTTCATGACTGGGAGTATCATAGTTGTGTTCCCCTCAAAATTTGGGAAAGAAAGATGAAGTTTTTAAAATTAAAAGCAACATAATTAAGCCTAGCAGGGGTAGCCACAAGCAGGAGAGCAAAGGAAGCAACAGAACAGGTCTAGTGGACTTGAACGTGGTTGCAGGTGACTTGGGTGGTACAAAAACAAAAGCAGGTTTGACACAAGGAATTGAAAAAAACTCAAAGTAACAATAGATATTATATCAAATTTTAAATGAAAATTTAGGTTCAAATGCTACTTTTGTGAAAAAAAGCAAAAAAGAAGGGAACTATATGCCTGAGCTTCTTCTAAGGGTGCCAGAGGAGATGTCAGGCTCAAACTGGGCTGCCGCAAGGTAAGCTTTACAAGCATAATTAACACTTTAATTTTTTAACCAAGGGAAACTCCAAACTGGGGTATCACCACTGCAGAATTAAAATTGAATTGAAAACAACCAAACTTTAATCTAATTGGAAAATAGACAAGCAGGGGAATGAAGGTCCCCTTGCTGTGTTAAAAGGAGTGTGTCACAAGTGACAAACTCCTATTGACCATGCTTACTGGAAACCCTCAACTATGGGATTCAAACCCTGACACCCTGTGGGTTGCCAGCCCGCAGGACCAGCCGCCCGGCTGCCCGCAGATTTTTGGGCTCAAACCAGAGCAGGATTCAACTTTGGAAACCCTTAAAGCTGGATGAATCAAAATTATCTAAATTGACACTCCCCACAGTAAAGGTTCCTGTTAACTTGACCAATTGGCAGGCGGGCCTAGGCATAGAACCCAAAATAACTTGGGCCTCCATGGAGGAGGAAATAGAGAAACTTCCCAATAAACACAGACCACCCAGAGATGACCAACACAGTGACCCAACAAGGGAATTTGAGTATTCTCAGTTGGAACCAGCCAATGAAATAACTCCCGCAATGGATGCCAAAAAGGACTGGAAAAACCTGGTAAATGATAACACCCAGGCCAGAGAAATTTGTAAAAGTTTCCCCATGACAGATGGGCATACTTATACCCTGGACTGCCAGGAAGATGCCCATTGCCGTTATTGCAATAAAGTGACATGAACCTTTGGTTCAACCAGGTTATTCCATATTTGACATTAGTTCAATTTCATCTACAGTCAATCTTGTGTGGTCCTGCACCTCCCACCTAAGAACCCCAAGAAACTGCAGACCAGCTGTCTGAGCTTTACCGTCTGCCAGGAGCTCCCTACGGACCAGTACATTTCACCGAGTATCCTGCCAACCCCGCGTATTTGGAGTTCACCCTAGAGAAAACCTAATCTACAACCCTGAGGCCAGAACCAGAGAGACCAAAACTATCTACAGGGAAGGTAGCAAGATCACCAGACCTCCCCTGTTATTCCGCAACAAGTACAACTACCTGCCCGCGTATTTGATCCCCATGACTCTACCTCTTACCCCGCGGCCCAACTGCCCGCAAGAATCTGTTGCTGCTAATGAATCCACTTCTACCCAGATATTTGGAGTAATGTACATCACTCTTACCGGCTTGATAAATTCTATGGTACCTGCCAGCAGACCTTGGGCCCTCCTGGGCAAATTGTTATCTTATATTGTAAAGTTAGCCCCAATCTTGTAGTAGGCCATCCCTGCCAGGCCTGCAGGCTGTCTGCCTGCAAGTTCTCAGGAACCCCCCACAGGCTGGATCCCTGACAGAGTGGGTTGAAAAGGGATGAAATCACATGACTTTTGGACCTGGATCTAATTAGCTGGGGGAATTTTTTTGCTGGACAGGACCAGGGGGACTGGAAAGTTTCACTCTAATTTCCATGGTCCCATCTGATTAGCTAGAAGAATCCCCAGGAATTTGAAGCTCACTTGAGTTTTTGAGCTTTGATGTGGCAACACTTGATTGGTTGGTTCTGATAGTTTTTAAAAGTGACTGACACCAGGTCAACAGGTAATCCAAATTAACCAATGTATCTTTCCAGAAGAGAGCAACCAAAGGCAATGGATCTGCAGGATAGGCCAGCAAAAACCTCTCATCAACGGTGTGTGCCAAATTCTCTAAAGAATTAAGGGGCTTGGCTGATATTTGTGGTCCTTTCTTGGTGCAGCGGGGGAAGATTGTGCAGTCCAATGCCAGGGGTGGCAGTGAATTTACAGAAGGGGCTGCAGAGGGTTCAGCGCAGATAACTTTGACTGAGCATTGGTTAAAGTCTAGTTTTACTCCCTTGAAATCATACAATCCTGTCTCTGTTATTCTGACAAACACAGTATTGTGAAGTAACTTGCTCATTTTGACAGAATAGATATGAAAACCCACCCCATTTCTATTGAGGATGATTACAGATGTATCCCAGTCAATGTAGGGACAATTGTGACAAAGCCAGTCAAGGCCAGCAATTATGTTGTGGTTGAGCCCTGCCATTATTGAAACAGAGAGCTTAACCTGGACGTTCCTCATCCTCATAGAGAAGGGTACGGTTTCATGGGTAATTGCCACTCTATGGGAGTGAGCTACTTATACTGCCTTGAATCTGCTTGGCACGCAGTTTAATTGTTGAGAATCCGCAAATACCTGGTCAACCATAGTGTGGTTGTCCCCGGTATCAACCAATAGCTTGTGGGTATTCCCACAAAAACAGAAGGTATAAGCCAAGCGGGTTACTTTATTTGGAGAGTGGCTTGCTTGAAGCACGGGGTTGTCACTATGAACTTGGAAGACGTCTGTCACAGCCCATACCAGAGTCCAGCTGGACTCCCACAGGGGAGGCAGGCCAGGCCTGGAAGGCCATGTACAAAATAGGCACTATACAAACAAGGTAGTTGAGAGAAGTGGCTAGGGGGAGCCAACTCCCAGTATGGGGCACAACTTGTTTGGCCAGCCCCAATACTGTGATATATACAAACCACAGTTTGCTAAAGTCCTGGGTGGGAGGCGTGTTGGGGAGAAGAGGAGCAATAGGAATATCCTTCATAGCTGGTGGCAGATCCAGATGATGGGGATGGGAATACTCCAAGTAAAGGGTGCGGGGTGGTTTGGCACGGGCAGCAGGAGTATATCCAGGAGGATATGGATATGCAAGTTTGTATTGGGTAGTGGATTCACGTATAATGCAAAGAGAATGATTAAATTTGAGCAAAAATAGACAATTCCCGCAATAAGATAATACTTTCTAGGCATAAACTTGATTTATTAAGATGTCAACAGTGAGGAGGGCTTCTCCCCCTCACTAATTATACTTACTGAAGATTCTGTGGCTTTTTGTGCCACCAGGGAACTGATGGCATCATTTTGAGTTAGATTTACAATTTTAACCGGAATTTGCGCGCTTGGGCAAGAGGGTTAGATCTTATTGGCTGCTATAACATGGAACTTTTGAAATTTGCAGTATGTTGAGATTCCACAGTTATTTATAGTTCCTGCAATGAATCATTTGTCTAATTGCGCAATCAAACAATCACACACCCAATGTGCCATTTTCTGATAGGTAAGTGGCCCAAATTTGATAACAGGCTCAAAGTCAGGGATTTGAGGCTCGTGTGCCTCTCAAATCCCAGGCCATTTGCTAATTGAAAGGGGAGGCTTTGCCCTGAAAAGTGCTTTGTGTGGGCTTCTACGCTGCATGTTTAATCAACTATAAGGAGGCCAGCTGACTGTCCAGGGCAATCTGGGCCCTGACATCATCCCCTGTCATAGTCAAGCTTGCAGAGCATGACTCTTTACTCCGAGACTTATATTTCTTTAGTAGGATGGTGGCATTCTCCAGGTTGGATTCAGGCTCCCAAGTATTCTCTTCATGGGGGTATCCTTTCTATTTGACCAGAAAGTGAGGTTTTTGGTATTGGAGCTTGTGTCCCAGAATGGCTTTGACCTTGTGTTCTGTGAAGCTTCCCATTTTGATGGGTGGGGAAGCTGTTCTCACTATCTGGTGTGGGAGAGAAGGTCCTTTCTTTTTCACTAACAGGGAGCAGTGGAATACATTGTGAATCTTCCATCTGGGGGGAAGTTCTTTTAGGTAGGCTACAGTACCAATGTGTTGTAAGACTTTGTAAGGGCCTGTTTTTTGGGGGCTCAAGCTAGTGCAAGGGGCAATGGTCTTGATGTTATTAGCGCTGAGATACACAAGTTTTTTATTTCAATTGGGGGCCAGGGCTTTGTTTCTTGTTGATAAAATCATTGTATACTTGTACTGCTCTTCTCAGGCTCTTGGCACATTCTTCTTGGAACAAGTGGATGTTGCTGACCCAGTCTCGTCCTTTGGGGTTGTTGGCTTCCTCTGTGGGGGAGCATCTCATGTGGGTTTGAATCTGTAGTTGGCTTTGAAGGGGGACATACCAGTGGAGCTGTGGTCTTGGTTGTTGTACGCAAACTGAGCCATTGGTAGGTTGGTTACCCAATTGTTCTGTTCCAAGTTAACGTAGCATTGTAAGTACTGTTTGAGGACCTGGTTTACTCTCTTGGTCTGTCTGTTGCTCTGGGGGTGATATAAAGTAGACAAAAATCTTTTTATTCCCAAGTCCTTTAGGACATGGGCCCAAAACTTAGAGGTGAATTGTGGGCCTCTGTCTGAGACCACTTCTTGTGGGAGTCCATGATTCATGAATACTTGGTTACAGAATAGAGTTGCAGTTTCCTTTGTGGTTACTTTGGTTGTTGTTGGAATGAAGTGAGCCATCTTGGTGAAACAATCAAAGACTACAAAGATGGTGTTGAATCCTTTTGAATTGGATAGCTCCACAATGTAGTCCATAGAGACTGACTTCCAAGGGCCTTCTGCAATCTGAAGGGGTTGTAGTAATCCTTCTGGCTTTCCTCACTTAGGTTTGGTACGTCCACATGTCTTGCAACCACTGAGGTATCCTTCAATCTCTGGTTTCATCCTGGGCCACATGTAGGTTCTCTAGATCCTTTTAAGAGTCTTTGTACACCCAGGGTGTCATGAAATGGGGGAGTTGTGGTATTCCTTCAGTATCTCTAAGCGCAGTGGACCCTCTGGTACATAGGTGCATCTGTGTAGCTGCAGGGTGTTTCCATGTAGGGAGTAACCAGCTTGGTTGTAAAGACTGTTGATATCTTTATTTAAGTCTTCCATGATGGAGATGCAGTGCTGGTCTACAGGCTGAGCTAGTTGGATTTATTCTCTTCTACTGTCTAGTCTCAGGAATAGAAGCATTGGCTCAATCATGTTTGGGGACAGCAAAAATTTTGTGTTGAATTCTTCAATCTCTTTGGCGCTAGGAAATAAGTCTGTCTTTGGCTTAAGGCATCAGGTAGAATGTTGATCTTGCCAGGATTGTAGCTGATTGATAAGTTGTAATCTGCTATGAATAGGGCCTATATATCTTGTTGCTCATTCAGTTGTTGTGGTTTGAAGAAGTATGTCAGGTTCTTGTGATTGGTCATGATTCTCACTGGGTGGTTGGCGTCATACAAGTATCCTATCCAATGTTCCAAGGACTGGATGATAGCAAGCATCTCTTTATTGTAGATGGGGTAGTTCAACTCAGGTAGAGTGAACTTCCTCAAGTAGTAAGCACAGGGTGCAGCTTACTATCATGCCCCTCCTGAAGCAACACCTCCCCCAATGCAAAGTCAGAGGCGTTTGTTTCCACAATAAAGGGCTTATTTTAAACTGGCATTTCTAAGACAGGTGCAGAAACAAAGGCGTTCTTTAGCAACTCAAAGGCTGACTTGGCAGTATCATCCCACACAAAGGGGTGCTTCTCAGAGGTGATGTGGGTCAAGGGCAAGCAGCTGAAAGAAAAATTTTGGACAAATTCCCAGCAGAAGTTTGCCAGGCCCAGGAAACTTCTGACCTCCTTATAGTTCTTAGGTTTGGGTCATGATGTCACAGCCTCTATTTTATCAGGTGCCATTGCAAAACCTCCTTTCATTACATTGTACCCCAGGAGCTCTACTTCCTCTTTGAAGAACTCACATTTCTGGAGTTTAACAAAGAGTCTATGTTCCTTGAAGCGTTGTAGGACAGCTTGAAGGTGTTCAACATGTTCCTCAGGTGTGCAACTGTGAATGAGGATGTCATCTAATAAGGCTACACAACACTAGTCCTTTTACCTCCAAAGACCATGTCCACCATAGTTTGAAAGGTACTGGGCGCGTTGCACAGCCCAAGCAGCATAATCAAGTATTCAAAAGTCCTTGCCAAGCTTGAAGGTAGTTTTTAATTTGTCACCAGGCCTGATCCAGATCTGGTTAAAGGCATCCCTCAAATCAACCTTTGAGAAGACGTTGGCTCCTGAAAGCTGGTCTGAGAGGTCTTCAGCATTGGGTACAGGGGATTTTTTTCACCGTGATGCTGTTTAGGTCCTGGTAATTGACACAAGGACGTAAGTTGCCGCCCTTCTTTTTAACAAATAATAAAGGGGACAAACAAGGAGATTTGGAGACACATATATATCCCTTCTTCAATATCTTGTCCAAGTACTCTCTTAAGGTGGCTTGTTCCTTCATGTTACAACTATAGACAGGTCCATGCTTAGGTTGGGTTCCAGGGAGGAGGTCAATGGTGTGGTCAAACTGACTGTGCTTTGGAAAGGTGGTGGCTTCTTCTTTGGAGAAGACGGACTCCAAAGGCTTCAAACATTTTTAGATCTTGGCCTTGCAGGATTCCATGGTGATGTTGTTTAACTCAGGGGTCTTCTGGGGGTTCAGGCAGGGGACCAATAAGGTTTGGCTTTCATTAACGACAGTCACTTGATGGTTCTTATAGTCCAAGTTCAATTGGTGATCAACCCACCATTCAAACCCTAACACTACAGGTTTGGGAAGATTCTCCATGACGTGGAATTTGATGGAAAGCAGTCTCTTGTTTAACTTCAGGGAGACAAACTCTTCACATTTTTGGGACAGGTCTGTTGTCTAGTTACCCAAGGTTACCAGTTAGGAGTTTCCCTGGATTGGTACACCAAGGTTCTCAGCTAGGCTATATTCCATGTAGTTGAGGGTTGCCCTACTGTCAAGGAGAGCTACAGTGTTCACCTCATAGTCATTATAACATAAAGTAGTGTCAATGATAGGATAAGATTGTGAAGTGTTGTTTATGGCTGAGATGGTTGCTTCTTAGGTTCCATTGGAGTGGCTAGTGAAGTCCTTGGATAAATGGCCACTCTGGTGGCAATAGAAGATATTCTGCTTCTGACGTGGCATTGGTACTCTTCAGGGGTCATGTTTAAAGCAGGGCCTACTTGCACCAGGGGTTTAATTGTTCTGGGGTTGGCCAGTGTGGTATCTTTGTGGTTGGCTGAAGTCCATGCCTCTGCCAATAGACAGGAGCTTGTCTTTGGGGAGGTCACATCAGTGGTGTCTCATTAGGCTGGCATGATGTGGGTTCAGATTGTTTCTGAAATGCAAACATGATATGTTGTAAGGAATCTCAGCTGCCTCTGCCAGGCGTAGGAATTGTTATATGTAGGTCTCCAGGTTGTCTCTTTCTTGGGTCAGGCGGTGAGCTCCATGTAGGCTTGGATCTGAACCAGCAGGGATAGTTGCTGAGTTCATTCTCTCCAGGAATTGGGTTTAGGAGAGTATGAGGTCTGGGTCTTCCTCAAAGCTAGTCAAGAAGGTTTCTCTGACATCACCCTTTAGTTTGGCGGCCACCATCATAATCTTCTGAGTGTCATCTCTGAAGCTCTTGGGGTGGGCATGGAACAAGGCGTTTATCATGATCATTCCTTTTTTGAAGCCAGCCAAGTCTATTTTTGGCAGGCCAGGAAAGGTTGTGGGGGCAGCAGTATTATGGTTTGAGGTGGAGATGATCACTGTCTGGACCTGGGATGGCTTGCCAACAATTTCTTCTTGGCATCTTTTTTTTCTTGGTCAAATACTGTCTTATGTAGTAAGCTTAGGTAATAAATAAAATCATACAAAATGCCCCTATAATCAAAGAAGAATAGGGGCCCAGTGTAACTAGTTTAGATATGATTGACATACTGTCACGGCCCATACCAGAGTCCAGCTGGACTTCCACAGGAGAGGCAGGCCGGGCCTGGAAGGCCATGTACACAATAGGCGCTATACAAACAAGGTAGTTGAGAGCAGTGGCTAGGGGGAGCCAACTCCCAGTATGGGGCACTACTTGGTAAGCCAGCCCCAATACTAAGATATAGACAAACCCCAGCTTGCTAAAGTCCTGGGTGGGAGGCGCTTTGGGAAGAGGAGGAGCAGTAGGAATCTCCTTCATAGCTGGTGGCAGATCCAGATGATGGGGATGGAAATAAACCAGGTCAAGGGCGCAGGGAAGTTTGGCATGGGCAGCATGAGTATAGCCAGGAGGATGTGGATATGCAAGTTTGTATTGGGTAGTGGATTCACGTATAATGCAAAGAGAATAATTAAATTTGAGCAAAAATAGACAATTCTTGCAATAAGATAATAATTTCTAGGCATTAACTCGCTTTATTAAGATGTCAACAGTGAAGAGGGCTTCTCCCCCTCACTACTTATACTTACTGAAGATTCTGTGACCTTTTGTGCCACCAGGGAACTGATGGCATCATTTTAAGTTGGATTTACAATTTTAACCGGAATTTGCGCGCTTGGGCAAGAGAGTGAGATTTTATTGGCTACTATAACATGAAACTTTTGAAATTTGCAGCATATTGAGATGCTCAGTTATTTATAGTTCCTGAAATGAATTAATTGTCCAATCACGCAATCAAACAATCACACTCCCCATGTGCCACTTCCTGATAGGTAAGAGGGTAAATTTGATAACAGGCTTGAAGCCAGGGATTCAAGGCTTGTGTGCCTCTCAAATCCTGGGACATTTGCTAGTCAAAAGGGGGGTTTTCTCCCTGGAAGGTGCTTTGTGTGGGCTTCCACACTGCATGTTTAATCAACTTTTAGGAGGCCAGCTGACTGTCCAGGGCAATCTGGGCCCTGACAACATCAAGGGTTTCAACTTAATTTACACTGTAGTTGCAGGGATTCTTTGAAAGGAGGGATTGAGAGTGAGGGTAAGTGGGGTTATAGAATCTTTTGTAGCTACAACCCCAAGGCTTTTCCCTGGTCCTCAATTTGTGCTAGCTGGAGTTCCCCCCTTGCGGGGGCGTTTGATCCCATTTTCCTGCTGGCAGGGCTGGCGGCAGCCCATTTGGTTGTGGTCACTGCCAGGTGTTGAACAAGGTTGAGGTGGAGCGTCATTAGTACAGCAGAAGCCCATCAATTCCTGGTTGTTGGCCTCCATAATGGCCTTGTAACAGTCATCAATGGAGATGCAACAGCCTACAAAGAACCACTTAAAGATATGGGGCTTGAGCCCATTGACTATCAAGGTCAGAAGCATGGTGTTTTCATTGGACACGCTTTTGGGGTAGTGGCAAGAGCTTGCTGCCAGGCAGCAAGATATTTGGGGATGGACCTGGTCTGCTTAATGGACAGGAGGGGAGTTCCCACCATAATAGCCAAGAAAGTTTTTCTATAGCAGGACTTTGGGGCGTCCATGAACAACGCCCAGGTGACATCAATTTCTTGGCTGGCCCAGTTGGTAAAACATACAGCAGCAGGCCCTGTGAGGCGTCCAGACGCAGTAGCAACCCACATGGGCTCAGGAACCTGAAAGATACAGAAGTGGGTTTTGGTGGAGTGGAGCCAACTGACAATGTCAGCCCCTTTGACCCCACCTGCAAAGGATTCCAGCTGGAGGTTGATCATGCACTGCAAAAGATCTGACTGGGGCAGGGTGACGCTGACGTCATGCTGTCTAAGGCAGAATCAATTATACACACTTGTAAGAACCAGCTGATCTTGGTAAATGACGTACCTGTTGGGGATGTCCCCCTTGGGGATTGATAGGAAGGTCTCTTGATGGGGAGTAGCCATAAAGTCTGTACTCTGTCCTTTCTTTGGGGAATTTTTCTTTTAGGTAGCTTATGAACCTACTGCTGCTATCACTGTTGCAACTGAACCAATGAAGTTCATTTTTGCTTGGGGAAGACAACAGTCCAATAGAAAGGACAGGAATACCAAGAATAAGGTGTTGTTTATTGGTTGTTATTGTGATTGATATACCATATGAGGAAAGCCACAAGGTCACCAGAGGGTGGCATAGTGACAGGCTTCATATAAGGGTTGTGACTGGGGAATAATCTGTGATATGATCATATATTTGAATTGGAAACACTCCTAATTAGGAGATGGTGCCTTCAATTTGACATTTTCATCATATTGATTCATGCCGTTTGATATGTTCTGTGATGACTCATTGAATGTCCCCTGTTTATTGTGAGATACATTGGAAGGCAAGTCTAGAAACTTGATTGCAACAAATGCGGGATACATGAAGCAGAAATGCAGAATTCTAATGTACAATTTAAGATTTTCTGTAAGTCTAACAAATCATAGACAACATGAAATTAGTAACAAATCTAAACTGCGGGATTGTCAAATCCAAGAACCAAATTTCAAATCAAAAATGAGGTAAATTTGAAATAATTATAATTTATGGATGTCTTAAAAAGGATACAAAGGATCTAGAGTGGATTTGTGCTAATTCTTTTAGGAATCATAGGCACTCTCAAAAATCACCCTATTACATTTTAGTGCGGCTAAAATTTAGATCCTACTATTCACAAAATTAACATATTTAACAATAAAATTGACTAAAATATACATTCCTCTTTTTAAGTTTAAGATTTTTTAATAAAAATTTATTATGTCTTCTTCCAATAACAATCAAGTCAATGAGCTGTTCCCTGGCCTTGACAAAATCATGCAGGGCTACACTGGGTCTTCTAATAGTGAAGCCTCCCTCTATGGCCACTCCCAACCCGCAGGCCCCTCTACAAGCACCACCTAGGAGTGTGTTCTTTCTCCTGCGTCCTCAAGAATGGCCCTGTTTTTCCATCACACACAGACAGCTGCTAACCTAAATAATATATCAACAAAGGCATCTGGAAACAGCCAGTTTAGCAAAGGGATCACCCAGGGAAGCCAGAATACCAAAGCAGTCAATCAGATTACACCGTTTGGCTCCCAAGACAGACACATCTCACCTCCAGCCAATCAGCCTGCAAGATGCAGAAGAAAATTGATCACTCCGGACATTGTTCTTGAAATGGTTGAAAAGCAAGGGAAGCTTATGTCTCTTGGGAAAATAGCGGCTGTGATAGGTTTTGCAAAGTTCACTGTGGCTGCAACCCTGCAAGCCCACGCCAACTATGGTCCCCTACTAAGAAGACCCCAACTGATGCCTGTTCTTTGACTGAAGGTGAAAAAGCCCAACCCCTCATGATGGCTATTATGGAGTGTGACCCAAAAATGCCCCTGGTCCAGGTTTGTCTTCAACTGGAACTCCATGGCATTTTCACAAATAAGAGAACAGTTGATTCATGGATGCACAGAGTAGTGGTTGCTGCTAGAATCTTGTTCAATCAATTTCTCACTGGTCTCAGTTTGGTGGATACCAATACCTATGAGTCTTCTGTCATCAATCTTATCAAAGGGAGGGCAATGAGGGCCCGTAATGATGTAATCTTACTGTTGTATGCTAAGATATCTGCAAGTATTCAAGACTATGGAGAGAAGTGTATCCAGTCTGACGTGTACAAGCGCAGCCCAATATTGTATTGGTTTGTTGGGGTTTTGTTGGCAGTTTCCCCATTGGGTGTCAATTATTACTCAGCAATATCAAACACTGCATATGGGTATGCCTACCAGACAGATCTCAAGGACATGATGGAGGAGTGGGCTACCCAATAACCATATACACAATTGTACTGAGTGCAGAGATGGAGCAGCAGGAATGGGCAACCAGAGAAATTATGGCTGTGGGCATACCTGTTGGACCTACCCCAAAAATCACGCTGACATGCATCTTGCAGATGTATGTCTTTAAAATTTTGGTTCAGCTCTCAGGCCCTTAAAGCCTTCCACATACAATGAACTGTGCATCCAAATCAAGATGGGGTATGAGCTTTCCCCTTCCATTTGTCCAGGATTTATCAGATCTTTTCATATTCTATGCAATTGATAGTGATAAGTCCAGAAAGGACTCCCATCTCCCCCATGCTCACCCATTTGGTTTTTCAAGCCCACATACATGATGGAAGAAGAATTTGAGCAATTGAAGCAATCAGCTCTTTCTGTGTCTTCCCAGTCAACAAAACTTGCCTCCCCAACCCCCCATCAAGACCAAGCCACCCACCTTCCAACCCCAACTCCCAAACCACCACCCATTCCCTCCCCACTACCTCTGATGCTGTCCCTTTTACAGGTGCAGATAAAATTGGTGTACATTCCACCCATTCCCTCCCCTAAATTTCATTTAATGAGAAAAATAAAATCTTTCTTTGTAGCAACTTATTAAAATGATACTATTTTTTCAATTTATGATTAATAATATATTTTTTATATTATTGATATCCCCCATAATTAATAAAATGCTGTACATTTGATATGGTAACATATAATTATTTGCATGAATATTTTTTCTTTATCAATAATAAAGTAAGGATTAACAAATTTAAATATCATATTAGAATAATGCAGGTAGACGCTAAATTTTGATATTTAGATAGTATGTGCATAACTCAATGCATTCTGTATAATAAAATTTGTTGTAAACTTGGCATTTTTCATTGTGATTTTTTAATTTAAATGTGTCTATATCAGGGAGCCATTAAAACTTATTACAAATATTGATACAGAGTGCATTTTATAGCCTAAATATTTACCTATTGGTAATTATTTTTTAAAATTTAAGCCAGATTTTGTAAGTTAGTAATAATACAATGAATCAATCAATTACTGTTTATGAACATTATTGGAACAATTTTCTTTGCTGTGACAAATAGCATTTTCTGATATTTATATGCCGGCATCCAATTGGTTGATTTCCCACCCTATTGCCTGTGCAATAGGATGGGAAACCAACCAATTGAATGCCAGTGCGTAAATATCAGAAAATGTACAATTGCCACAGCAAAGAAAATTGGCCAATTGATGTTCATAAATAGTGATTGATTGATCCACTGTATTATTACTAACTAACTAACTAACTAACTAACTAAATATGACTTAAATTTTAAAAAAAATTACCAATAGTTAAATATACAAGCTATAAAATGCACTTTGTATCAATATTTGTAATTAGTGTTAATGGCTCCCTGATATATACACAGTTCAATTAAAAAATCACAATGAAAAATGCCAAGTTTACAACAAATTTTATTACACAAAATGCATTGAGTTATGGACGTAATGTGGAATCAATATTGTTGCAACCAAGATTCCACACTTGCCTGCTAATTTATCTCACAATACACAGGGAACACTCAATGAGTCTCCCAATGACATGTTTAACGTCATGGATCAATCTGATGACAATGTTGAATTGCAGGCACTATCTCCTAATTAGGAGTGTTGCCAATTAGACACACTGATCCCCGCACAGGTTATTCACGGTCCCAAACATTATATGGAACCTGTCACTATGCCGCCCCCTTTTGGCCTTATTATTGCAACCAAGTTTCTCTCCTTGCCTGCTAACATATCTTATAATACATAGGGGCACTTGATGAGTTGCCCCAGGACATATCTAATGGCATGGATTAATTTGATTGTGATGCCAAATGGCAGGCACTATCTCTTAATTAGGAGTGCTTCCAATTCAATTTTGCTGATCCCTGCCCAAGTTATTTCTTGGCTCCAAACCTTACATGGAGTCTGCCACTTTGCCATCCTCTGGTGGCCTTGTGGCTTTTCCTATATTGTCAGGGATCCAGTCTTGGGCGGCCAGCTGCGTTTTCAGGGTTAACTTGGGCCAGTGTTTTAGCAGGCAAGGCCCACCAAAAGAGAGGAGCTAACTTAAAAAGGTAGGAAACAGACTTCCCCACCCAAGACCACAGGCTGGTAGCTGGTATGATAGTGTCAATCACCCCTGTGAGGATGATGTACACAATTCCAAAGAGCTTGTTGGTATGATCAGTTGGGAGGTCAGGCAAGGAAGCAGGCATAGGTTTGGGTGTCACTGACAGTTCCATATGAATATTTTATGCTGGAAAGTAGATGAATTTCCCTCTAAATAAATTTGTTTTGAAAATATCCACAGGCCTTGACAGTTGTATCTAACAGCAGATTGTATGCAGGCCAAAGGATCAAGTTTGAGTATCTTTTCTGGGGTATTGTAAAGTTCTGTGGCCCACCTTTGATCCTGGATTGGGATGTATTTCCCATACCATCAAAAAAGGTGCCCCAAATGCAGGCAAAACCCCTCCAAAACCGGGAGGACTTGGCCCACACGGTAGACAAACGCTTTGTGTTGGCCTTCCTGGCTGAAGTTCTCATTTCCCCTTTGGAGTCCCCTCCAACTGCGGAGGAGACATTAATTTGGTTGGATTGCTTGTTGTCCTGATGTTGCCTGGTCCTGAAACAATTAGCAAACCAACAAAAAATGTGGGCCACATGAAGTCAGAAAGGTCAAACCTGCAGCCTGAGAAAATTGGGTACCAAAACCCACAACCAGTGGTGTCCCAGGTAGCTAATTCCTCCGGCCCGGGAGTCCCCCGGCCCAAAACAATTGGGTTCTGGAGCTCTCTGGTGGAGATGTCAGAGGAAGGCATTAGGGGAAATGCGCACCCTGAGTCCTCAGAAGGCTCCTAGACAATTAAGGGGCTGAGTCTTACATCTGGCCCTGCGGCCCCTATTTTCTGGGTCTCAAACCAATATAAGATTGGCTAGTACTCTTTAATAGGCTCCCCTTTAGATTACACTCCAATAGCCCCTTTTATAACCCCTCCTGTCCTATCACCCCCCCTTTGCATAAAATGGAAGCATGGGCCGTCAGGTCCCTTGCTTACCAATTTCAATTGTTGAATAAACTCCTGACTTTGCAAATCTCTTTGTATTTTAAAGTTTGTTTAACAATAAAGGTATTTATCCCAACTCCTGCTGTTGTCCCCGCCTCCCGCTTTCTCTGGCCTGCCTGACTGTCTGCCCATCATTTTTTGTTGGGAATTGTTCCAAGAACAATAACTTGGAAAATTCCCTGTTTTTTACCCGAGCACTTAATTGTCCCCGCCAACCGCTTTCCCTGGCCCGCCTGCCCACTGTTTTTTGTTGGGAATTGTTCTGATTATATTAATTTGGACCATTTCCTATTATTTACCCGTGCACCTGGTCTGTCTGCCCAGTAGTTTTAGCAAAAGAAGGGCACCCACTGAAATCATGTTGTCACCTTGGTACAAGATGGCTGTGTGGATACTGGTGCCCATTTCCCTCTTGTTCTGGTCCTCAAACCCAGTTTTTTGGAGCAAACTTTCCTTGATTTCTCAATCTTCTGAGTTTATTCCTGGTCTTTTTGCAAATGTAATTGAGCATCTCACCCAGATTCCCATCAAACTGGGATCCTATTGGTTATTATCTTGGTTGTATTCTCATCTTGAAGAGTTGTTGCCACTTCTAGAATCTGTTACTACTGAAACTCCTTCTTCTGACTTGGTCAATCCTTCCCCCTTGCGCCAAATCCCTGAGTCAAATACAGAGGACCCTTTCACTCAGAATTGCTCTCTGTGGTTACTTGCTGGAGCCATGGTCATGGCTTTA
This sequence comes from Entomophthora muscae, assembly GCA_014839935.2. NCBI lineage: Eukaryota > Fungi > Entomophthoromycota > Entomophthoromycetes > Entomophthorales > Entomophthoraceae > Entomophthora > Entomophthora muscae. The sequence continues at coordinate 323,791 of QTSX02006469.1, read as the reverse complement.
GATGCATAATTCCCTCCCCTTTCACATCTGGTCTCCTTTGGAAGGCCCCTTTGAGCGGCTATCCCAGTCTTGCACTGGATGGCATCCTGGTGGTTGGTCCCACCAGGATGAGAGCCAGACTTTGTTAGTCTAGCTTCCCTCTCTTACAGGTATAGTCCTTGTATTTGGGCTTAAGTGATAATCAGTGAAGTAAAAGGCCCCAAAAGGTACACCAGGAGGACAGAAAACAACAGGCAGTGGGGCAGGAGGGCGAGAGGATCTCAAACTGAATTGGTAGATGGGAAATCCAAAATAAGGCAGTAGCTGTATAAGCCAAAATAAAATAACCTTTATTCAAAAATGGCAATAAGTTTGGAGCGCAGGGTCCTTTGGTCTATATAGCATCCCACATCCAAACTTAATATTTTTCATGGGGGTCTCATCAGGGCATTGGGAAAGGCAGGCCCAAGGGAACTGGGTGCTTGGTTAAAAAGGCAGCAAAATGGCACTTGGGCCGGGAGTTCTTTCATTGGTCAAGAATCTTAATTTGGCTACCTGATTTTCTTGCTTTAGAGTTGTGGTCATGGGATTGGGCCACGGACCTGTGCCTCTTTCCTGGGACGGCTCTTGATTAGCCACTGGTGTAGACTTAAAATTCATGAAGCTAATAGTTGCTGCTTCAGTTCCTCCATTAGGCAATGTGGTTAGTCTTTCATTTGGTGCAATAATTTCCTTGTTTTGGCCTGTTTCATTGCATGGGTCAAAATTCTTGGTATCAGCTTGCGGAGGGTGATTCCCAAAATGCAGGCAGGCAGTTCTGCAGTCCACAGGCCCAGCGGCCTGGGGGGATCCAGGGTCAGGGTTTGATTCCCACTCCTGGGCACAGATTTCCAGAGAGGAAGAATTGTCAATCCTGACATATATGGTATTTTAATCACAATATCCTTCAATAAACTACTTCTTATTCTATTCATTCTTGTCCTTTCTATTAAACTGTTGTCTTCCCTAATCAAATACTGAACTATAATTGGTTTAGTTGTAACATTGTGGTTTCCCCCATATAGTATATTAGTCACAATAACAACCAATAAACATTTTCTTATTATTCTTATTCTTGTCCTTTCTATTAGATTGTTATCTTCCCCAATCAGATGCTGAATTATAATTGGTTCAGTTGCAACAATATGGCTAGCAATAAAACCTAGTACAGTTAACATTCAATAAAGCATTCAAAATTGAATTTCAGAATCAATAAAATAATAGTTTTTCAAATAAAAAATGTTACATACTGGAAAAATATAATCTTCATGTACTAACTCAGATGGCTAGTTTAGTGCAATTTTGGTGTAATCTGTGCTATATTATGCTATTTTTTGTATAATTACAAGTTATTTGTAGTACTTGCAATTTTTTCAATAAAATGTATGCATTATCTATAATTTTCTGATTATGTGTTGATGTTAGTGATATAAAAACTTTTATTTGAGGTGTTATTCAAACAACATGTGTCAAGTATATACTTCTGGGAAGAATAATAAATGAGATAAAGGGGAAAATTAAGAAGAGAATGATAATTTATTTGACATGAATATAGGATATTATATAGTATCATGGGAAGCCACATGATGTCCATATACGTCATGATGATCATGGGGCTTATCTGAGTAATGTTCCTCTTAAGTCACAAGGCTTACTTAAGTTGTGTTCTGCTTAGGATCTGGATTGTGTGATCCTTGTAATATATGATCAAATGATAGTGGTGCCACCAACTTAACAATTAGCCAGTGAGCCCTTAGGTGATCATTTGGTGAACTACTTTGGGTGTTAATTCCCCAAAAGGGAGTAATTGAAGATGTTGTGACATCTCCCCCTGGGGTGCTGGAAGGTGGAACCTTTGGAATTTCCTTGAGAGTTTTGGAGATACAGGCTTGGTATTGATCTAGTTTGGTATTAGGAACAGGGAGTCTGGAGTTGCATTGAGCTGTTCTTGCTTTGCACAGCCAGAGTTGGTCATGGTGCATGCATTTCAATTCAGTTTGAGTGCCAATTCCTTTGATGAGGTAGGTATTGTTGGGTTTGACTTCCATGACAATGCCTGACCCACGTAGTCCTGGATCCAACTTGTGCTGATCATGGTTGACAACCCAGATTTAGTCCCCAACTTGGAATCTTCCCTGATGCATTAGGGTTTCCTCTCTTTTGATCCTTTTCTGTTCCATATCTTCCTGGTCTTTTCTAGCACGCTGCATGTTGGGATTACTGTCATTTGTTACCTTCTTTGGTAGAGGTAATTGTAGTCCTGCAATTGTACTAACAATGGTGGGCTTTTGCCCATAGACAAGTTCATATAGACTCTTGTCTGTATTACAATTGACCTGTGTTCTGCATACCATGGGGGCTGTTGGCAGCATGTTGACCCAGGCTTTTGGATTATTAGCAGATAACTTACTGAGGGCTTCCACTAGTGAACTGTTTAGTTGTTCTACTTGTCCATTTGCTTGTGGGTGATATGGGCTGGCTGTGACGTGTTTTATTCCATTTTTGACAAGATAAATTTTGGTGTCAATAGCTTTGAGTTCAGTGCCTCCATCTGTGATTAAGAGGTCAGGCTTTCTGAACTTGGCTATGATCTCTTTCCCAATAAATTGTCTCACATCATTGCCTGTGTGTTCCTTTGTAGCTTGTGCCACAGGCCACCTGGTTGCATAGTTGATAGCTGTTATGATGTAATTTTTGCTTTTGTTATTGCCAGGCATTGGTCCCACAATATCCAGTAACCCCACCTTGAAGGGCTTTATGATTGACACTGGCAATACTGACTTGGGTGATGCCTTGGTTTGGGCGTACTTCTAACAGACTTTGCAATGCTCTAGCACTTCTTTGATATTTTTCTAGCATGTTGGGCCACCAGCAGCGTGTCTTGAGATATTTTTGCAAGTTCCTACTACAGGTGTGTCCTAGGTCTCTGTGATATTAAAGTATTGTGTCAATTTTTTGTTTTAAAAGGATTTAAGGTACAGTGTCACCATTTGGAAGTATTTGGTGCAATGTGCCATATACATTTTTGAACAGATGTTTGTTCTTAAGGACTTTATCTTTGATGTCCATTGGGGTGCCAGGTGGGAACCTTTATTGGAGATTCCCCATGATTAACATGGGCTAATCAGGGTCCCCATCAGCACATAGAACATGTTTACTATATATGTAATACCCAAGTTGTTAAAACAGCAGGCCTGACCTGCCAGCAAGGTTCTAAGTAAGCAGGTTTGTGACCTGCAATCCAATTATCTATTCACCTGAACCCAAGTTAGGACAACAAGTCAAATTACCAAATACAATAACATGAACAGAAGCTGATCCTCTCTGGTGGGTAACTTGTTTTGGCGCTTGACTCATTACAAGGATCAAGCCACCCCCATCATCATCCAACTGTGTAATCAGCACAATCATGTTCCTGTTACCCTTGGTTTATAATAACTATATAACCACTATCTCTCAATAAAAATTATTATCTAGTTTCTAAATATTTCCCCCTTGTAACTCTGCTAAAACAGCACAGTTATAACATTGGTAGCAGAAGTAGGTTTTCCATCCTAATTTATTCCCCAAAATTCTGCCTGTTGCCTGTACTTGCTGCAGTCAACAAATCCTTGATAGAATCATGTCTGGCCTCCTGCTGGACTGGACCCTGTACACACCTGGTACAGAAATACCCAATGGCTTCATCCTGTACCAAAACACGGTGATCCTGCTCTCTGTCTTCAATGCCATGTCTGCACAAGGGTTCTTCCAGGCTACCCCCACTATACCTTGTCCAACTGATGAGAGTACCATGCCAGCCTACGTAGCCCAAAGACTTTGAAGCGCTGCCCTGGAGCCCTTTGTAGCAGCCAACAACAATAATGCCGCGGGATGAATCCAATCTGCCCAAAGCAAGCTAGCACAGATGGAATGCCCACAGAGATTCTGGATTGCAGAAATCTCCATTTGACTGACTCATGACGCTGGCTCCTGGTGCAACAAGTGGCATAAAGAAGATACTGAGAAGAATTAGAATACCTTCAAACAAGATATCTTGGCAATATTTGTGCTGAAGGACACCACACTCATGATCATCTGCCAAGTGAAGAACTTGACCCAGACTGGCACTGTAAAGGAGCTCACCCGCGCTTATGAGAAACTCTAACTACACACCCCCTCCAACATGGCTTTTGACACTCCAGTCACCCACCTCATGTAGTACAACATGCTTAAGTTGCACATAATAAGACACATGAACCTGGACCAAGTAACCAACTTGCAAAGCCTATATCACAAGGCAGAGAAAGTGGAACAAACGTCCAACACTCTCCACAAGGCACAAACAGGAAAAAGAGAACAGCCCAAAGATTCTCACCCAGCTGGGCGTTCCAACAGACCACCCCCTGGGAACAACAACAGCAGTGTAAACCACAAACCCGCAGGTTCAAATGGGCATGAAAATGGGAACAACAGCCAGTCAAACTGTACCCATTTCTGTATCACTGCCACACAAGACAATCAAGACAAGAGAAAAGCCCAGGGAGAGCATTAAGCAAGCCAATCTCTTCCCAGACTATTCTTGACTTGCCCAATAATGAATACCGGCCTGAGGATGTGGATCAATACCCAATGATTCAAGTACCCTCAGAAGACCCAGTATTGTACACCATTGCCAGATACCCAAATAAACTGATGTATTACCCTTTCTGTTTTTTTTTCATTTACACGGGCTCAGCACTCCTGGACTTGGGTGCAGATCAAACCCTGGTCAACAGCAGCTTTGTAGATTTGTTAAGTTAGCTACTAATCCTTTGCAGATTAAAAACATGGCTTTGGCTGATGAACATCACATTGCTGTAATACGGGAAACTTCCCCCTTCTCTGTCATGCTAGAGAACCTACATTCCACCATTCAAGGTCCTGTCATTGACTTTCCCAATTTTGACATTGTACTGGGACTAGACTGGCTGCAAAAGAATAACCTCCATGTATACTGGACAACCTCTGTACTGACCATCAAACGTGAAGGTGTCAACCACCAGATCTAACCTGACTCAGTAGACCAACTCCTGTGCAACCATGTCTTTGTACGTATCACAGAGGCTTTGGACAACCAGGAAAACCTCAAGACAATTGACTGGGACTCTTGCCAGTACAAGAACATACACTTCAAGGCTTACCAGGATACCTCCGCACCTCAGGACCGCAAAATTGTGGCCTACCATCCAGAAATCTTCAAGGAAGCGCTACCTGGGCTGCCTCCTGAGAAACACATCCAATACTCCATCCAACTCAAAGGAGTGGTACCTAAGGCGCAACCCATTTATTTCCTCACCCCAAACAAGGGGAACACCCTGCATGCTTACCTCAAAGAGGCATTAGAGAAAGGACTTATACGTCCCTCACAGTCCCCTTTTGGTGCTGCTGTATTCTTTGTAGCAAAGAAGGATGGTACCCTGTGGTTGGTCACAGACTACCAAGCCCTAAACAAAGTTACCATCAAAAATTGTTACCCACTACCACTCATTGATGACCTCTTTGATGCCTTGGGAGGTGCCACAGTCTTCTCATAGATTGATCAGACTGCAGGCTATAACAAGATCCTATCAAGGAAAAAGACATTCCCAAAACAGCCTTCTGCACTAAATACAGCTTGTACAAGTGTGTGGTACTTAGCTTTGGTATGAACAACACCCCATCAACCTTTTTAACCTTCATGAACAAGGTGTTTGCCCCCACATTGGCAAGCATTCCCTGGTATACCTAGACAACATCATTGTCTACAGCCCCTCAGTGTAAACAGCACCACAAAGACCTAGAGGCAGTCTTTGCCACCCTAGTGCAATATAATCTGCTAGCCAAACCCTCCAAGTGCCTGTTCTTCTGCAGACAACTACACTTCTTGGGACACATAGTATCAAAAGACAGCATTAAACCTGACAGCCAGAAGATCCAGGCTATTTTCAAAATGCCACCGCCAAAAGACAAAACAGAACTCTGCACATTCCTGGGGATGGTTGCCTATGTACAACAATTCATACCCAGCTGTGGCGTCCTAACTGTACCTCTGTCTGCCATTACTGGTGCCAAATCTAAGTTTGTATGGACCCCCCAACAAGACCTCTGTTTCAGAAGCCTTAAAGAGAAGCTCACAATGGCACCCATCCTTCAATATCCCAAACGTGATGGGGAATATCAAATGGAAACAGACGCCTCTGATACATCCATTAGAGGGATACTAAAATCAAAAACAATGGTGGCGATTTCCTACCTGTGGCCTATGAATCACTCAAGTTGACAGATGGTGAGTGCCAGTATCCCATACATGACAAAAAGCTGTTGGTAATTGTGCACTGCCTAGTAAAATGGTGTTGCTACTTAGAACAACAAGAAGAGTTCACAGCCTTGACAGAACACAAATCAATCATCTACTTCAAACCCAAGAAAACTGTTGTGAATGCTGCCATTCACCATGTTTTGATTTCGCCTTTGGTGGGCCATTTTGAAGACAAATCTCTTGCTTTTGCTTTTGACTCTCAAAATGAACTGGCTTCTGCTTCAGAAAATATGATTGTTCATTTTTCTGACTCTGCGCAACTCACTCGCCCCACTTATGCTTGTGGCAAGTGATCCTACCGTCCTGGTAGTGTTTTATGGTATCCTTTACCACTATATATTATTTTTCCTATTTGCCAATAAAATTGAATTATATTCACATTTTTATCTTTTTGTCTTCCAGTACTTTGGCGCCTCTCTCTAGCCACAACTAGTAGAGATTTTTCATCCAGGGCCACAAGGTAATTGCATAGCCTTCCCTGCCATCTAATTGAAACTTAGTACAAATATAATCCTAAGGTTATGATTCCCTGTTGTGTATCTGTGCTGCGCCTCAGAACACAACAAAAATGGTGCTCACTACAGGGGCTGTAAGCCCCTTGGTTCTTCCTTTTGCATCCACATATTCAGGTTCTTTGTCTCCGCCTATACAAGAGCTGACTTCACCTGAAATTACTAGCCCTCCTATTGAGGAAGACATCACAGACCCGCCTATTGTCCCTACTGTACTGAACCTTGTGAATGGTCCCCGCCTATTTGCTTACCCCATGAGTACCTGGCTTAGAACAAGTCATGGCAGTAGCCCTTAGGATAGCCCATAAAGGAGCCATTCATTGCCTCAAGCTTCATTTCAGTTGGGCTGAATACTATAAATTGATTGTGGCTCCTCAATTTCCACAACATCTCCTCTCAGCGGCTGGCTCTGCTGAGCACCTATTGCTGTCCTTTGTGCAGCCAGCTTTTGTCCACCATTAAATGGTGTTAGGACTTTACGTACAAGAAATCTTGTCTCTACAAGCAGCTGTCACTCATTGCTGGGATCAGTTTGATGCCTATCAACAGTGGATCCACTCCCTGTTTTCCTTGTTGTAAGACAACCAGAGCAACTCTGTCACCTCCCAGACTTTTTTGGTTAATTTCATTGAAAAATTGCGCCAGTCCATCCCTGAATACGTCAGAGAGCGTCTACATGAGTTTCACTAGTTAGAAAAACCCTGGAAAACCCAAGTAGATTCCATCCTGAATGCTTATCTCACCAACTTTGAACAACTTGTACAGCAGCTCAATGCCTTCAGTACATATTCCTTTGAGCAACTGCAGCAGGTAGCAGACCTTGCTGCTATAGGCCTTAATGAGCTCAGTGCACAATTCAATCAAGAGAGAGCTGTCACTGCTGCTGTTATTTCCAATCTCCAGAATCAAGTGAATGAATTATCTATTCCCAAGCCAGATGCTCTGCCTTCTCCCCCATCTGATGATTTGGTGGATAGAGAGCAGAGATTATGGGACGCCATTTGAAGCTACATACATCTAATTGCAGTCAAGGACGTCCTACTAAAGCTCCTCAGCCTGACCCACAGGTGCTTGTGTTGACTGCTCAAGTTACTGAGCTGCAGCAGGAACTTGCTTCCTTATGCAAAATGGTGGCAGCTGTTGGTAGTTCAGTTGAGGTTGTTGACAAAGATGGTTGCTGCCCTGGCTTACCAGGAGCCCCTCAAATCTAATGTGCTAGGGAACTAATTGCCCTAGCTAATGAGGTGAATCATTTGAAGCAGGATCATTCTGAGCTAGACAGAGATGTACAAGAGATGAGTGAGTTGATTGACTCAGTAAACATACAGGTTTACCCCTTGTCTCTCAGTGGGGCCTTCCTTTACTTATTGACTGGCTGAACTCTCCACAGTAGTGACCACCCAAGGTCAGCGCTTAGATGCTACTGCACAACAGACCTCTCAAGCTGTCAATATGAGTTCCTGCGCTTTTGAGACCCTGACTACCCTTGAAGAGAGTGTTTGTCAGCTATGGGCTAGACAACCCCCCCATCAAATCTGAAGCTGAGTTCTCCCTGCACATAAATATGCTCAATAGCAACAATGATGGCCCAACTCCCAAGGCACACTTCAAGCCTACCTTTAAGCAAGTCTTTGATCCCAAAACCACGACTATTGCAGCTTTCCTAACTATCTATGAAACTTCCATGCAAAGAGCATCAAATGACGTCAAAAAGGAACACATCCTGACCTGTCTACACCCGACCTGCCAAGAGGTAGTTGTGCCAGAACTACCCTCCATTGAGACGTGGGAAGATATGAAGCAGCTTCTGATTGACAAGTTTGGTGGTGACCTTAGCCTGGAAGTAAAAAAGGACGCTTTTATGCACATTGCTTTCAAACCTAAGGAAATCCTAACTGAATTTTCAGATATATTCTACATGGAAGGACAGCAACTAATAATAAGTAGGCAATTGACGGCTCACAAAGCCTACATGACTTGCGCTCAAGCCCTCAAGGTTAATCAGTTTCTGTGCCTTCACTTCAAAGCTCATAAAGCTATGCTTGCCTCTATGAAGAGCATAAAGACGCTGTTGCAAGACATGCACCTTACCGATTCTGGAGCTGTTGTTAAGGAAAGTTGAGCTGCTTCTAACTCTGGTTTATCTTCTTGTGGCCCTTGCATTCTTACCATGAACTTGCAAAATCCTCCTTGATGCCAGGATTGCCGTAACTGTGGCCAGATAGGTCACCATTCTCAAGTCTGCACCAACCCACAGGTTGAAGGAGCTGATCCAAAAGAGCAGGCGGGAAAAGAGCAGTCAACCTAGAGCAGAGGCACTCTCAGTTGATAATTCTTCCTTGTCTCTTTCAATACCTCCATATATATCTGGCTCTTAGCCTGCTGACACTGAGGTTCCTCTTATCCTCCTATTGTTTCAAAATATCTCTGAAAACTCTAACCTGGATGATTATGATGTCAAAGACCCTGACGCGTATGGGTATTCTGTTCTTGCTGTCCCCAAAACAATTGCAGTCCCCTATAAATTACAAACAGGAAAGGCTACAACAACTACTAAGCCTTTGTCTGAGGCCAACAAAGTTCTCTCTTGCATCTATCTCACTCAAGCAAAGAGGTCCCCATGTTAGTGGAGCCATTATAAGAAGCTGCTGAAGTTGCTGACACTGTATTCAAGAAAGTGTCAGTTTCACTTCTCCCCAAACTGTCTATAAGGAGTTTCTGGGCTTAAAATGCAAGATTGAGAAGTGGGACAAAGAATTATCAGAGGCTCAAGACATCTTGGCTATCCTCCCACCTTTTGGTTGTACTACCGCTCATGTGGAAATATCCATCCAAAAGGTGAAGATCAAGGCCGTCTTGGATACTGGCTCTCCAGTTAACGTTGTCTCCTCAAAGCTTGTCAAAAAGCTCAAGCTTGCCCCCGATGTCGCAAATAACGGCATTCACCATAGTTTGATTTCACCTTTGGTGGGCCATTTTGAAGACAAATCTCTTGCTTTTGCTTTTGACTCTCAAAATGAACTGGCTTCTGCTTCAGGAAATATGATTGTTTGGTTTCCTGACTCTGCGCAACTCACTTTCCCCACTCATGCTTGTGGCAAGTGATCCTACTGTTCTGGTAGTGTTTTGTGGTATTCTCAACAACTATATATTCCATTTCCATATTCACCAATAAAATTAAGTTCTATTCACATTTTTGTCTTTGTGTCTTCTGTACTTCCGCGCTTCTCTCTAGCCACGCCTAGCAGAGATTATTCATCCAGGGCTGCAAGGTAAACACAATTGCCTTCCCTGTCATCTAACCGAGACTTAGTACAAATCCAATCCTAAGGTTAGGATTTCCCGTTGTGTGTCTGTGCCGCGCCTCAGAACACAACAAAAATGGTGCTCACTACAGGGGCTGTAAGCCCCTTGGTTATCCCCTTTGCATCCATGTTTTCAGGTCCTTTGCCTCCCCCTATTTGGGAGTTGACCTCACCTGAAATCACCAGCCCTCCTATTGAGGAAGACATTGCCAACTTGCATATTGTCTCTACTGTGCTGAATCTTGGGAATGGTCCCCGCCTAGTTGCTTACCCTATGGGTACCCCTGACTTGGATTAAGTCATGGCAGTAGCCCTTGGGATAGCTCAGGACGGGGCCATCCCTTGCCTTCAGCTACAGTTTAGCCGTGCCAAATACTATGAGTTAATTGTGGTCCCTCAGTTTCCACAACATCTCCTCTCAGTGGCTGGCTCCGCTGATCATCTGCTGTCATCCTTTGTACAGCCCGCCTTGGCCCACCACCAGATGGTGTTGGGACTCCATGTTCAAGAAATCTTGTCTCTACAAGCAGCTGTTACCCATCATTGGGACCAGTTTGCCGCCTACCAACAATGGATTCATTCCCTGTTCTCCCTGATATCTGACAATCAGCGTGATTTGGTCACCTCTCAAACACATTTAGTCAATTCTATTGAGCGAATGCGCCAGTTCATCACTGAGTACGTTAGGGAGCAACTTCATGAGTTTCACCAGTTAGAACAACCCTGGCAAACTCAAGTTGAATCCACCCTAAACTCTTACCTTACTGATATAAAACACATAGTGCAACAGCTCAATGCATTCAGTGCCTATTCCTTTGAGAAACTGCAACAGGTAGCAGACCTTGCTGCACAAGGCCTAAATGAACTCAGTGCAGAATTTGATCAAAAGAGAGCTACCACTGCTGCTGCTATAGCCAAACTTCAGAGTCAGGTGAATGAGCTGTCTACTCCCAAACCTGATACCCCGCCTTCTCCTCCTGCTGATGATCTGGTGGACAGAGAGCAGAAAATCTGGGAGGCCATCCAAGAATTACGTGCTTCCACTTGTAGCCAAGGACGTCCTACCAAAATGCCTCAACCTGACCCCCAGGTTCTTGTGCTGACTGCTCAGGTTGCTGAACTACAGCAAGAAGTTGCTGCTTTGCGTGAGGTAGTGACGGCCGCTGCTAGCCCACTTGGGGTTAATGAGGAGGATGGCTGTTGTCCTGGTTTGGCAGGGGCTCCTCAAATCCACTGTGCCAGGGAGTTGTTTGCCCTTGCTAATGAGGTGGACCATTTGAAACAAGACCAGACTGAGTTGGACAGAGACGTACAGGAGATGAGTGAGCTGATTGATTCAGTAAACACAGATTTGCCCCCTGCCTATCAGTGGGGCCATCCCTTACTTTGCAGCTGGCTGAGCTCTCCACTGTTGTCACTACCCAAGGACAACGCCTAGATATTACCAAACAACATACCACTCTGGCCAACACTATGAGTGCCAGAACTACCGAGACTCTAACAACCCTTGAAGAAAGTGTTTGACAACTGTGGGCTAGACAACCCCCCTCCAAATCTAAAGCTGAATTCTCCCCAAGCATAAATGTACTCAATAGCAACAATGGTGGTCCAACTCCTGAGGCACACTTCCAGCCTACTTTTAAGCAAGTATTTGACCCTAAAACCTCGACTATTGCAGCTTTCTTAATTATTTATAATACTGCCATGAGACAAGTATTAGATGAGGTTAAGAAGGAACACATTCTGACCTGTTTACACCCAACTTGCCAAGAGGTTTTGGTGCCTGAGCTACCCACCATTGAGACTTGGCAAGACATGAAACAACATCTGATTGACAAGTTTGGTGGCAATCTTAGCCTGGATGTGAAAAAGGATTCCTTCATCCACATATCTTTCAAGCCCAAAGAGACGTTAGCCAAATTTGCAGACAGATTTTACATGGAGGGACTACAGTTAATAACAAGCAGACAATTGACAGCGCATGAAGCATATATGGCCTGCTCCCAAGCCCTCAAGGTGAATCAACTCCTATGCCTTCATTTTAAGGCCCACAAGGCTATGTTGTCCTCCATGAAAAGTATAAAGACACTGCTACAAGATATGCATCTTACCCTTTCTGGGGCAGTTGTTTGGGAGAGTTGTGCCGCTTCCAACTCTGGCTCCTCTTCTTGCAATCCTTGTATCCTCACCATGAACTCTCAAAATCCTCCTTGGCGTCAGGGTTGCCACAACTGCGGTCAGATAGGCCACCACTCTTGCGTTTGCACCAATCTGCGAGTTGAAGGAGCTGATCCCAAGGATCAGTTGGGAAAAGAACAGTCAACCTAGAGGCAGAGACGCTCTTGGTTGACAATTCTTCCCAGTCTCCTCCTACACCTCCGCCTGCTACTGACTCTGATCCTGCTAATGATAAAGCTCCTCCTATCCTCCTCCTGTTCCATGACATTTCTGATGATTCTGATGTGGATGAATCTGATGTTGATACCCTGATGCATACCAGTATTTTGTTCTTGCTGTTCCTGAGACTATTGCAGTTCCCTATAAGCTACCATCTGGGAAGACTACAACTACCTCCAAACCCTTGTCTGAAGCCAAAGCAATAGTCTCCTGCCCCTATCTTACTCAGGCAAAACGGTCCCCTGTATTAGTGGAATCATCAGAGGAAGCCGCTAAAGTTCCAGACGCCATTTTCAAGAATGTATCTTTCTCAGTCCCTCTCCAAACCGTATATAAGGAGTTCCCAGGACTAAGATGCATGATTGAGAAATGAAACAAGGAATTAGATGAGGCGCAGGATATCTTGGCTGTTCTGCTACCCTTTGGACGCACCACCACCCAAGTAGAGATATCTATCCAAAAAGTAAAGATCAAAGCCGTCTTGGACACCGGTTCTCCTGTCAATGTTGTTTCTTCTAAACTGGTGAATAAACTTAAGCTGGCCCCTGATCTCAACTACCATCAATCCTATGGCACCTCTGGTCTCTCTATGACTTGCGCCATTGGTGCGTACTCTGCCTTATCAATGCAATTTGGTAAACTCCTGTTGGCTGCGCCAGCTGTTGTTCTAGAAAATGAGAGCTATAACCTTTTGGTTGGTACCCAGTTTCTTTGGGAATATAATGGGATCATCAATCTAAAGGATGGTTATATTTCTATCCTAGGGTACAAAGTCCCTCTGATCTTTAAGGAGTCCATCAAAGTTCCTGGTAAACGTTTGAAGACATGTACTCTGGAGTACCCCACAGGGGTTTTCACCCTGAAATACCAAACCCATTTCACCAACATGAAGTGTCCTCCCATGGCTTGTCCGGCAACTGAGGGAATCCCTCTCATGGCCACGTCTGCTATCACCATCCCCTAGGCTCTCAGGCTATCCTAGACTCCCAGATATCATATGAAATACTTAACCAGACTTTCTTAGAGCTGTACTTCCCTCCTTTGCTGGGGCGTAACAAGCCTTACCTTTGTCCTGGAATTCTAGACGTTTCCCACAAGGATCCCGTTCAATTACTAGTTGCCAACCTTACTGCACTTCCTATGACTGTATTCAGAGGACAGGTTGTTGGTTACAGAAAGTTTTTAAATGCTCATGAAGTCTTGTCTCTTCACCCCTTTGGAACGTTTCAAGACTTTAACCTACCCAAAGACGAGTCTCAAGTCCTATCTCTGTTCACTGCTCAAGACTTCCCTCAATTGTCCTTGGTCCAACAGAAAGAGGTGCTTGATTTACTAGAACAGTTCTCAGACATCTTTGCTAAAGATAGTACTAATTATGGTCTAGCCAAAGGTGTGATACATCAGATTGTCATAGGAGATGCTCTCCCCTTTTGTGCCAAGCCATACTGCTGCAGCCAAGCGGAAGATGCGCAGGTTTCTAAGGAGCTCAAACAACTGCTGGATGCTGGACTGCTAGCTACCTCTCAAAGTCCCTGGGCTTCCCCTCTGCTCATCTTAAAGAAAAAGGATGGTGGACACCTGATTGTGATGGTCTATCAAAGGTTGAATTCTCTAACCAAGAAAGATTCCTATCCCTTACCGTATATTGATGACGCTCTTTGACGCCTTGGAGGTTCTAAGTTTTCTTTGCCATGGATTCGGTGCCTGGTTACTGGCAAGTTGACCTCTCTTTTGAAGACCGTCATAAGGCTGCTCTCATCACATCAGAAGGACTGTTTGAACCTACCTGCATGCCGCAAGGGCTCTGTAATGCCCCGGCAACTTTCCAGAGGGCCATGGACTCCATCCTGTGTGACTTGAAGTTGTTGTGTGTCTTATTCTATCTAGATGATATAACAGTATTCAGCGCAACTTTCACTGATTACCTAGCCCATCTTAAAGAGGTGTTCATAAAGATCCAAGAAGCTGGCCTCAAGTTAAAGCCCTCTAGTGCTTTCTTCAAAGAACGCCTTGAATTCCTGGGCCATGAAGTAACCCAAACAGGGATTCGTCCAATGACCAAGAAGGTTGAAGCCATTGGCAAATGCTTTTGCCCACCAACCTCTGAGAAGTACAAGTCTTTCTGGGCATGATGGGTTACTATAGACAATTCATTACTGATTTTTCTGATACTAGCAAACCCCTGGTCCAACTATTGCGTAATGTCCCCTTTGAATGGACCACCAGCCAACATCAAGCCTTCAAGACTCTAAAACAGAAACTCAAGGAAGCACCCATTTTAGTGTACCCTGATTACAATAAGGAATTCATCTTGTAGACTGATGCTAGTGACCTTGCTATTGGGGCTATCTTGGCTCAACTCAACAATGAAGGTGTGGACCACCCTGTAGCCTATACTTCCCGTGTGCTGAATAAGCATGAGAAGAATTATAGTGTTACAGAGAAGGAATGCCTTGCTGTGCTGCATGCAGTCAAACAATTCTGCCATTACGTATATGGTACCTATTTCACTGTCGTCACTGACCACGCTTTTCTAAAATGGTTACAACAACTTAAGAAACCTGAAGGACGCTTAGCTAGATGGGCCCTCTTTCTACAAGGTTATGACTTCACTGTGCTCCATTGCCCCAGGATTCAACATCAGAACGCCAATGGGTTGTCCCAAATGCCCATCCTTTCCCTACATCCTGCTGAGGCAGACTGCCTGTACAAGCTAATTGGTTACCCTTCTTCCTGGGAAAGTGAGACTGAAGAGGTTTGCATTGCCCTGTCCAAATTTTCTGAAGACACCCTCATACGCGACAACCAACTCTTCAAGAAGGTGGGGTGTCAATACCTACCATATGTGCGCCCCAGTCTTTGCCTCTCCTTGGTGTCACAAGCTCATAAAGAAACTGGCCATGGAGGCATTGCCAAGACCTTTGACTGGCTTTAGAAGATTTACTTCTGGGAGAATCTTTGCCTGTTGATCCCTGATGTCATAGCTAGTTGCCATGACTGCCAACTTCAGAGGCCCTGAGCTGCTT
This sequence comes from Entomophthora muscae, assembly GCA_014839935.2. Classification (NCBI taxonomy): domain Eukaryota; kingdom Fungi; phylum Entomophthoromycota; class Entomophthoromycetes; order Entomophthorales; family Entomophthoraceae; genus Entomophthora; species Entomophthora muscae. The sequence continues at coordinate 308,214 of QTSX02006469.1, read as the reverse complement.
CTCACAAGTTTAAATTGGTCCCCCCCCCCTCAACATGCCTTTCACACTGTCAGCATTGACGCTGTAGGCCCTCTCCCCCGCTCACGTTCCAGATGCCGCTTTATCTTGATTGCCGTCAACCACTTCAGCAAATGGGTAGAAGCTCGCCCTACTAAAGACATCACTGCTAAGACTACTGCTGCCTTCCTGCTGCAGGATGTTTTCTACCGCCATGGCTGTCCTCAAGTGCTGTTATCAGAAAACGGAATCAACTTCAATGCCAAACTTGTAATCTCTGTTGTTGAAGCACTAGGAACTCACCAGTCTTTCTCTGCCCCCTATAATACTTCCACTAATGGGGCCGTTGAGCGTGCCAACTCAACACTGGTTTCTATCATGAGGAAACTCACCTACTCTGACGCTGCCAATTGGGATCTATACTTACCTGCTGCACTCTTTGCCTACTGTCTGAGCAAGCATTGGGTCACAGGATACTCCCCCTTTGCCATGTTGTATGGATGTGAAGCCATCACTCTGTTGCTCTTGGGGGTTCCCCTACTCTCCTCTGATAAGGCCATGAAGCCTGATGACCACATCAAAGACTTAGTCAACCGCATCATTGATATACAGGCCACTGCCTACACTTCTGCATATAAGACTAAGATGCTTGAGCTCTCTCCTGACAACGCTGGGCGCTCCCCCTTGCCTGAGTTTGATGTTGGTGACCATGTCCTGTACTACCAACACTGTGTGGGTGGGCGCGCGCACAAGCTGGACTCCCTGTGGATTGGTCCTTTAGAGGTGACTTTCAAACAGGGATCTGAGTACACTGTAAAGCTCCTCTCCAGTGATTGCCCTTTTGCTTGCGTACACGCCAAGTTCCTCTGCAAGTATCACCCCCCTAAGGCCAATCTAGAGGGGGGCAATGTTGTGAATAACAGCATTCACCATGTTTTGATTTTGCCTTTGGTGGGCCATTTTGAAGACAAATCTCTTGCTTTTGCTTTTGACTCTCAAAATGAACTGGCTTCCGCTTCAGGAAATATGATTGTTCAGTTTCCTGACTCTGCGCAACTCACTTGCCCCACTCATGCTTGTGGTGAGTGATCCTACTGTCCTGGTAGTGTTTTGTGGTATTCTCAACCACTATATATTCCATTTCCATATTCACCAATAAAATTAAGTTCTATTCACATTTTTGTCTTTGTGTCTTCCAGTACTTTGGCACCTCTCTCTAGCCACGCCTAGCAGAGATTATTCATCCAGGGCTGCAAGGTAAATGCAATTGCCTTCCATGTCATCTAACCAAGACTTAGTACAAATCCAATCCTAAGGTTAGGATTTCCTGTTGTGTGTCTGTGCCGCGCCTCAGAACACAACACCCAACCTTAATTATCACTAGTTGTATGGCACAGCTGGGCTATCCATGACTCTTGCCATAGGTTCCTACTCTGCTCTCTCCATGTGGTTTGGCAAGCTTTTCTTAGCTGCGCCAGCAGTTGTCCTGGAGAACAAGAGCTACAATCTCTTAATTGGTACCCAGTTGCTTAGGGAATACAAAGGGATCATCAACTTGAAGGATGGTCACCTCTCTATTTTGGGGTACAAAATCCTTCTGAGCTTTGAGGAACCAGTCAAAGTTCCTAGTAAGCGCTTCAAGATGTGTGCTTTAGAATATTCCACTGGGGTTTTCACTCTAAAACACCATACCCACTCCTCCAATATGAAGTGTCCACCCATGGCTTGTCCCACTTCTGAGGGGATCCATCTCCTGGCCACATCTGCTGTAACTATCCCCCCTGGCTCTCAGGCCATCCTGGACTCCCAAATATTGTATGAGCTACCTGAACAACCTTTCTTGGAGTTGTACTCTCCTCTCTCATTAGGTTGCAACAAACCTTATCTCTTTCCTGGAATCCTAGATGTCTCCCATAAGGACCCTGTTCAATTGCTAGTAGCCAACTTAACTGCTTTCTACATAAACTTATCTAGAGGGCAGGTTGTTGGTTATGGAAAATTATTGAATGCTATTGATGTCTTGTCCCTTCATCCCTTTGGTAAGTTTTAGGACTTTAACCTACCAAAAGACAAGCCCTAAGTCCTATCTTTGTTTATTGTGCAAGACTTCCCACAGCTATCCACAGTTCAACAGAAGGAGGTGCTTAATTTGTTAGACCAGTTTTCAGACATTTTTGCCAAAGACAGTACCAAATATGGCCTAGCCAAAGGTGTTATCCATCAGATTGATACTGGAGATGCTCCCCCTTTACGCGCTAAACCATATTGCTGCAGTTGCGTGGAGGGCGCTCAGGTGTCTAAAGAGCTCAAACAACTGTTAGATGCTGGGCTGCTGGCGCCTTCCCAAAGTCCTTGGGCATCCCTGCTACTCATCTTAAAGAAGAAGGATGGGGGTCATTGTATTGTGATGGACTATTGCTGATTGAACTCTTTGATCAAAAAGGACTCATACCCCTTGCCGGGTATTGATGATGCTCTCCAACAACTTGGAGGCTCTAAGTTCTTCTCCACCATGGATCTGGCGTCTGGATACTGGCAAGTTGACCTATCCCCAAAGGATTGCCAGAAAGCCGCGCTCATTACTTCTGAAGGGCTTTTTGAGCCTACTCACATGCCACAGGGACTTTGCAACGCCCCAGCCACCTTCCAAAGGGCCATGGACTCCATCCTCTGAAACTTGAAACTGTCATGTGTCCTAGTATACTTATACAATAAAACAGTCTTCAGCGCTACCTTCACCAATCACCTGGCTCATCTCAAAAAGATGTTCATAAAGATTTGAGAAGCTATCCTCAAGCTAAAACCCTCTGTGTGCACTTTATTTAAAGAGTGTCTTGAATTCTTGGGCCATGAAGTAACCCAGACTGGGATTTGCCCAATGACTAAGAAGGTGAAGCCATTGACAAAATGCTTCCGCCCACCAACCTGCAAGAGGTACGAGTCTTTCTGGGTATGATGGGCTACTACAGACAGTTCATCCCCAACTTTGCTGATACTAGTAAACCTCTGGTCCAGCTGTTATGTAATGTCTCTTTTGAATGAACTGCCAGCCAACAGCAAGCCTTTGAGACCCTTAAACAGAAACTCAAGGAGGCTCCCATCCTAGTGTATCCTGACTACTATAAGGAACTCATCCTATACACTGATGCTAGAAATCTTGCTATTGGGGCTATTCTGGCCCAACTAGACAACAAAGGTGTGGACTATCCTGTGGCTTATACTTCCTGTGCTCTAAACAAGCATGAGAAGAATTGCAGCATCACAAAGAAAGAATGTCTCACCATGCTGCATGCAGCCAAACAGTTCTGCCATTATGTGTATGGTACCTATTTTACTGTTGTCACTGACCATGCCTTGCTTAAGTGGTTACAACAGCTTAAGGAGCCAGAAGGACAACTAGCTAGATGGGCCCTCCGCCTGCAATAATACAGCTTCACTGGGTTGCATTGCCCTGGGATTCAGCATCATAATGCTGATGGACTGTCCAGAAAGCACATCCTTGCTCTACATCCTGCTGAGGATGATTGGTTGTATGAGCTAATTGGGTATTCTTCCTCTTGGGAAAGCAAGACAGAAGAAGTCCAAATAGCCTTGTACAACCTATCTAAAGATAAACTCATTTGAGACAATCAGCTCTTCAAGAAAGTACAGGACCAATGCCTGCCTTATGTACAACCTAGTCTTTGCCTTTTGTTGGTACTACAAGCTCATAAGGAGACTGGGCATGGAGGCATTGCCAAGACTTTTGACTGGCTCCAGAAGAATTACTTCTGGGAAAACCTTTTGCTTCTGATTCCAGATGTCATAGCCAGTTGCTACAACTGCCAGCTTCAGAGACCACAGGCTGCTTCCCACGAGTTCAAATTAGTTCCCCTTCAACACGCTTTTCATAAGGTTAGCATTGACAATGTAGGTCCTCTCCCCTGATCCTTCTCTGGTAGTTGTTTTATCCTAATTGCTGTTGATCACTTCAGCAAGTGGGTAGAAGCTTGCCCTAATAAGGACATCACTGCTAAGACAACCACTGCTTTCCTGTTACAAGATGTGTTCTACTGCCATGGCTGCCCTTAAGTGTTGTTGTATGACAATGGAACTAACTTCAACGCCAAGTTGATAACCTCTGTTGTTGAAGCTTTAGGGTCCCACCAGTCCTTCTCTGCCCCCTACAACCCTTCTACCAATGGGGCAGTTGAACGTGCAAAATCAACTATGATTCTATCATGAGAAAGCTCATCTACTCCAACGCTGCTAATTGGGATCTATACTTGCCTGCTGTTCTCTTTGTTTATTGCCTTAGAAAAAGAGGGAAATCTGGTGACGCAATGTTTGCTATGTTGTATGGGTGTGAGGCTACCACCCTGTTGCTCTTGGGGGGCCCCTACTCTTCTCTGATAAGACCATGAACCCTGATGGCCACATAAAAGATCTATTCAACCACATAATTGATATACAGGCCACTGCCTACACCTCTGCATATAAGACTAAGATGATCAAGCTCTCTCCTGATAATGATGGACGCTCCCCCTTGCCTGAGTTTGATGTTGGCAATGTGTTCTTTATTACCAGCATAGAGTGGGTGGGCACACACATAAACTGGACACTTGGTGGGTTGGCCTTTGGAAGTGACCTTCCAGCGAGGTGTTGAGGGTCTGGATGTACAGGTATTCTGGCTATTGCCATCACACCTAACATCCAGTCATTGCCCAATTTGGTGCCTTTCCCATATACCATTTGACATACCAGAAATAGTAACAAATCAAATATAACATGACTGTCCAGGTATCCAACAACTTGAACCCATCCAGCACATGATCAACCCCTGGGTTTGGTCCAACTAAAATCCCTGCCACAGCTAAAGCTATATAAGCCTAAAATATTATTCAATAAAAGATACTTCTTCTCTCCTTAATTTTATATTTGAAGCTTCCCCAAAAGGCGCTCCTTATCAGAGGATCCAAGTACACTGTTGTTGTAACTGTGCTGTTTTAGCAGAGTTACAAGGGGAAAAAAATTTAGAGGATAGATAATAATCTTTATTATGAGATAGTGATTATATAGCTATTGTGAATCAATGGATAGAAGTAACATGATTGGTGATCACATAGCTGGATAGAAGAGGGGGTGGCTTGATCCTGTTAATGAGTCAAGCGCCAAATTGAGGTATCCACCATGAGGGATCATCATTTGGTCATGTTGACTGATTTGGTAATTCAAGTTGACTTCCGGGTTTGGCTTTGAGTGGCTGGGTAATCAGATTGCGGGTCACAAACCCGCTTGGTTGGAACCTTGCTGGCAGGTCAAGCCTGCGGTTTTGACACTGTAAAGCTCCTTTCTAGTGATTGTCCATTTGCCTGAGTACATGCTAAGTTCCTCTGTAAGTACCATCCCCCTAAGGCCAATCTAGAGGGGGCAATGTTGTGAATGCTACCATTCACCATGTTTTAATTTTGCCTTTGGTGGGCTATTTTGAGGTCAAATCTCTCTCTTTTGCTTTTGCCTCTCAAAATGAGTCAATGGCTGAATTAGGAAATAAAATTGTTTTTTTGTGACTCTACGCAACTCACTTGCCCCACTCATGCTGGTAGCAAGTGATCCTACTGTACTGTTAGTGCTTTGTGGTATTGTTCACCACTATATATTCTTTTTCCTATTTTCCAATAAAATTAAGTTATATTCACATTTTTATCTTTGTGTCTTCCAGTACTTTGGCACCTCTCTCTAGCTACAAATAGTAGAGATTATATATCCAGGGTACAATGTAATCACATAGCCTTCCCTGCCATCTAACCAAGACTTAGTACAAATCCAATCCTAAGGTTAGGATTCCCTATTGTGTATCTGTACTGCGCCTCATAACACAACACAAACCTATCCCGCAGACAAGCCCATTGGATGGAGCTTCTGGAAAGGTTCAACATGCTCATACAGTATAAGCTGGGTCCAGAGCTGGCCATGGCTGACGCGCTGTCACAACTATACGTCAGAGCCATAAGGGGCAAGAATGGGCTTGACCCAGACTGGCCTCTCCTGGTGTTGCGTACAAAAGACAAAGGATTCCCCCCGGTACTACAGATATCACAAGGGAAAATGTCATCAAAAATGAGCACCTATTTGCTGACGTCTATGGAACCCTACACCAAAAAATGTCAAACGGGATAACCATCCCATACATCCCCACACATAAGCAAGTCAATACCATCTTGTGTTACCCCAGAGACCTGGGCCTCACAAAGAGTTGTAACTTTTACAAATTCCTAAAACGCAAGGCCTTGTGGCTGACCTTGTATCAAGACGTTCAAGGAGTCTTGGACCTGTGCAAGGCCTGTGAAAAAAAATTTAAGGAGTGAGACCCTGCCTAAATCAGTACTACCCATCCACACACAACTAACATTTAGAGTGTGGGCCCTGGATATTGTGGGGCCTATGCCTGGGAAACATAACAACAAAAAGTACATCATTACCGCCATTGACTTTGCCACGCTTTAGTCAGTAGCCCAAGCAGTTAAAACACATACTGGCAACAATGTACAACACCTCATAGAAAAAGAAATTATCAGCAAGTTTGGAAAGCCAGAACTCCTGATAACCAACGGAGGCAAAGAATTGACTTTTGAAGATACTAACATATACCTCACCAAGAATGGGGTCCAGCACACAGTGACAACACCTTACCACCCTCAGGCCAATGGACGCGTAGAGCAGCTGAATGGCAGCCTTGTGCAAGCCTTGGCCAAACTCACCGCCAGGAGACCTGAGGACTGGTACAAGCAGCTAACAACTACATTACTTGTATGCCGGACCTGTGTGAACAGATCCACCAGCAAAAGCCTTTTGAGCTAGTTTATGGAACACAGCCCAATATCATCCAGGCGCTATCAGGACTTAAGCTGAAGATGCCAGACAAACTTCCCCCACTCAGATCCCCAGGTCATATAGGCCAATAGCAACCAATTGGAAAAGGAAGAAAAGCGTCTACAAACAACCTTTTCCCCATCAAAGACAGACACAAGGTTAGCAACAAAGTCTGGGTCATGAATACCAACATGAGTAAACTGCAACCAGAAAAAGTTGGCCCTGCCATCATCCTAAAGGTAAACAAAAAACAATTACTTATGCAAGAGCTTGAGAAACATAAACAGGATGACAGGATTAACAATTTTTCCTCTCTGGAAATCTGTGCCCAGGAGCGGGAATCAAACCCCGACCCTGGGTCCCCCCAGGCCGCTGGGCCTGTGGACTGCAGGACTGCCCGCCTGCGTATTTCAGGAACCAACTCCCTGCAAGCTGATACCAAGAATTCTGGCCCATGCAATGAAACAGGCTAAACCAAGGAAATCATTGCACCAAATGGAAGACTAATCACAGCGCCTAATGGAGGCACTGAAGCGGCAACTATTAGCTTCATGAATTTGAAGTCTATACCAGTGGTCAATCAAGAGCCGTCCCAGGAAAGAGACACAGGTCCGCCGCTTGGTCCAATGACCACAACTCTAAAGCAAAATAATCAAGTAGCCAAATGAGATTCTTGACCAATGAAAGAACTCCCAGGCCAAGTGTCATTTTGCTGCCTTTGGACCCAAGCACTCAGTTCCCCTGGGCCTGCCTTTCCCAATGCCCTGATGAATCCCCATGAAAATTATTAAGTTTGGATGTGGGGTGCTATATATGCCTATAGATTCTGCGCTCAAAACTTATTGCTATTTTTGAATAAAGGTTATGTTATTTTGGCTCACGCAGCTATTGCCTTATTTTTTATTTGCTATCTACCAATTCAGTTCATGATCTCCTGGCCCTCTTGCCCTTCTGCCCGCCGTTTACTGTCCTCTTGGTGTACTCTTTGGGCCCGTTCTCTACTGATTACCCCCTGAAGCTTAAATACAAGGACTATACCCCAGAAAAGATACTTGAACTCAATCCTTTGGCATGCATACAATCTGCTTTTAGATACAACTGTCAAGGCCTGTGGATATTTTCAACACCAAACTTATTTAGAGGGAAATTCATCTACTTTCCAGCATAAAATATTCATATGGAACTGCCCGTGACACCCAAATCTATGCCTGCTTCCTTGCCTGACCTCCCAACTGACCATACCAACAAGCTCTTTGGAATTGTGTACATCATCCTCACAGGGGTGATTGACACTATCATACCAGCTGCCAGACCATGGTTTTGGGTGGGGAAGTCTGTTTCCTACCTTTTTAAGTTAGCTCCTATCTTGTGGTGGGCCTTGCCCACTAAAACACCGGCTCAAGTTATCCCTGAAAATGACAGGCTGGCCACCCAAGACTGGATCCCTGACATTATGGCAATCTTTTTAAAACCTGGTACTCTGAGCCCCAAGATTTTTTATTTCTTGGGGCATCTTGTATGCTTTTGTTATTGATAATCACTTATTATACCTATAAGATGACCATGAACCTGATTTCTTCCATGTGGAAGAATGCAAACCCAAATGAACCAAAAAGAACCAATACTGCCGCCACCAATACCAACAAGGCCCCCTCTTCCAAGGTGAAAAATTTAATTTTAAACCAGTCCCTCACAAAGTTCAAGATGCCCCAGATGGGGAAGCTTACGCTCAAGGAAGCCTGATACGCCATGCCAGTCCTCTGCCTGCACTTCCAGACTAACGCCCCCTCTTACGCCAGTGACACCAAGAAGGTACTTGGGGTCGCATCCATGCTCTCAGGAGACGCTCTAGACTGGTTTGGCAAGGCCACAGCAGAAGATGTAGAGCTCTGCTTGTACTATGCCAAGTTTGAGGCTGAGTTAATGGCAACTGGGGAGAATTGCGACACTAGATACTACGCCCTGAACTCCTTGCTAGAAATATGAAAAGGCTCCCAACACATTCAAGCAATGTTGAAAAATTCTTCAAACTGAATACCTGCATCCAACTTTAGGACAAATTGACAGCCATCATATTCCAAAAAGGAGTGAAACCAGCTACAAAGAACCTACTGAAACATCACCCTCCCACCCTTGGCTTGGAAGATCTGGTTCCCTTGTGCAAAGGCCTCAGCATGAACCAAGAAAGCACTGGTACTACCCAACACTGCCAGACCCAAGCCCCCACACCTAACAGAGGGAGAATGACCCCTGAGGAACTTCAAAGACACTACAGAGAAGGACTCTGCTTCCATTGCCACAATACAGGGCACTTAACCAGAGCCTGCCCTAAGAAAAACCCTGCTCCTATCTCTTTGGCCCAAATAAATGTTACTTCCCAGTATTACAAGTTCATCCTACTATTATCAGTGTCAGAGGAACAATCCAAAAGCTGAAGTTGTTCATCAACACTGGAGCAGATGAGAGTTTCATTGATGCTGACCTTGCCCAATAATTAGTACTGTCCGCATCTGAGAACTGCCTATAGATCATCATGGGAAAAAGCACAAAAGATAAGGGTTACAAATGCAAGCAAGAGTTGCCTCTAGTCATAGGAAATAATACATACCCGCTGTCTCTCATCCTGCTGAAAGGCCTACTGCACCCCCTCATCCTGGGAGATTCCTGGTCCAACAGACTGTGCCTCATCCTCAACTACCAAGAACAGAACGTCACCTTAGGAGACAAAGAAAACCTCAACACTGTACCCTTTTGCACCAACCCAGAGGAAATCATCCAAGGATTTATGACCATACAAGTAGAACCTAGTGTGGGGGTCCTACCTGCTTCCCTAGAAAGATGGGATAACATTTTCTGCAAGGAAGCAACAGCCTGTCTCCCTGAACACACAAAGTATGACAACACCATTGACCTCCTCCCAGGCACTGAGCCCAAACATGGCCCCATCTACAACTGTAATCACAAAGAGCAGTTGGTACTGAAAGTTTAAATCAAAGACATGTCCAAGAAAAGCTTCATCTGTGTGTCCAAGAGCTCTTGCTTGTCACCAATTCTTTTTGTGGGCAAGAAGGACAGCGGTATGGGCCCGTGTGTTAACTACCAGAAGCTGAAAAATATAACCATAAAGAACTGTTACCCCATTAATAACACTGATGACTTGTATGGTGTGTTAACAGGCACTCAGGTATTGTGATGGTCCACATGTTTGGTGGTTTTCAGGCGGGTCTAATGTTGGCTAAGCAAAAGTTTGGTTGTTTGTTGCAGGTATAGGCCTAGTAGGGAATGATGGCTACTAGGGATGGTAAGGCCTAGCTAGTAGGTGTAAAGACTACTAGAGGCAGATGTTGCCTCCACCCAGCAGAAGATATTGGCTGCTGTGGGCTAGAGTTCTTCACCTAGCAGGGAACTGTGGCTGCAAAAGGGTGAAGAATGAGATAGCTAGCAGGGAACTTTATCTGTTTAATGTGGAGAAGGTTTTGGACCCCTGGCAGGTAACGTGGGCTGCCAGGTAGGGGAAGAGCTCTGGTGGCTCTACGTACCCTGATACACTTACAGGAGGTCTGTGAGCAAGCATCCTACCTAACAGACTGGTAGGGTGTTCTTGTTTATGTCCCCATGGGAGCTTTGGGGGGACCCAAAGTGAGCATTGGAGGGCATGGATTTTCTCAGATGTGTTATCAAGGAAGTTTGCTTGGGTAAACAAGATGCATAACTTGGTGTGATTAGGCCTCTGGGAAGTAGAGCTGATTACTCTGCAACTAAAAGCCCAGACTTAATCACCTGGGTGAGTAAAAACAACGGCATAGGCTTTAATGATCTATGGTTGGATGGCCTAAGTGGAATGCCACTTGCAAGACCCATTCAAATGCTAGTTCAATGTAGACTCATGCCTGGATCTACAGGTTCTGGTAATAGGGACTGAGATAAAGAACCAAGGTGGTTCACAGAATCAGCAGAAAAGACTAGTGAGAGGAACTGTTTGATCACATAAAAAGCTAGTTAGAGGACTGTTGGTTCATATTGAAGTTTGGAACCAAAATGGTTCATTGTGCAGGTGGAACCAAGGTGGTTCCTAGTAAGGATAAGTTAAAGGGCTCAGAGATCATGATGCAGGAGTAGCTGGTCATGATAAAGAAGTAGCCAGAGGACTGATAAGACATTGAAAGACTGGAATGAGCTGTTTGTTGTCTAAGATGGACTGATTGCTGGTTAAGCTGAAGATCTCAAATATGAGCTGACTGAAGGAGCAGAAGGTGATGAAGAACTGGTGGTCCAGAGAAATGAGCCAAGATTTTGCCAAATTGATTTGCTGAGGTGATAAAATGTGGAATGTTTTGCCTTGGTTTAGTATTAAAGTCAATAAGAAATGTGGATATAAGTGTGGGTAAGATATTTATTTATTAAGTTCCTAGGATAGATGAAGGTATGTTGCTATAAGAGCTGGATAAAAAGTTGTTTTGGTGGGATGTTTTCCTTAGATTTTACAATATTTGTAAGTATATGGGAAAACGTTGAAGAGTTCCAGAAAGAACAGTTTAAATAATATACTAATATTTAAATGGGTTTAGGTTGAATGCAGGGAAGACTGGTGCCAGAATAATGGACCGGTTAACGCTTTGGTGTGCAAAGAATTGTCAATTTGAGCAGTTTGAGCTGTGGAAATCATTTTCCTAGTTGGATCATAATGGAACTTCAGGAATGGTCTAATTATGCGCTCTGCATTCATTGATTGAGTTCTGGCAGGTTTCCTGATGAAAATGATTGGTTAGAAGCCAAAAGCTTAAAGTATAAACAAGGAAATAGTGAATTAATACTTTAAGCTTTTGATAAAGTAAGTATGTAAGCTTAAGTTATTATAGTAAAAAGTGAGCAGCAATTGTTTAAGCTTATGAAGAAAGCCATTTGAAGGCGGAACTGTTGGGAAAAGGACACTATAAGAACGTGGCTGGCTGGAAAGTTACAGGGTCTTTCCAGGTCTTTGACAGGATCTTTCTGAGGCTTTTTGAGTTTCTGCCAAGAGGTTTTTGGAAGCCTTTTGATCACCAGCAGGATCTTGATTGTACTCATAAAAGTGGAATAAAAATTCTACTAGAGCTATAAAGAGAGCTGAAGCCCACAATAACGGAGCAGGAGCCCAAAAATAAGAAGCTGGATCCTAAGCGCAGAGAAAAAGTCTGATTCTAAGGCGCCAGAGTCTAAGTTTAAAGTGCAGGAGTCCAAGTCTAAGAAGCAGAAGTCCAAGACTAAGGTGCAGGAGCCCAAGAATAAGGAGCTGGATCCTAAGCGCGGCGCCAGATTCAAGTTTAAGGTGCAGGAGCTCAAGTTTAAGGAGCAGGAGTCCAAGACTAAGTACAAGGAGTCCAAGATATTGTTAGAGGACTCCAAGTATTGACAAATTCATATTGTTTCCTTGACCCCCTGGGCCATATACCAGAAGGTTTCTAAGGGGATCTTTCTTCTGAGAGTGAATAAAAGCCCATTACAACCCCTATACATATTTCTGAGATACCTTTTCTCTTACTAGAGAATGACAATCCCTTCCAGCCAGTCCCTGGCTACAATCCAGGACACACTTTTGGGCCTGGTGGACAGGAACCCCACAGGTATGCTCCAAGATTGACCTCTGAGAAGCGTTCAATCAGATCTAATTCAAGGAAGGCAACAAGTATAAAACAGCATTCAAGGCCAGCTATGGACTCTAAAAATACCTGGTGATGCTGTTTGGACTATGCAATGCCCCCAGCACCTTCCAGTGCATGATAAACACAGTACTGGACAAATACCTTGACCACTTCTGTGTGGCCTACCTTGACAACATCTTCATCTACAGCAAGACCCATAAAGAGCACCTACTCCACCTGGACCTAATCATGAGCAAACTCTCACAAGCCAATCTACACGCAAAACTCAAGAAATGTGAATTTTTCCAACCAGAGGTGGAATTCCTGGGCTACATGGTGAAGACTGGAGGATTTTTAATGGCCCAGGATAAGGTGGACGCTGTAATCTCTTGGCCTACCTCTACATGCCAGAAAGATGTCAGAAGCTTACTGGGGTTAGCAAACTAAAGCAGAGACTTCATCAAAATATTTTCCTCTATTACACTGCTACTGACCAGGCTCTTCTTGGATAAGGTATAGATTTTCTGGACCAATGAATGCACCTTTGTGTTTTAACCCCTGAAGAAGTCCTTTACATCTTTCCCTGTCCTTGTCATCCCTGATCTGTCTAAACCTTTTGTGCTTGAGACAGATGCGTCCAACTTTGCAGTGGGTGGGGTCCTTCTTCAGGAAGGAGGGGACAGTATGCTATATCCTGTAGCATATTACTCAAAGAAGATGCTGCTAGCAAAAGGGAACTACCTGATCTACAATAAGGAGATGCTAGCTATAATAAAGACCCTGAAACATTGGCACTGATACCTATGTGGCGCTGAATACCCAGTAAAGGTCCTGACAGACCACAAGAACTTGTTCTACTTCTTCAAACTACGCCAGCTTAACCAACAACAAGAAAGATGGGCCTTAGAACTGGCTGACTACACTCTGACCATAGACTACAAGCTAGGAAAGGTGAACGTGGTACCTGGTGCCCTAAGTAGAAGAACTGATCTGGTGCCTACCCTCATAGAGATTCACAACCACAGCACCCAAGTCCTCCTGGACCCAGTAAGCCTAGACATCCACCTGAGATTGATGAAAATCAGAGCCATCAAATCAGAAGTACTAAGGGCCCAAAAAATCAACAAATTCACCAAAATTGTTATCTCTGACCTCTCCTAATCCTTGGATAGTGCCCACTACCAAAAAGGCTACTCATTGAAAGGAACAATATTAATTCCCCACAACAGGATATTTGTACCAGAAGGAAACATCAGAATCAACATCTTGAGAGACTACCACAATTCTGAGATGGCTGGACACTCAGGGATACTCAAGACCCTCTGGAGCATCAGAAGAAATTTTGCTTGGTCAAAAATGGGCCAATAAGTAAGTGCGTACCTGAAGACTGTGAGACATGCAGAAGGACCAAAACCCGTAGATTTAAACCTGAAGGCTTGCTAAGACCCTTGGATATACCTCATAGACCCTGGGGATCTGTTTCCATGGACTACATTGTGGAACTGTCCCCATTCCTTTCCTTTAATTCAATTCTGGTCATGGTAGACTGCTTCACCAAGATGGCATATTTTGTACCAACCACCACCCATTACACGGCGGCAGAGACAGCTCAACACTTCCATGACTGCATCCTCACTCAACACAGAACACCTGAGGAAATCATCACAGACAGAGGACACCAGCTTACTTCAAACTAGTGGACACAGGTGATTAAATACTTAGGAATCAAGTGATGTGTGTCTACCTCTTACCACCCACTGACAGACAGTTAAACTGAAAGAGTGAACCAGATTCTTGAACAATCCCTTTGATGCTATGCCAATGCTGATCAGGATAATTAGTCCAAAATGCTCCCCATGGCCCAGTTTGCCTATAACAGTAAAGACCACGCCTCCACTGGTATGTCCCCATTCAAAGCCAACTATGGGTTTGACCCCACCTGGGACCCCAAGATTGGCGAGAAGAAAACTAATACTACTGGACGCTCCTGGATTGAACAGATCCACAACACACAAAAAACATGCTTAACCAAGCTGAACTGTGCAGTGCAAACCTAAAAAGCCTTTGCTAACCACAAACAAACTCTGGGATAACCCTTGAAAGTTGAAAATGAAGTATACCTGGACTCCTGGAATGTACCCCTACATGTGCCCTGTAGGAAGTTAGCTAATAGAAGAAGTGGCCCCACAAGATCACCAAACTAGTTGGATAAGTTGCCTTCAAACTGAACTAATCCCCCTCCTGGAAGATTCATGATGTGTTTCACTGCTCCCTGTTGTTTAAAAAAGATAGGAACTTGCTCCCCCACCACCGGCTCAAGACAGCCCCCACCCATCCAAACAGGCTGCTCCAAGGAATATGAAGTCTTTCAGGGCCCAGATTGCCCCAGAAAGTCAGCTGGCCTCCTTAGAGTTGATTAAGCCTGCAGCTTGGAAACCCACACAAATTATCTTCAAGGACACAAACCCCCTTTTGACTAGCAAATGGCCCGGAATTTGAGAGGCACACAAGCCTTGAATCCCTGTCTTTGAGCCTGTTATTGAATTTGGACTACTCACCTATTGGGAAATAGCCCATTGGGAGCGCAATTGTTTGATTTTGCAATTGGACAATTGATTCATTGCGGTAACTATAAAAACTGTGGCATCTTTGCATGCTGCAATTCAAGAAAGGCTCATGTTATAGCAACCAATGAGATCTCACCCTCTTGCCCAAGCACACAAATTCCGGTAAAAATTGCAAATTCAACTCAAGTTAATGCCATCAGTTCTCTGGTGGCACAAAAGGCCACATAATCTTCAGTAAGTATAAGTAGTGAGAGGGAGAAGCCCTCCTCACTGTTGACATATTAATAAAGCAATTTTGTGCCCAGAAATTATTATCTTATTAAAGGAATTGTCTATTTTTGCTCAAATTTAATTATTCTCTTTGCATCTATTTGGGAATCCACTACGCAATACAAGTTGCATATTCATATCCTCCTGGTTACACTCCTGCTGCTCTTATCAAACCACCCTGCTCCTTTGACTTGGATTATTTCCACACCATCACCTGGATCTTCTACCATTTATAAAGGAGATTCCTACTGCTCCTCCTCTTTCTAACGCGCCTCCCACCCAGGACTTTAGCAAACTGGGGTACATCTATATCACATTATTGGGGCTGGCTGACCAAGTAGTGCCCCATAATGGGAGTAGGCTCCCCCTAGCCACTGCTCTCAACTACCTTGTTTGTATAGCGCCTAAGTGTACATGGCCTTCCAGGCCTGCCTCCCCTGTGGGAGTCCAGTCAGACTCTGGTATGGGTTGTGACAGTATGTCAACCATATCTAAACTAGTAACCCTGGGCCCCAATTCTTCTTTGATTATAGGGGCATTTTGTATGCTTTTATTTATTACCTAAGCTTACTACATAAGACAGTATTTGACTAAGAAACAAAAAACAAGCAAATTCCAAGAATAAATTGTTGCCAAGCCATCCCAGGTCCAGACTGTGACCATCTCCATCTCAAACCAGAATACTGCTGCCCCCACAACCTTTCCTGACCTGCCAAAAATGGACTTGGCTGGCTTCAAAAAAGGAATGATCATGATAAACGCCTTGTTTCACGCCCACCCCAAGAGCTTCAGAGACAACACTCAGAAGATTATGATGGTGGCCGCCCAACTGAAGGGTGATGCCAGAGAAACCTTCTTGACCAGCTTTGAGGAAGACCCAGACCTCATACTCTCCTAAACCCAATTCCTGGAGAGAATGAACTCAGCAACTACCCCTGCTGGGGAAAAGATCTAAGCCTACATGGGGCTTACCGCCTGACCCAAGAAAGAGACAACCTGGAGACCTACATATAACAATTCTTACGCCTGGCAGAGGCAGCTGAGATTCCTTACAACATATCAGGTTTTTATTTCAGAAACGGTCTGAACCTACACCATGCCAGCCTAATGAGACACCACTGATGCAACCTCCCCAAAGACAAGCTCCTGGCTATTGCCAGAGGCATGGACTTCAGCCAACCACAAAGATACCATACTGGCCAACCCCAGAACAATTAAACCCCTGGTGCAAGTAAGCCCCTCTTTAAACATGACCCCTGAAGAGTACCAACGCCACTTCAGAAGCAGAATATGCTTCTATTGCCACCAGAGTGGCCATTTATCCAAGGACTGTACTAGCCACTCCAATGGAACCTAAGAAGCAACCATCTCAGCCATAAACAACACTTCACAATCTTATCCTATCATTGACACTACTTTATGTTATAATGACTATGAGGTGAACACTGTAGCTCTTTTTGACAGTGGGAGAACCCCAACTACATGGAATATAACCTAGCTGAGAAACTTGATGTACCAACCCAGGGAAACTCCCAACTGGTAACCTTGGGTAACTAGACAACAGACCTGTCCCACAAATGTGAAGAGTTTGTCTCCCTGAAGTTAAACAAGAGACTGCTGTCCATAAAATTCCACATCATGTAGAAGCTTCCCAAACCTGTAGTGTTAAGGTTTGAATGGTGGGTTAATCACCAATTGAACTTGGACTATAAGAACCATCAAGTGACTGTCACTCATGAGAACCAAACCTTATAGATCCCCTTCCTGAACCCCCAGCAGACCCCTGAGTTAAACAACATCACCATGGAATCCTGCAAGGCCAAGATCCCAAAATGTTTGAAGCCTTTGGAGTCCGTCTTCTCCAAAGAAGAAGCCACCACCTTGCCAAAACACAGTCAGTTTGACCACGCCATTGACCTCCTCCCTGGAACCCAACCTAAGCATGTACCTGTCTATAGTTGTAACATGAAGGAACAAGCCGCCTTAAGAGAGTACTTGGACAAGATATTGAAGAAGGGATATATGTGTGTCTCCAAATCTCTGTAAATTCACTGCCGCCTCTGGCTTTGGATTGCTCAATTTTCCCTTGTCGTACCAAGAAAGGTTCTAAAACGCCTGCCAAACCCCTTCATTCTTTAAATGATTTGGCTCACACAGTAGATGAGAGGTTTGTGCTGGCCTACCCTGCGGAACCTCTGCCTTTGGTTGCTCCCTCCTGGGAAGAAACACTGGTTAATTTAGACTACTTATTAGCTTGGTATTGCCCACTTCTAAAAACCATTAGAGCTGGCTATTCAGAGGTTGCCACATCAACACTGAGCAACCCAAGTGAATTCCAAATGACCAGTGCCTCTTCCAGCCAATCAGATCTGACCGCGGAAATTGGAATGAAATCCTCCAGTCCCCCTGCCCCTGCCTAGCAAAGTTTTGCCTCCAGCCAATTGGATTTAGTTCAATTGTCATGTGACCCATCTTATTTGCAGCCCATCTCTTTTATGCAAGCAAGGGGACTTCCAGTCCCCTGCTTGTCTATTTTCCAATAATATTAAAGTTTGGAGCCATTCTGCACTTTATTTTTATATTTGTGTTTATTTGGAACCCAGTTTTGAGTTCCTATAGCCTAAAGATTGTGGTGTTAGTTTCTGTTCCAAGCTTACCTTCTGCCAGCCAGTTTCAAACCCGGCTTCTCTTCTGGTTCACTATAATAGTATTGGTTCTTCTAGTAGTTGCCTTTCCTGTTCTTGCTTTTGAAACAGAGTTTAAAAACTCAAATTTTCAATTGATTTTCCTTATAATACCTATTATTATTTTGAATTTTCTATTAAAATTATTGATTTCAAACCTGCTCTTGCTTGCCGTTCTTCCCAAGCCTCTCACAATCATTGTAAAGCTCTCTGGACCTGTTCTGCTACAGTTTGGGTCTATTTTGATAAGTATACCCCATCAGCCCCTGTTCTGCCTGATTTTTTATCTGAAAAATATACTGTCCTACTCCAAATTTTGTGAGGAACATTCCTATGATACTCCCAGCTCTTAAATTTGTGGTATTTTCCTTAGCTCTGTTCTTGCTGCTTCTGTGGTCCACCTCCCCTGATTTATGGGGGAAACTCTCTTTGTCAGCCCATCTGGTAGGTAGAGACCCTGCCAGTCTCTGGGACCTCCCCAGCAGTCTTCTCTTTTCTGGAGAGGCTGTGGTCAAGAGCCTGACGTGTGATGATTTGGACTTGGACACTGTGGACCTTACTTCACCCGTTTCCAAAGAAGCAGTGCCTCCCATGCCTCCCCTCCCCAACATGGTCCAGAGGCATGCAGTACCCCCCGGTCCCTCCAAGATGTCCTCTCCTGCTCCTACCTTCACTCCTTGGTTGCTCACTGGCCTGATACTGATGGGCTTGAACGCCTACTTCCCTCAGTTGTCCCCAGTGTCCTCCCTGTGGTCCGCCCTCCAAGCAGACATCCCAGTTCTGCACTGGATGGCATCCTGGTGGTTTGTTGCACCGGGATGGGAGCCAAACTTAGTTAGTTTAGCCTCCCTCTCTCACAATCTCCTTGTTTGTCCCCTTTATTGTTTGTTAAAAAGAAGTGCGGCAACCTACGTCCTTGTGTCAATTATCATGACCTAAACAGCATCACAGTGAAAAAAAGATACCCTGTATCCAATGCTGAATACCTCTCAGACCAGCTTTCAGGAGCCAACATCTTCTCAAAGTTCAATTTGAGAAATGCCTTAAACCAGATCTGGATCAGGCCTGGCAACAAATGGAATACCGTCTTCAAGACTAGGCAAGATCTCTTTGAATACTTGGTTATGCCATTTGGGTTGTGCAACACACCCAGCACCTTTTAAACTATGGTGGATGTGGTCTTGGGAGGACTCAAGGACCAGTGTTGTGTAGCCTACTTAGATGGCATCCTTATTTACAGTCACACACCTGATGAACACGTTGAACACCTTAAAGCTGTCCTACAACACTTCAAGAAACACACTCTCTTTGTTAAACTCCAGAAATGTGAGTTTTTCCAAGAATAAGTAGGGTTCCTGGGGTACAACGTACTTAAAGGAGGTTTTGCAATGACATCTGATAAAATAGAGGCCATGACATCATGGCCTGAACTTAAGAATTGCAAGGAGGTCAGAAGTTTCCTGGGCCTGTGTGGTGATCCACATGTGTGCTATTTTGCATGTGAGGGTTGATTTGGCTTAAAATAAAGACAATATGCTGAAGAGTGAAAATGTGTGGTTAGATGGTGACGCTGTAAACTAGTAGGTAACATAGGGCTTCTAGGGGTAAGTAAGGGGATCCTAGTAGGTAACATTGTCTATTAGGGTAAGTAAGGCCTGGCTGGTAGGTAAAAAAGGACTACCAGAGGCAGATGTTGCCTCCACCCAGCAGAAGATATTGGGTGCTTTGGGCTATAGTGCTTCACCTAGTAGGGAACCATGGCTGCAGGAGGGTCAAGACTGAAATAGCAAGCAGGGAACTTTGTCTGTCTGGGGGGAGTAGGTTTGGACCCCTGGCAGGTAACACGGGCTGCCAGGGAGAGGAAGAGCTCTGAGGGCTCAACGTACCCTAATACGCTTACAAGATGTCTGTGAGCAAGCACCCTGCCTAACAAACTGGTAGGGTGTCCTCATTTATGCCCCTATGGGAGCATTGGGGAAACCCAAAGTGAGCATTGGAGGGTATAGGCATGCTCAGAGGTGTCACCAAGGTGGCTTGCTTGGGGAAGCAAACTGCAGAACTTGGTGTGATCAGGCCTCTGGGAAGTAGAGCTGATTACTCTGCAACTGAAAGCCTAGACTTCATCACCTGGGTGAGTGAAGACAACGCATAAACATAGATTTATTGTTGAATGGCCTAAGTGGATTGCCACTTGCAAGGGCCCAGTCAAACAACAGTTCAATGTAGACTCATGCCTGGGTCTACAAGTTCTTGTAATAGGGGCTGAGATAAAGAACCAAAGTGGTTCACAGAGTTAGCAGAGAAAACTAGCAAGAGGGACTGTTGGTCATAGTGAAGGCTAGTTGATGAACTGTTAATTCAAATTGAATAGAATGGACCAATATGGTTCAGTGTGTTAAAGGAACAAAGGAGGTTCCAAGTGAGGATTTGGTGAGGAACTGGTTAAGGATAAGCAGAAGGACAAGAAGACATGATGAAGGACTAGCAGATTATAGTTTAGGATGGCCAAAGGACTAGAAGTTGGTGCTGAAGAACTGAAGAGCTGAGAGGATGACCTGGCTGGACTTAATGCAGAGGCTGAAAGAGCTGGTTTAGTGACTTTTGAGAAGAAATTTGGATATAAAGAAGCAGTTAAAGAATGATTGAATACTGCCTGATTATGATTAAAAAAGGATTAAAAGTTATATAAAGAAAAAGAAAGAGGAGAAAAAAACCTATAGTATGTTAGAACTATATGTTATTTTTAGAAAAAGAATTAAAGAGAAAATGGACCAGAAAGAAGCTGGAAGAAGAACAGAGAAACTGTGAGGGCAAAAGAGCAAATTTTGCCAAGAACAACTAGGAGAGGCAAAAGGACAAGCAACAGGCAGGATCAAAGGTGCAAAACTTTGAAAGAAACACAGAGAAACGTTGAAAAATCAAAGGGTTGAAAATTGCCTAAGTAAAACATATGTGGAAGCGCTCGAGATTTGCCGGGGAAACATGTCGGGAATTACGGCAAACCCGTTTGAAACACGGAGCAGTTGTTTACCTGGAGCAAGACAGCTTTGAGTTTGAACCAGGGTCATAGACAGGTCATCCAGGGAAACTGTTTTGGCAAAACCATGGAAGCGAGGCGTTTGATTGGCTGCAAACCAGAGCCTACTTAATCAGTTTTTTAAGGGCTTTAACTTGAGAGTTAAAGCCTAAAAAATGGAGAGCAGAAGCAGAAAATTCAGGGCTTTTATTGTCTGAAGTAAGTTTAAAAGTTTAATATATTATAGAAGAAGAAAAACAGGATAGTTTAAGCTTTAAAGAACCAGAGTTCTATGAGAGGTTTTTGGTCTGAAACAAGGGGCTATAAAAGGCAGAGATATCTGAGACTCTTCAGGGACTGGATCAAGTGGATTACAAAGGCCACCAAAGCTACAGAAGGAGCAGAAGACCAAGGATAGGAAGCCAGAGCTGGGTCAGACCACAGGAGCTTAAGATTAAGACAATGGAGCCCACAACTAAAGTGCAGGAGCCCAAGACCAAAGCGCAGGAGCCCAAGACCAAGGAGCAGGAGTCAAAGACCAAGTACAAGGAGTCCAAGATATTTTTAAAGGACTCCAAGTATTGGCACAAACCCTTTCTTATTCCCTACCCCAAGGCTATATCTCAGAAGGTTTCTAAGGGGATCTTCCTTCTGACAGAGAATAAAGCGCCTATTACAACCCCTATCTGAATTTTCTATGTGAAAAGAGTGTATAAGTCTCATGAGTCAATTGTCCTTTATTTTCTATCCTAGCCCAGGGGATGAGGAATCCTATTGCCTAAGGTGCAGGAAGTTTGCCTCTAGTAAATCTGCCCAGGAGGAGTGGGAGAAGGTGACAAGGCATTTGGAGATGACAAATAAAGGAAGAGAGTTCATCGGAAAAGAGTTTGTGAGACTATTACAGGATTGGTATTGGCCTCCAGAAGGGCTGGCGCCTGCTGAAGTCCAGGTATACGGTGGAGACGCTTGCTTGATGATTGGGAAGGTACTGAAGGAGTTTGCTCTTATGCAAGCCAAGTATAAGCTTCTCACCAACCCTTCACCCCTGTTAGAGAATGATGACTTCTCCAGTCTGGTCCCTGACTACAACCCAGGACACACTATGGGGACTGGTGACCAGGAACCCCACAGCCTGGCAAACTTCTGCTGGGAATTTGTCCAAAAATTTTCTTTGATCTGCTTGCCCTTGACCCATATCACCTCTGAGAAGCACCCCTTTGTGTGGGATGACGCTGTCAAGTCAGCCTTTGAGTTGCTAAAGAGCGCCTTTGTTTCTGCCCCTGTCTTAGCAATTCCAGTTTAAAATAATCCCTTAATTGTGGAAGCAGATGCCTCTGACTTTGCATTGGGGGAGGTGTTGCTTCAGGAGGGGCATGATAGTAAGCTGCACACTGTGCTTACTACTTGAGGAAGTTCACTCTACCTGTGTTAAACTACCCCATCTACAATAAAGAGATGCTTGCTATCATCTAGTCCTTGAAACATTGGAGAAGATACTTGTGTGACGCCAACCACCCAGTGAGAATCATGACCAATCACAAGAACCTTATATACCTCTTCAAACTGCAACAACTGAATCAGCAACAAGCTAGATGGGCCCTATTCCTAGCAGATTACAACTTATCAATCATCTACAAGCCTGGCAAGATCAACATTTTACCAGATGCCCTAAGCCAAAAGGCCAACCTTTTTCCTAGTGCCAAAGAGATTGAAGAATTCAACACAAAATTCTTGCTGTCCACAAACATGATTGAGTCAATGCCTCTATTCCTGGGACTGGCCAGTAGAAGAGAAGAAATCCAACTAGCTCAGACCGTAGACCAGCACTGCATCTCCATCATGGAAGACTTAAAGAAAGATATCAACAGTCAATACTACCAAGCTTGTTAATCCCTACATGGAAACACCCTGCAGCTACATGGATGCACCTATGTACCAGAAGGCCCAATGCGCTTAGAGATACTGAAGGAATACCACAACTTCCTCATGCTAGGACACCCTGGACGTACAAAGACTCTCAAAGGAATTCAGAGAGCCTACATGTGGCCCAGGATGAAGCCAGAGATCAAAGGATACCTCAGTGGTTGCAAGACATGTGGATGTACCAAGCCTAAGCGAGGAAAGCCAGAAGGATTACTACAACCCCTTCAGATTGCAGAAGACCCTTGGAAGTCAGTTTCCATGGACTACTTTGTGGAGCTACCCAATTCAAAAGGATTCAACATCATCCTTGTAATTGTCAATTGCTTCACCAAGATGGCTCACTTCATTCCAACAACAACCAAAGTAATAGCAAAAGAAACTTCCACTCTATTCTGGAACCAAGCATTCATGAACCATGGACTCCTACAAGAAGTGGTCTCAGACAGAGGCCCACAATTCACCTCTAATTTTTGGGCCCATGTCCTAAAGGACTTGGGAATAAAAAAATTGTTGTCTACTACATATCACCCCCAAAGCAACAGACAGACCAAGAGAGTAAACTAGGTCCTCAAACAGTACTTACAATGCTATGTTAACTTGGAACAAAACAATTGGGTAATCCACCTACCAATGACTCAGTTTGTGTACAACAACCAAGACCACAGCTCCACTGGTATGTCCTCTTTCAAAGCCAACTACGGATTCAACCCCACATGGGATGTTCCCCCACAGAGGAAGCCAACAACCCCAAAGGACAAGCATGGGTCAGCAACATCCACTTGTGCCAAGAAGAATGTGCCAAAAACCTGAGAAGAGCAGTACAAATATACAATGATTTTGCTGACAAGAAACAAAGCCCTGGCCCCCAATTGAAGTAGGAGACCTTGTGTACCTCAGCGCAAAGAGCATCAAGACCACTGCCTCTTGCTAGCTTGAGCCCCCAACAAGCAGGTCCTTAAAAGGTCTTACAACAAATTGGTACTGTAGCTTATCAACTAGAACTTCCCCCAGATGGAAGATTCATGATGTGTTTCACTGCTCCCTGTTAGTGAAAAAGAAAGGACCTTCTCTCCTGCACCAGATAGTGAGAACAGCCCCCTCACCCATCAAAATAGGAAGCTTCACGGAACACAAAGTTAAAGACATCCTGGGACACAAACTCTGATACCAAAAAATTCACTTCCTGGACAAATGGAAGGAATACCCCATGAAGAGAATACTTGGGAACCAGAATCCAACCTGGAGAACGCCGTCCCCCTGATGAAGGAATATAAGTCTCGGAGTAAAGAGTCGTTCTCTGCAAGCTCAACTAAGGTGGGGGATGCTGTCAGGGCCCAGAATGAGCCAGACAAAACCCTATGCTACATAGGGTCAACGCCTGCCATGGAGCAATCACGCAACCAAACAATTATGTTGTCAATCACGCATATTAACCCAAAGGAAACTTTAATTCTAAGTGGAGAATCTAACCCTGGTCAATGCCAAGTCTGGGGACAATTGAATACCGCCCCAAAGCCAAGTGGAAAAGATTTTTAATTGGTCCACACCCTCTGAAACCCAGAATTGGGGACTTGGGTTGCTAAATGGCCCAAAATCCCCCTGCCAGCTTCCCCAGGGCAAACATAATAAAAGGATCTATCTAACTGACAAATCAGGAGTCACCAATGGAACCCAGCTTAAGAATAATCCATTGAAAACCAATAAGAAGTAGCCAGTAAGCCAAATTGCAGTTTCCCAGCAGGATATAACTGGAAACACTGACATCCCCTTTTCTTTATTGACATCTTAATAAAGCAAGTTTATGCCTAGAAATTATTATCTTATTTCAGGAATTGTCTATTTTTGCTCAAATTTAATTATTCTCTTTGCATCTATTTGTGAATTGACTACACAATACAAACTTGCATATCCATATCCTCCTGGTTACACTCCTGCTGCTCTTGTCAAACCATCCTGCGCCTTTGACTTGGAGTATTTCCACCCCCACCACCTGGATCTGTTACCATTTATGAAGGAGATTCCTACTTCTCCTCTCCCCAACGCGCCTTCAACCCAGGACTTTAGCAAACTGTGGTTTGTCTATATCACAGTATTGGGGCTGGCCAAACAAGTTGTGTCACATACTGAGAGTTAGCTACCTAGCCACTGCTCTCAACTACCTGGTTTGTATAGAGCCTATTATGTACATGGCCTTCCAGGCCCGGCCCGCCTCCCTTGTGGGAGTCCAGCTGGACTCTGGTATGGGTTGTGACAAAGTCAAATACATACAACGCAACAAAACCCACTACCAAAAAACCCAGTACTATGTCAAATGGAAAGGATACCTGCTAGAGAAAAGTACTTGGGAACTGATGAGCAACCTGGCTAATGCCCAAGAAGCTGTTCAACTCTATCTGAACAAGAAGAACCAGAAGGGAGGACCCTTGGGGAAAGAAGGGGATGGTGTCAGGATTGACAATTCTTTTCCCTGGAAACCCGGGCCCAAGAGTGGGATTCAAACTATGACCCTGAATTCCTGCAGACTGCTGGCCCTATGGACCAAGGGACCGCCCGCCCGCATTTTCTTGGGACTGAACCTCCGCAAGCTGAAGCTCCTGCTAAGTCCCAAAGTCAGAATACCAGCGCAGGCTTGACCATGGTGGTGCCCAAGGAGGAGCTTCTCAAATTGCCTAATGAAGGCAGAGAAAGTTCCTCGGTGAACTCATGAACTTAAAGTCCTCTTGGTTAACCAATCAAATTCAGTTGCCAAAGGAAAACACGGGCTTTAGGCCTGACCCCGTGACCACAGCCCAAAATCAAGAAAATCAAGTGACTGATTTGGACATTCCAACCAATGAGAGAACACCCAGCTGAGGTGCCATTTTGCTGCTCCTGCACCCTGGCCACCTGCCTGCATTTTTTCCAATATTTTGATGAAGCCCTTACAGAAAATACTAAGTTTGGAGGCAGGATGCTATATATGCCTATAAATTCTGTGCTTAAACCTTATTGCCATTTTTTAATAAAGGTTATGTTATTTTGGCTTACACAGCTACTGCCTTATTTTGTATTTGCCATCTATCAATTCAGTACAAGATCTTCTGGCCCTCCTTTCCCTCTGTCTGCAGATTTCTGTCCTCCAGGTGTTCCCTTTGGCCCCGTCCACTTCACTGAATATCCTTTGAAACCTGAATATAAGGACTACACCCTGGAAAAAGATACTTAAACTAAATTTTTTGGCCCACATACAATCTGCAGTTAGATACAATTGTCAAGGCCCATGGATATTCTCAACACCCAAATTGTTTAAAGGAAAATTCAACTACCTGCCTGCCTGCCTACAAACTCAATATGGAACTGCCTGTGACCCCCAAGCCTATGCCCGCTTTCTCACCCAACCTTCCAACCTACCATACTGGCAAGCTGTTTGGGATTGTGTACATCACCCTCACAGGGTTGATTGACACTATAATCCTGGCTGCTGGCCTGTGGTCCTGGGTGGGGAAGTCCTTCTCCTACTTTTTTAAGTTAGCTCCTCTCTTGTGGTGGGCTTTACCTGCAAAAAAACCTGGCCAAAGTTACCCCTGAAAACAACAGGCCAGCTGCCCAAGACTGGATCCCTGACACAATCACTCAATCACAGGCATTAAACCTATGCAACATAGGGTTTTATCTGACCCATTCTGGGCCCTGACAGATGTCCAGGACTATACAAAGAAGTCATAAAACACATCCAGCAGTGTGAAGCCTGTACCTTTTATGATTGAACTTAAGGATCAAGAAAGCCTATCAACCCAATTGTAGTTGAAGGGCTGTTAAAACTATGGGCTTGGATTTTTTAGGCCCACTTACTAAGACCAACCAGAGAAACCATTACCTTTTTGTAGCCACTAAGTGCTTCACCAAATGGCCAATATGCAAAGCAGTAAAAGCAGCTACAGCCAAAGAGACAGCTACATTTCTTATATGAGGATATATTTACAGCCTACAGACCTCCTTTCCAGATATTAACTGATCAGGGTTGTCATTTCAAAAATCAGTTTATCAGAGAATTGGTGTCTCACATGTCCATGAACCATTGCTTTGCCACCGTGTACAACCCTAGATGCAATGGTCTTACAGAACCTTTCAACAAAACACTGGTCAAAACCCTTGAAAAGAATTGTATGGGGTACCCAACCATCTGGGATGAGAAGCTTCCAAGAGTCTTATGAAACTATTGATCCAAAGTCCATTCTTCCACTAAAATGATTCCTTTTGAAGTATTATATGGCTAATCTAAATCTTCCCCGTAGCTATGCCAAAGTTGATCCTAACAACAGAGCCAAATGATTCAAATTAAGTGCAAGACCAATCAGGAGAATCTAGTATCCAAAGCCCACCAGATGCAAGCCAGAGATCATACCAAGTACAAACTACCTTAGTTCAAAGTTGATCAGTATGTTCTGTTGTTCAAGAGTTCACTGCAAACTCTAAATCCAGGAAGTTTCTACAGAAGTGGTTGGGACCATTCCAGATTGCTAGTTTAGCCCCTAACTACAACTACTTCCTTAAGGATATGGATGGAAATCACATCCCTAATATGATGAATGGCACCCAACTTAAGAAATACTGTGGCTTTGTTTAAGTAGGGGAATGTGGTGAAAGTAATCAGTTAACTCCAAGTTAAATAAACTTCAGTACTTTCACTTCTATTTTTAGAAGACTTTGAAGCCTTGTCCAAGCTGTCCACTTTTAGTATTTGCCCAGAACAGACCAATGCACTTTACTGCACCTTGGTTCTCACATATCCAGTTCTGGAATCCCCTTCTTTAACTGTCCCCAGTGTAACCCCACACATGCAGCAATGCATGAATAAAACCGGTATGTTGGTTTCACCCCCACTTTCAATCAGGTATATAAACCTTCCCCACTTTCCCACTAAAGACGGTTCCAATTAAAATCTTGGTTAAATTTATCACCCTCTGATAGTCTGTCAGATCCACTTGATTAGACTTAGTTTAACGCTTTACCACAAAAAGCATTTCAATAGCCAATCATAAAAGTGTAGCAAATCAGTTCAAATCATAATCTTGTTATCAAGCAATCTTTCATTCCCCTTGCAATTTAATTCACACATTCTTAAGTTGACTAATCTTTACAGATAAGCCTATTTGCTACAGTTGCAAGGAATGAACCACACTAGAAGGTTGTATAGATAACTTTTTTATGTTTTTTAAAGTCTAATAAACTTTATTGTATAGCAATACATTCACTTTTATTTACATAAATTACAAATATACAGTTGAACATATCATTGATTAAAAACAACTTTGATAGTAATTGTAAGTCTTGGAATGGCTTTAAAAATTATTATAAGAAATGATGCAGCTTGCTGCCACACCTGTTAAAGATGAAGAGTGAAAACATCTGGATAAGCTCTTGAATGACATAAGAATTGATGATCTAAACTGGACTTTAGGTTGTTATCTAAATTTTGTTAGACTGCTCACTTGCCTCACTATATCCTTCTGTATACAAATAATGGCCCCATGCTAAAAAATAAAATACAGTAATTATTAATTTGTTTTTTGACATATTTTCAAATAAGCCTTTAAAAGATGACAGCTTTTGGTCCTGTATTTTACATATATATTAATTTATTTAGGTTTATTATAATTGTGACTTTATATTAATATTATCATCATAGAATTTATATTAATATATAATGTGATACACATAATCAATGTACATTCCTATTCATCTATCTGAGCTAAGTAGAGCATATTTCTGTGAACCATAAACCAATTCGAGTCTCATATTTTCATTTCCAATATGTTAGTACACGAATTAACAAGTGGGCGTAAGCATAAAATGTGAGTTCAAGGAATTGTGAGAAAATTCTTAAGTACATATATTATATTTGTACACCAACAAATATACATACACATATGTTTACTGTTACTTAATCAGATGCAAAAGACAAAGTGATTTTAGGCTTTCTAGAGTATCAGCTCCAAATTAAATATTTTATAAAAAAATGACAGGATTTTTCTAAGAATACGTTTTAATACAAGAGATATATGAATACTGATTATACAATGAAGAGACTTAAAAATTAGCTGTCTTATTTTGATGGATAGCTTATTTTAAAATAAGAGGTCTAACTTTATCATATTTTAGAGACACATTTAGAAGATAAATAATGTAACCCCCTCATATTTTTTAGTGAAATCAAACTTGAATTTTTCCGATCTTTTTTATATGACTTACACGTGTTCACAACTTTTTATTTTTTAAATAAATATATTTTTCCTTTTATGGTTTTTACATATTAATAACTGATATAGTTATTTTTTATTTTTTCCCTTTATTTATTGTTTTTTAGCTCAGATATTTATTTTTTAAGCTTATGATTTTTTTATATTTTTCTGGGCACCTGTTATTGTCGTTTCTAGACTTTTTTATTTGGGCTTTTTTATGGTGTTGTTTTTTCCGCATATAGGTCATGAGTTGATGAAAAAATGAGGATGAAGAGCATGAGTTGCAATATTGGTAGATCCAATAAATATAAAAGAGCAATGGACCAGCATGAGAGAGTAAGCGATAAAGCACTTGGGGAGAAGAGTAAACTGGGCTCTCGTATGGGTACCAACAATAGAGTTGGGGAGATGGACTCAACAAGTTGTTAGACAGAAGGCTCTATAAAACAAAGGAATAGCGTTGAGAAAAGGATAATTTCGAAGGTTAATAGATGACGCTTATGAAGCATAATGAGTGCGCAAAGAAGTAGTGAGAGACGTGTCTACACATGGTAGCATAAGGTAAGCAAAGAGTCAAAAGATAGTTTTTTTCAATAACGGGTCAAACCCTTGGCTTACTTGGCTGCATAAGTCTGGCCTAATCTGAAAATATTTTAGATTAGCCAATCAGATTATACCTTGCTTCGTAATGACTTTGAATTTGGCTGAAGACAGTGAAGCTTGAGGATTTTTACTAAGTCTAGCTGTGATAGCATACCACTGATTCGAATATAGCGAAATATTTGGTTAGTTTAGCTTACCTGGATTCTTGGTTGATGATAATATTATCTTACTCTTCTAATCCAATCAAATTCAAGAATTTCAGCTTTCAAGAGACTAAATTTATTTCTAAACTGATGATCTAAGTAACATCTATTTTTTGGCAGGGTTACTTTACATCTTAAACTAGACTTTTATATAAAAAAACTTTATGAAAGCTTCACCTGGAAGCTCTGAAGTTCACCCTGACAGTATTCTCCGTCGCGCCGGACTACTACTCTTCCGGAAGCCTGTCAGCGGCATAGCAGCTCTGCTGACAGCTCCGCCGGCCCAAGGGCAGCCTGATTCTAAGCGACTTTATGAAAGGCAAATTGCTGAGATCATGAGGCAGCCAAATTGTCCCAAGCAGAAATAAATCTATTCACCTTTCCTTGAGATACTTTCTTCTAGTTTACTTACCACCATTGCTCAACGCCTTCATTTTATTAAAGTAAAAGACACTGTACCACTCTTTTTTGAATACTTTATTTTTTAATACTATTTACTCACTACCTTTAACTTATAGTATTATAAAAGTTCAAACTCCATCTAAGATAATGAATCCTGGGTTGAATTGTGTGAACTCAAAGACTGATGAGGGAATCTTCATAAAACCCAAAGTAGGTTCAGTGGTGTTTGACAAAAAAAGAAATGTACAGTTGTATATTGGAAAAAGCATTGGTGAAGTAAGTATATATCTGCAGTACCCCTCTAACCCCTACAGGGTGCATTTGCCACGTGCTATGAGGCCACTTGCAGTGTCAGTGGGAAAAAGATGTGCTGCAAGACACTCTGGAAAGCAAAGTTCCGGGATGACCTTGCCAAGCTGAGGGTAAAGATGCCCTGAACCTGGCTAACTAATAGGTGTGCACTGAAGTGAAAATCCACCAAAAAATGGATCACCCCAATGTTGTTAAATATTACTCAGCGTTGGAGGATGGTGACTTTGTTTATTTCTTCATGGAGCTCTGCCACCAAGGCACCTTGAAAGATCTCCTGTTCCACCGCAAAACACTCACAGAGCCTGAGGTCCGTTTCTATATGCTGCAGCTCTTAAGTGCAGTAGAGTACTTTATGGAAAGCAAAGTGATTCATCGTGATCTCAAACTGGCTAATATCTTTGTGGCTGAGGATATGACCCTGCGGATTGGAGACTTTGGGCTAGCTGGCAAACTTGAAGCTGGGCAGAGCCACAGGACAACACTCTGTGGTACACCCAACTATACTGCTCCTGAAGTGCTTTATCAAGATAGCCACAGCTATGAAGTTGATATGTGGGCCTTGGGAATTATTATGTAAAATATCTCAATCATCACTAATATATTAAGGTACACTTTGTTGATTGGTACTCCTCCCTTCCAAGGCAGTGGCAAGCTAAAAGAAGCTTATTTGTAAGTGTTCTATCTTATAACTAACAATTAGTAAAATTAAAACTGCTGACTTCAAATTCCCACCCAAGTCATCCATATCCCCAGAAGCCAAAGATTTGATCACCTTGATTCTACAGGCCAATCCAGGTAACTTAAGTTTTATTCATAAACTAATAATGTAGAGGAGCGACCTGACTTTCACCAAGTGCGCAGTCACCCCTTCTTCCAGGGATTCACCCCTACTTCTCTTTCTAAGGACACACTTTGTCACCCTCCTTGGTTTGCAGGTGACAGTAACTCAGCACTAAAGCGAGGGTAATTGGCTACTATTTCACTTTCTAATGTTGCTATAGTCTGGATGCAGATATGTTTGCCCATTCTTCCCTTATTCCAGGCCCATCTACCCCTCCTAAGAGGGCCAGATTTATGACTGCCTACAATCCAAACTCTCCTCCGCCTCCACAAAAAACATATTGCTTTAAGGAGCTTATGGAGGAAGTACCAGCACCCTTGGTTCAAAAGATAGAGAACAAGTGCATCCCCACCCCTCAGGCAGTTTTGCCTGAATCTCTGCCTACAGAGTGCTCAGCTGAACATTCTGTGGCTGAACAAGAGAACATTGAGCCAGTCCTACCTCAACAAGAAGACAAACTTTCGGCAACTGTGCCAAATAGTATAAGATTTTTTATTTGCTAACCTTCAGTTACCATCATTCAGGATGCACATAATGTGTATACTAAAATTAAGAAATTGATTGCCCTAGGAAAAACAAAAGCTCAGATAGAAGAGATCATTGGTAATGTTTTTATATTTCTTCTAACACAATAAGGTGAGGCTGACCTAACCATTCCCAACTTTATTCTGAAGAGGGTCTTTCATGGCCAGAATTATGGGCAGGCATATGAGTTTCTTGATGGCACCACAGGTGTGCTCTTCCCTGATTTGAGCACCCTCATCCTGGCCCCAGATAATGTGTAAGCTATTCCATCACTTCTAACCCACAGGTGTTTTGAATATATTGAGACTCAGGGAAACCAGCGCCTGACTACTCACTACACACGCACTGAGTTTCAAAAGTTTGACCCACACAAGTTGGTATTCTTTGACCGCATGGTTAAAGAACTCAGAATCACTCCACCTGCCATTAATGACAATGTTAAGTGTGATTTGTTGTCCACTTCCCTTCAAATGTCTGCAACAATCCCTGCCACTACCTCCAGGGCTCCCACTTTACCCTATCTCTTCAAGGTCAATGAGTCAAGCCTTGGAACCTTCCTCCGCCTCTCAAACAACAGCATTCAGGTAAACTATCTTTTTTCTAGTCTAATTTTCAGATGGAATTAAAAAAAGATCATTCATTTGTCCTGAGTGACAAGGGTCGCTGTGTTGTGGCCATTCCCCAAAAAGGTACTGCCATCCATTCCTGTAGCTTGGTAGACATCCTTATGCAATATGAGCATGCTAGAAAAGCTAGGAGGCCAATAGAAAGCAGTCTTTCTGCTCTTTACAGCCGTGCCTCCTATTTTCTTGACACTGTCAGCTTTGTTGCCACATATAAGCACACCCACCTGTCCCAAAAGCCTCTCTCCAAGCAGGCTTAAGATGTCACAGCCTTGGTGAAGTTACCACTGAACTTAGTGTATTTGTACCCAACATTGCTTAAATAAAATTTCTTCTTAACTATAATATCACTATTTACTATATTTTTTATAAAATGCAGGCTCATATTTATAAAGAATTGCTTTAATAGTACTCTTTTAAAATTTGATTATGGGCTTATACTGTTTTAGAGCTATCAAAAAAGACATCCTTAACAAGGCAGCCACAAATATGTTTAATTTCTATATAAACAAGCAAATCTTTTCCTATTAATGCAGCTTAAAACCCTTGATTTCACTATTCTCTGCTGGCAGGTAACCTATTTTTTATACATTGTCCAACAAAATTTGCTTAATCAGCTCCTAGCCTCCTCACAGAGCTTTTATTTACCTACACCTAATACATTATCTGATCAAGACTATCCATAGGCTTCACTATAGTTTCTTACTGTCCAGTAAGTATATAGATATGCTCACAATATTTGACCTGTACTCAAGTGGATTTTTTAGAGCATAAACATAACTTTTGACTAGTAAAAGGCCCATGAACTAAGCTAAATAATCATAATGCACTTGAAGCTAGTAAACTATTATATTCTTTACTGGTAGCAAATAAGTTTTTGATGAGTTTACAAGTCAAGCTGTCCAGTGTCATATGGGTTTTAAAGGAAAATTCATCTGTTTATTGCTGGATAGAAGCTTCCTTGAAACATGACTCTTATTCAATTATTATATGTGTGACTTGCGTAGCTGGTACAAGTCAGAGTCACAGAATTGCTTTTAATATATAGCTATAGTGAAACCATACTTAAAGGATTAATCCCTGTTCAGGTTTTCATTATCTTAGCTAATAGTTACTATGGGGCGTTTACAGGCAAAAAGACATCAATATAAATTAGCTGTCTATAAGATTTAACATTTTCAAGTAAAGATCTAAGCTGCTGCTATTAAATATCAGCTGTGGAAAATCAATTGAACTTATGATTAACAGTGTCATGACCTGGGTTGCTCTTAGGGGTTTCTTTAGTTGAAGAAAAAGGTCTGGCTTGAAGTGTCACAGTAGGTTCCATCATGCCAGGAATTATCTGGCCAAGTAGAAAGGCTCAAAAAGCCCACAAACCTTTAATAAAATTGACTGAATTAACAGATTTAAATCAAACGGTCAATTGAAAATGGGTTACAGCTGCTCCAGTCTGCCAGCTGAAACCAATTCCTCCTTGCAAATTGATGTTATAAATCAATGTTTTTGAGGGTTACCTGATATGAGCTTGTTAATCAGCATGGTCGTCAGAAATTAGTCACTCAAGGGTTCTTTGCAACTTGGACCAGATACTCACTTGACAATGTGAAAGGAATAGGAGCCCAGGATCCAGGTGGTATTGCTTAGTCAATTTTGATATATATTGAATAATTTTCACTGTTTCAACTCTAAGAGTTGAGTCCTCCCAAAATTTTACTCAATAAAAATCAAATATCCCTTGGTCTAATTTACTTTTTAAAAAATGCATCCTGTAGTTGGATTGTTGTGCTACATTTCCTACAATCTTATTCTAGGCCGGATCATTACTAGAAGATGGGGCCCTGCAGTTGGAACTTTGTTGTTGGCACCTCCCAATGTTAATTCAATGCCTGCTGATCTTGGAGTGGTTCCCCCTGTTTTGTAAAATGAAAATTGTGCTGCATCTCAATGTCCAAAATTTTATTCTAAAAATTTGTTGATGTTGTCTCAGGCCATTTATTTTGGGCTACTTTGGTTAGGATTAATTTTTCTGCTTAATCCTGGTATTACAATTGGAAATTTTACAAAAAGATATTTGAAGCCATGCTGGTGGTTAATCATTAATTCTATGTGGATTTGGGTGGTAATTTCCCACCACTTGGAGACAGCTTCTTACTATCCTGCAATTTCTGTCACATTACTCAACTCTTCTACATCTGAGTTTTTGGAAGCAGTTTGTCATGACTTCATGTTTCTTTTCTCCTGCTCCGTCAAGATATCTGCGTTTACCATGTTTATTTGTATCAGTTCTTTACTGAGTTTTCAGTTTGAACTTTTCTTTAATTTGTGGTTTCTGTCTCTGGTTGCAGTTGTTGAGACTGTGTCATGCCCTGCCCCAAAGGGCAGGCTTCTTGAGATAATTAAGTTATTTTTCATTTTTACTTATATTTTGGGTTATTTATTAATATTCAAAAGTTAGGTCAAATTGTTAATAATTTAGTATTTTAAAGTACTCTTACCTTTGTTTTATGTGATTTGCGTTCAAATTGTTGTTTTTGTTGTTGCTTTGACTGCTGATTCTTAATCTACATATATTTCTACTTTAAGTTAGAATAATTTTCATCTATATTACCTTTGAAACTCCTGCTTGCGTTGTTACCGCTTCCCCAGCTTACAGGCTGATCTGCAGTCTCTCCTGGGCTTCTGTTTTCTCCTTCTGCTCCAGGTTCCTTTCCAACTTTCTTCAGCTTGCTCCTGTTCTTGGCTGCTTCTACTTGACCATCACATTCTCAACTGAAAAAGATTTTTACTATAAATAAAGGTGCTTTTGAAGAGTAGGCTTTAAGCCAAAATTCTAAGTGGTTTCTTCCCCTTCAATTTTACAATTTTTAAACTTCAATTTTGTCATTTTTAGATTTTTGTTTTCTTTAAATTCATTTTCTTAGTTTAGCTTTTTCCTTAGTCCAAATAGAACTTGTAAAACAACAAGCCTTAGGCTTGTTGTATCCATTTTTTCCCTTAAGGAATCTTTCAATAGTTATATGTATCAATTTGCAGATGGAGAATATCCTAATATTGATATCCCTTTAGTTACAAATTGTTCACTATTGAACACTTTATTATATCTTCTTTGCTTAGGGGTTTTAAACTCTATTACTTCATTTGTCACACAATATAGGTTTTTAGCAGTGTTTGTAAGATCATCTTACAGACAGTACCTACATTCTTATATCTTCTAAATTTGAATTCCAACGCTTTGCACACTTTAGTTTATAACCTTGCACCATTATGGGCAAGACCTTACAGACTGGATCTTCTGTTTCCTATTTCCGCCGCACTATGTCATTTTGGCCCCCAGATTATTTTCTGGCTCCACCTACTGATGAAATTTTGCGTGAAGTTTTGTCAGCTTTATCATTCTATTCCGGATCAAGCCTCAGTCAAAAATCCCAAGTTTATCATGTGATGAAAAAAAGTTTCTGAGGATGCTTGTGAATGGTTGTTGTCTGCGGTGGAGCGCAATCCACATTGTTTAACTGAAAGTGCATCTCTGTACCCTTTGTTATAAAATTTGTGTGTATCTATTGAGGAGCACAGAGTATATTGTAAGTTGTACACCTTCCAACAGGGTACTTGTTACAAAAGTAACAGCTTCAAAGCCCCAGGCGGGAATTGAACCCGCTCCTAGCCACCAGGCGGGGCTAGCAGGCAGGGGAGATTTACCCACACCTGGATTTTTGCTTTTCAAAGCAAATATAGGTGCGGGAACCATTCCTGCCCTGGTGGCAGCTGAGGGGCCCGCTTTGGGCCCCAAAAGCTATGCCCAAGCTTTGGTGGGTTTGGCTGGGCCTGGGCAGGCTATTTTTAGCTGCCCAGTAAACCCAGACCAAGCCCACCCTCCATTAAGTAATTTGGGGTCCCCAATTGGGGACCCCTTTTTTAATCAAGTTCTTTGGGCTCAAGAGGGCCTGTCAAGCCAGTCCAAAAATGGTGATCTAATTGGGAAAATCCCAAAACCCCAGAAGCCAAACCTGCCAAAATCAATGACCAGCCAAGCCAAGATGGACCATCAAAAAGCCAAACAACTGTTCATGAAAACCCCAAAAATAACCATGAAGCAGCCAACCAAACAGCAGAACCTGAAATGCCAAGCCTTGTCACACAGATAGCATCAGAAGAATACCCAGAGGCGCCTGCATGTGAGTAAGTATATAAATCAGAAGCACTTGAAAAAGTTCTGTATCATCATCCTTACCAAATAAAGTTGTTATGAACCTTTGGTTCACCAATCTGTTTCCATGCCTATTTTTAATACTCTTCCATCTGCATACACCCAAGCGTCAGTACCCATCAGCTGGGATAGGTAGTCAGACTCCAGTTGATAAACCCAAAGCCTTTGACTACTACTGCCCACCCAACGCCCCATTTGGCCCTGTGCATTTCACTGAGTATCCCGCCAATTCTGACCACAAACCCTGGACATTGGAAGACTTGCAGTGGCACACCTGCCCAAACTCTCCCAAGGAACCATACCAAATTGTCCAAGACGGCAAAGCAATCACTATCTACCCTTTGATCTTCAACAGAAAGTACAACAACCCTGCTGCCTACTTGGTCCCCATGGAACCACCCCTACACCCAAACCAACCATCTCAACCCCCCACTTCTGATGCCTCTGGCCATAGTAGTCAATTCCTAGGAGTGCTTTATTTTGCGCTCACGGGATTGATTGACTCTGCCTTGCCAGCAGCTGGACCTTGGGCTGTGGCTGGGAAGGCCCTATTCTACCTGGTAAAGTTAGGTCCCATCATCTGGTGAGCCATGCCAGTACCTGCTTTGACTCCTCCCTCACCTGCTGGAGCCCCACAGTACTCCTGGTATCCTGACAGTACTACTCTGCTTTTGATATTATTTCCTCAGTTTCTTGCCTACTTTTGTACAATCAATGTTACTGAGATGAATAAACTCTCAGCATTGTGGTTAGCAGTTGACCAGACTGCCCAGGATCTGGCAGTTTGGGATTCCCCGTTAACCACAACTGAGCCCCTGATAAGCCAAATTCTTTCTCTGGTCTCAAATCTGTTGGTTTCCAAACAAAGTTTGATGGAAGTTGAAGCCAAACCCGCTGCAGGCTCCTGGTTTTCTGGGACTTGTTCTGCGGTGGTGTCCTCCAGCCAGAGTCAGGATTGTTCTTCCCATGGGGTTTCTCAGTTGTAATTGGCAATTTTGAGCAAACCTGTCAAGGTTAATGAAGCACTGGTAGTATCTGTTCCTGAGAATTTATTAGCTATGCTTCAGCACGTTGTGCCTGCAAAGTCTTTGGCAGCCAAATCCAAAAAGTTGCCCTTTGTTCCAATTGATTGTGATCATCCTGTCCTTCCTGCTGCTGTTCAAGAAATAATTGAGCAATACTTCCAGGAGCACCCTGCCTCCTTAGCTGCTGTCTGTACTACCAAAGAGAAGCAGGATCCTGCCGAGATTGCAACATTTGCTGCAAATAAATCTACTTCTGGTTACTTCTTGTTTTATGATAGCATTGATAACAGTCAAACTATCTATTGGCCAGCCATTCTGTTGGATACAGGTGCTTCCAAGAACTTTATGAGTGTCAAAAACGCAGACTTGCTGCAACTCAAGTATTGCCCTGGAATGCTTGTTAGGGGTGGAAACTGTCAAACGTTTCCCTCTTTCCAGCTTAAGAAGCCAGTGATGTTTGTATTTGCAGGTCAGTCTTTTACTGCAATGTTCTCCATTTGTTCTACCCTTATGTATTCTATTATTTTGGGGGTGGGCTGGTGGCAAGACCATACTGTATCAACCTTGCTGAAAGAAAATGTACTGCAAGTGGAACACTCTTTGGGCCTATCTATCTGTATTCCGCTGTTAGATATGTCTGAATTAAAGCAGTCTTCTCAGACCATTTAATTGGTTCTTGTTCTTGTCCCTGCAAGTTTGGATTTACCAGCATGCCTGCACCCCTGGTCTGCGGCGTTTGACACAACTAGGGGTGAGGTCCTTCCCAAGCACACTCAGTTTGACTTTGACTTTAAAGTTACTGTTGATCTGATTTGTATTGCATCTCCTATTTACCCTTTAACCTTGAAAGAAGACACATGCTTAGAGGAGTGGACTTGAGACATGTTGGCAAAGGGATGTATTTTCAAGAAGGCTTTGTCAATATGCTCCCCCTTGTTGTTTGTTCAAAAGTCGGATGTGTCTCTTTGTCCTTGTGTTGAATACAGGAATTTGAAT
Source organism: Entomophthora muscae (assembly GCA_014839935.2). Taxonomy (NCBI): domain Eukaryota; kingdom Fungi; phylum Entomophthoromycota; class Entomophthoromycetes; order Entomophthorales; family Entomophthoraceae; genus Entomophthora; species Entomophthora muscae. The sequence goes on along the minus strand of QTSX02006469.1, from coordinate 269,326 downwards.
AACATTACAATTCCTGATCCCTATCCCTTACCTCTCAAAGCTCAGATTTCTTGATGTGTTGAGAAGGCAAAGATATTCTAGAAACTTTATCTGTTGAATGACTTCAATCAAATCAGGTTTGCAGAAGGAATGGAATGATTAACAGCATTCAGAACCAAGAAGGGCATCTTCCAGTTCTGTGTAATGCCTTTTGGATTGAAGAATGCTCTGGCTTGCTTTCGGCAGTTAATTGATTCAGTCTAGGGGATCTCCTAGGTGTATGTGCCATTGTGTATATGGACAATATCTTGGTAGTCTCTCCAGATGAGGAGTTACATAAGGCCCACCTGCTGGCAGTTGTAAAACACATTCTCCAAGCCAACTTGATCATTAATGTAAGGTCTCATGGCCTGGGGAAGATGGTTGTAAACTAAAGCTTTTAACCCAGTTATATTTATGTTAGTCAAATACAAGAAGTTAGATAAGGTCTGCAATAGCAACTGTAATAATGCTCCTAAAAGCTTATAAGAGGTAAAATATGGACTGAGGCAGTTTATTAACCCTAAGAAAATAAAATAAAGTCCAATCTTAATGACGGACAATTTGGTCAAAAAGCTGATTTCTAAGTCTGGGAATTGCTCAGCACTAGCAAGAGGATTAAAGCTCTCAAAAATAAAATTGTGGGTATTACTATAAAAACTACCTAGCTGGTGAAATAGAAAGTCAAAAGGAATCACAAGATCAAAGATTTAAAACTTAAACTAAAATTGGAAAGAAAACACAAGCCACAAAACCTAAAAAGTACCTTTTTTGAGGTGCAAGTCAAACAATCTCAACTTGTTGTTGAGACTTGTAAACCAAGCCTTTTTATTGAGCTTGGAAAAGTGAGGTGCAAATTGGAAGTGAAAGTTTAACCTATAAAGGTTAGCTGGTCATTTGGGAGCAAGAAACCATAGTTTGTGAACCAACTACTTGAACTAACTTTAAAAAGTTAGATTGGCATAAAGGAGATTTTGGAAGGAGAAAGGCGGTTAAGGCAAAGCTCTGCAGGTAAAAGCAAGCAAAAAGTAAAGGAAAAACCGACCCAAAGCTTAAGAAAGATGTAAGCAGATGTATAGTTAAAGTAAGTCTTTTCGGAGCCAACTTCTGATCTTCCCTGTGTAGGTCCAGGGTTCAAAACTGGGTGTCAAAAGGTAAGGAATGTTTGGAAATAGTCTTAACATTATTTAGATTGTAATTAGGCTTTAACAAGGCCAAATTTGGACTCCAAATATGAAAAATGAAGGGGAAAGACAGGGGATTAAGAATTAAGTGAAATGGAATAATATTGATAATACTTAGAAGCCAATGAGGCAAATAAACATAAAACAGAATAGCAGCTAATAAAAGGTGAATCTTGACAGCTATGATAGGTTACTGAAACTAGCATGTGCACATATAATTGGCCAGCCACAGGGTTATCACAAGATAGGGCCAATTCTATATCATCAAGGTTACTTGTGGGTCCCAGAGGGAACTATTCAGGATGAAATCATGGAGGCCAATCACACTTGCCCCACAGCAGGCCACCCAAGGAAGAACAAAATGGCGTAGTTAATTTGCCGACAGTTTTCTTGGAAAGGTTTGACAGTGCAGGTGGCAGCTTACGTTTGAGACAGTCTGGTATGTGTTCAGTCTAAGGCAAGAAGGAACAAGACAACTGGTTTGTTAGTTCTGCTGCAGCCAGCTGCAGGACCATGGATGTCAGTGTTGGTAGACTTTATTGGAGAACTCCCAAATTCCAACAGGTTTAATGCAAATATGATAGTGGTTGATTGCTTTACAAAAATGACACACTTTTTTCCCTGCTCAACCACAATTAATTCTTTGGAAACAGCTTGGATGCTTTTTAATAGAATCTTCTCCTTACATGGCATCTCAATGAGATTGTGAGTGATCATGGGCCCCAATTCATTGCTCAGTTCTGGGAAGCTTTTACTGGAATTCTAGGTATCAAATTGTGCCGTTCCACGGCTTTCCACCCCCAATCTGATGGACAAACGGAGAGGGTAAACCAAAGTTTGGAGGTCTATCTATGCTGCTACACAAATGAAAGACAAGATGACTGGTGTGATAACCTACCCATGGCAAAGTTCACAAATAATAATGCTCCACATACATCAACTCAGGCTTTGTCATTCTATGTCAATGTAGGTTACAACCTTTCATTCAACATGGGTCCCCACTTAGTTAGCAATGTGGAAGCTGCAACTGATCAAGCCGCTGCATTGAAGCGGGTTCATCAGGAACTCCAGGTTACTCTAGCCGCTGCTGTGACAACTTACAAGGAATACACATATTGAAAGTGTCAAGAAGGTCCAACCTACAGGACAGGTAATCTAGTCATAGTTGATGCTTGCAATATGAAACTGAAGGTCCCCTGTCGCAAATTAGGTCCCAAGAAAGTTGGTCCCTTCAAGGTTGAACGTCAAATTAGTCCCTCTGTATATTGACTGAATTTACCCCCAGCTTTCAAGATTTTCCACACCTTCCATGAATCCCTTCTTACTCCCTTTAAGGGTACAGAGACTCCTTCTTCCCAACCCATTGATGTAGAAGGAGAACCTGAGTATGAGCTAAATTGTATTCTGGCTTCCTGTAAGAATTAACACTGTTTGGAATATTTGGTGTCATGGAAGGGTTATCCTGATTCCAAAAACTCATGGGCTTCCCACTATGATTGTTCCAATTCCCCAAACCTGATTCAAGAGTTTTACAAGCGCAATCCCACTGCTATTGGTCACCCCAAGGTCACCTTAGCCGCAATGAAACTCCCAACTGCCCACAAGAATTTCTTCTTCCCCCATCTCCCAGATGGTGGTATTGTACCCAGGGCTAAAGCAGAGGGTAATGTCACGGTAGGTTCTATCATGCCGGGAATTATCTGGCCAAGTAGAAAGGCTCAAAAATCCCGCAAACCTTTAACAAAATTGACCAAATTAACTGATTTAAATCAAACAGTCAATCAAAAATGGGTTACAACTGCTCCAGTCTGCCAGCTGAAACTGATTTCTCCTTGCAAATTGATGTTGATAAATCAACAAAATTTGAGGGTTACCCAATATGAGCTTGTTAATTAGCATGGTTGTTGTGAGAAAGGGGCTAAACTAACTAAGTTTGGCTCCCATCCCAGCAAAACAAACCACCAGGATGCCAACCAGTGGAGAACTGGAACGTCCTCTCAAAGGGGGGACCACAGAGAGGACATAGGGGACAGCTGAGGGAAGTATGCATTCAACCCCATCAGCACCAAACCGGTGAGCAACCAGAGTGTACAGGTGGGGGCGGGAGGAGATATCACAGGGGCGCGTAAGGGCACCAAGTCACTCTTCTCCAGGTTGGGGAAGGAGGGCATTGTCATCTCCTCGCCCACAGGATCAGGAGAGCATAGTCAACATCATCCAAATCCAGGTCATCACATGTCAAGCTCTTCACCACGGCCTCCCCAGAAATAAGGAGACTGCCAGGGAGACTCAAGAGGCTGGAATGATCTTCACCCATGAGCCACACAGAAGAGGAGATCTTTGGCCACAGATCTGGTGAGGTCAATCATAGGAGAAGCAAAAAGGGGGCCAAGGAAAATACAACAAATTTAATGACTGGGAGTATCATAGTTGTGTTCTCCTCAAAATTTGGGGAAGAATGGTAAAGTTTTTGAAATTTTAAGCAATAGAATTAAGCTCAGTAGGGGCAACCACAAGCAGGAGAGCAAAAGAAGCAGCAGAACAGGTCTGGAGGGCTTGGTTGTGGTCTTGGATGCCTTGGGTAGTGCAAGAACAAAAAGCAGGTTCAAAGACAAGGATTTTAAAGAAAAATTCAAAGTAACAATAGATATTATATTGAAATTTAACTGAAATTTAGGTTCAAATGCTATTTTTGTGAACAAAAGTAAAAGCAGAAGAGAACTATACACCCAAGCTTCTGCTGAGGGTCCCAGAAGAGTTACCAGGTTTGAAACGCAAGGGTATAAGGTAAACTTCAAGGAAAAGAATAACACTTTAATCTTATAGATAATAGGGACTCAAAACTAAGTTTCAGTCCAATCAATGATTAAAATTAAGAGCACCAAAACCAAACTTTTAATAAAATGGACAATAGACAAGAAGAGGACTGAAAGTCCCCTTGCTATGTAAAAGGGAATGTGCTGCAAGGGAAGGGGTCACATGACTACAGGGCTTGAATCTGATTGCGTGGGGGAGAAATTTTGCAGGTCAGGGCCAGGGAGACTGGAGGGTTTCATCTTAATTTTTGCGGTACGGCCTGATTGGCTTGAGGGGCTTTCAGGGACCTGAAATTCACTTGAGCTTTTGAGTGTTAATGTGGTAACACACCATTGGTTGGATCTGATAGTTTTTAAAAGTGGGCAACACCAGGACAGCAAGTAGTCCAAATCAATTAACGTTTCTTCCCAGGAGGGAACAACCAGAGCCAGGGGGTCTGCAGGGTAGACCAGAAAAAATCTCTTGTTGATAGTATGAGCTAAATTGCCTAGAGAGTTAAATAGCTTGGCTGTAATTTTTGGGCCTTTTTTGGTGTGGTGGGGAAAAACGGTTTGATCCAAGGCCAAAGGTGGCAGTGAATTTACAGTCGCCAGAAATTAGTCACTCAAGGGTTCTTTGCAACTTGGACCAAATACTCACTTGACAATGTAGAAGGAATAGGAGCCCAGGATCCAGGTGGTATTGCTTAGTCAATTTTGATATATATTGAATAATTTTAACTGTTTTAACTCTAATAGTTGAGTCCTCCCAAAATTTTAATCAATAAAAATCAAATATCCCTTGGTCTAATTTACTTTTTAAAAAATGCATCCTGTAGTTGGATTGTTGCGCTACTTTTGAGTAACTTGTGATATTACTGATATGTTCAAAGCTACAGATAGATGTTAGCCTTGCCAATGTACTCTACCTAATCCTATGCAAGAGCACTACAGACTACAATAAAATAGAACTTTGAATATAATTATGTTTATTGATACTGGAGTATGATCTAGCCAGCGGCTGCAATCTATCCAGGTGTAACTATGAACTTGTTCTTTTCCTTTCAGGTGTCTATATCAATATATACTGAAAAAACCCTTCTTCTTGTCCTTTAAGGCAGTTCTTGGTGGCTACCTTTGCAATAAGTCCATCTTTGCTAGCTACACCTATCCTGATTGGCTGTTCTTGACACGTGGTATGCTACTGACCTTAGCAGGCGTCCATGGCACTTCAGCTACAGCCTACGCTCTTCTTGAGCTAGCCTACTGTCATTTATCAATTGGCTGTATCTTATACGCCTATTATTGTGCTGGGAAACTACGCTGTATTTAGTTGATGCTTAGAAATTGTCCCTGTTCAGCCCTCCTACATTGGAAGGTAGAATTCCGGTATTCCATTTGCAGGGTTTAATCAATGATCCTTTTCTGGTTGGCAAACCTTCTGCTTATTAATGCAATGAGTCAAATTAGGGATTATACGTCATATAATAGCAGACTCAATCCATTAGTGACTCAAAGGATTTTCTGCCGTGTAATACTGATCCAAACTAATAAGGAACTTGATTATACACTGTGTAATACTGATCCAAACTTGGTATTTCTTAGCCATTTGTCTATTACTTGTTTGATATGAACATATAAGTCCATCAGGCTGTGTTGAGCTGAGTTGATACAACATCCAGTAGGGTAGAATAGGTGATATACAATTGATGATTTAGTGATTACACACTGTGTAATCAGTGATATTCACTATATTGGCTAACGTTTATACGGCATTTAATAGTTACATCAATTATGATAAAGCAAGCAATATACAGTGTATAATCACATCACATTGAGACAATCAGTGATAATACGGCGTATAATTGTTTCATCTATTATAATAAACTAGCAATTACACAGCGTATAACTGCCATATCTATTAATATAATGATGACCAGTGATAATACAGCGTGTAACTGATTAAAATCTGCGTGCAATGATTACCCTGATCATTTGTGGTCAATCAGCCTAATATCACATTTCCCCCCTCTTGACCATAAATAGGGAGGGTAAGAGGAGAATCAGGCATATGGCTTTCTCAACAGCATCTTCTTGTCTTAGCACCAAGGAGGAGTACCAAGAGTTCCTGGCAATCATGTCTGCAGAGCGTTGTCAGGAGTTTAATTGCCAGAGTAAGGAGGCACGCCGTCTCCAATTCTACGGTTGGCGTTTGTTACGGGCTCACAATAATGACACTCACTCAGAGTTGTCCTTGGCCACCACTGTGGTGACCAATCCTTTCCAGCGCCTGGTTAGCCTGATCCTGGAGCAAGAAAACAAGCAGGGGGATTGTCCTCCTTTGGTGGTTGGAAGAAATAATTGGGCTACCCCTGTGGACCCAGAGGTCTGGCGGGCCAGGGCCGACGTTCCCTGCACACCTGCTGTGCCTTATACTCCTGATCTGGCTTTGTTGGGATCTGTGGTCCTCACATACAACCCAGACCATGCAGACTTTGAGGTTAATAGCCTTTTTTAGGGCTATAAACTTCTGAGTGAGTTCCTTTTTGTCCTTCTGTCTTGTGGCCAGGGGATAGACATCCACTCCTGTCTTTATCACTCTGAGCAATACCATCCTCCTGCTGTTTGTTCCGTGGCCCTTCACAAGCTGGCCTGGCCTCTTGAAGGGGTCTTAGTGGAGCCATCTTGCTCCAATGTGGCATTGTATGCCAAGTACGCGTGGGTAATCAACTTCAACCATGCAGTAGTGCAGGTCTGGTCCCGTGCTTGGGGGCCCAGTCCCAACTCTACCTGTCAGTGGGGTCTTTGATGTACCAATAATCAGCACAATCAACTGGCGGCAGCCATCAACCTAACCTTGGAGAAGCTGGAGACTGGGGATCCTGCCCAGTATCTTCCTTATATGGCTTTGGTGGGAAATCTTTTCCTAGTGCCAAAGCCTTCACTTACTTGGGGTTCTTTGGCCCAGATGCAGGCCATCTTGGAGTTCTATTGATGTGAAGTGCTTTGCCGCCAACGAGGTCTTCCAGATGGTTAACCCTCCAAAGAGTTTATAGTGGAGTGCCTGGTGTTGGGAGAGTGCTTCCCCATTGAGTGTGGGCTGGGTTACCTTGCAGAGGGGGAACTGGCCTTGAGTGCACCCATTATGCACTGGGAACAGCTGTCCCCTGAAGCGCAACACATGTGGTTACAAAACATTGTTGTTCTCTACCAGGTAGTGGCCACCCACGCTTTTGGTGACTATGTGGAGGCCACCACCCATAATGTTCCTGAGGAGCCTGAGGAAGATGCTCGCCAATAAACATTCATAGGACTAAGTCTTCTTTCTATATAGTGCACTTTTTATATTTTATTTTTATATTTTATATCTTTTTTATATCTTTATATCTTTTTTATATTTTTATATCTTTTTATATTTTTATATATTCCCTATCATGAATCATATGATGTGCCTATATTACTTATGTTATTTTTTATGGCAAGTACAGATAGTGTTTAATTAGGCCCTTCCTTTGGGGTGCGGAATGGGCAAAGGAACTTTGCATGTACGCAGTTGAATATGTGTCTGCTATCCTTATCCTTGATGGTGTAGGCATCAGGTGAGGTCTTCTCTATAATCTCAAAAGGACCTACCCATAGTTTGTCTAGTTTGTGGGATCTACCCGCTCCTCTAGTGTTGAAGTGTGCAACCCCCTCCCCTACCTCAAAAGAGGGTAATGGGGCCCTACTAGCAGAGTATCTTTCAAATCTGGCTTGAGTCTTGATAGCTGTGTTGATAAAAGCAGATGCCTGCAATTTGATGAGGGTGTTGGCCAGTTGTCCTAGGTACTGATTGTAGGAAAGCTGCCCAGGGTTGCCTGTGGCCGAGTATAGGACAGGTGGAATGGCAGGATGTCAACCATACATCAGCTGAAAAGGGGACACACCCGTGGTGGAATGCAACAAAATGTTGTATGCAAACACTGTTGCTCCTAAGTATGTTTCCCAAGAGGATGTACGTGATGAAGCCAATTTCCAGAGGATCTGGGTTAGGGTACCATTGTCACGTTCCACCATCCCATTGGTTTCAGGGTGGTAGGGAGTGGAGAGTACTCCACAGACTCCCATGAGATTGTTCACCCTCAATATTACAGAGGCCCTAAAATTGGTACCATTATCTGAGAGTAGGAACTGGGGACAGCCATGGCAAAGTATAATGGCATCCAAGACAAATTTTGCAGTGGAAGGGGCGTCTACTTTCCTTAGAGGCCGGGCTTCCACCCACTTAGTTAGGTGATCTATAGCCACTATCACATATCAAAAGCCAGGGCCGCTACGTGGGAGTGGTCCCACTAAATCCATTGATACAGTATGCCAGGAAAAATGGGGTTGCACCATTTGGTAGGTTGTGCTTTTGCGTTGTGGCTTATTCCCTTGGCACTCAATGCAGCAGTCAATTGTCTCCTGAATGTCAAAATTCATTGCCTCCCAAAAGTAGGTGTGAGACAGGATCTCTTTGGTCTTCCAAAAGGCGCCATGACCCGTCGCCTTATGAGCGGCTATAACAATGCTAGTCCTTTTGGAGGGAGGAGGGAATATGCGTTCCTTATCATCCACTAGCTTGTACAGTACGCCATTGCGTAGTGCTGTATCCTTTGGAGGTCCTGTAGAATATGCTGTACTTTCTCAGGTTTGTTGCTAAATTTCCCAGTCATCATCTTCTGGTACAGCTGATCTGCTAATGAGCTCACCAGGGCCACAGTGGGTAAGTGGGAAAGGCAGTCTGCGTTCTGGTGCTTGCTGCCAGGGCAGTGAAGGATCTCGTAGTCCAGGGCCTATAGTTTCAATGCACATTGAGCCAGTTGGTCTTCTGGTTCCTTGAGGCTCTGGAGCCAAGCTAGGGATGCGTGATCTGTGACCACTGTGAACCGTACACCATGGATGTAGACCTAAAACTGTTTGCATGCGTAGATGACTGCCAGGCATTCACGCTCTGTCACTGTATAGTTGCGTTTGTGGACGTTTAGTGTCCTACTGGCATAGGCTACAGGGTGTTCAAGTCCTTTGTTGTCAAGTTGGGATAGTACAGCCCCAACTGCGGTAAGCAAGGCGTTGGTATGGATCACAAATGGTCTGTCAAAGTCTGGTTCATCAGAACAGGGTTGCTTGACAAGGCCAAGCGTAGCTTTTTGAAGGCTCCTTGGCATTCTTTACTCCATATAAAGTCAACTCCCAATTTCAGCAGATGGAAGAGAGGTTCCACGTGCATTCATTGCTTCATGGACCATGACTCTGAACTTTGTGTTCAATATGTCAATCAGTTCATTGATACATGCATGTGCATTCCCCCCATGGACTGATTAGCCAGGACCACGGCACACATCTCTGAAAAGGAGGCATTAGCCGTGGCCCATTGTCCAGCCCAGTTGCGGCAACAGGAGAGGAGGGCGTCACCAAGGGACAAAAGTTTGAGGTCTGGCGGGCAGCAACAAGTTGGAGTTGTTTCACAGATGGCTGGACAAAGCCAGCAAGGTACTCTACGGCGTGATCACCACTAGCAAGGCATTCCTGGAGAGCTTGGAACAAAGCGTTACAATAGAGCCAGTAAAGTTGCCAGCGAGATTCCTGATCCTGGTAGTGGAAGAAAATGCTCAGATTCTGGTCAGAAAAATTAGAGGGACGGAGGCAGAATACACAAAGTAAGGTCTCAGCCAGCTCAACAATCTGTGTGCAATCATATGAACCAACCAAGGCAGGACCCTCAGGAACAGAGGGCAATGGGGCCACAACCAAGGGGACAGTTGCAGGAGGATGAACAACCATGGGGTTGCTCACAGAAAAGACAGGAGCACACTCACTGTCAGAAGATTCCATATTGTACCCATGCTTGTCAATAAAGCTGGGCAGAGGCGGGGCCAAGGACAATCCTTGGCGGGCAGGGGCAGTTTCCTGAGGCATTGGCGGAGGCTCAATTTCAAGTGAGCACCAATGTTGAGCAACTTGTGATATTGCTGATATGTTCAAAGCTACAGATAGATGTTAGCCTTGCCAATTTACTCTACCTAATCCTATGCAAGAGCACTACAGACTACAATAAAATAGAACTTTGAATATAATTATGTTTATTGATACTGGAGTATGATCTAGCCAGCGGCTGCAATCTATCCAGGTGCAACTATGAACTTGTTCTTTTCCTTTCAGGTGTCTATATCAATATAAACTGAAACAGCCCTTCTTCTTGTCCTTTAAGACAGTTCTTGGTGGCTACCTTTGCAATAGGTCCATCTTTGCTAGCTACACCTATCCTGATTGGCTGTTCTTGACACGTGGTATGCTACTGACCTTAGCAGGCGTCCATGGCACTTCAGCTACAGCCTACACTCTTCTTGAGCTAGCCTACTGTCATTTATCAATTGGCTGTATCTTATACGCCTATTATTGTGCTGGGAAACTACACTGTATTTAGTTGATGCTTAGAAATTGTCCCTGTTCAGCCCTCCTACATTGGAAGGTAGAATTCTGGTATTCCATTTGCAGGGTTTAATCAATGATCCTTTTCTGGTTGGCAAACCTTCTGCTTATTAATGCAATGAGTCAAATTAGGGATTATACGTCATATAATAGCAGACTCAATCCATTAGTGACTCAAATGATTTTCCGCCATGTAATACTGACCCAAACTAATAAGGAACTTGATTATACACTTTGTAATACTGATCCAAACTTGGTATTTCTTAGCCATTTGTATATTACTTGTTTGATATGAACATATAAGTCCATCAGGCTGTGTTGAGCTGAGTTGATACAACATCCAGTAGGGTAGAATAGGTGATATACAATTGATGATTTAGTGATTACACACTGTTTAATCAGTGATATTCACTATATTGGCTAACGTTTATACGGCGTTTAATAGTTACATCAATTATGATAAAGCAAGCAATATACAGTGTATAATAACATCACATTGAGACAATCAGTGATAATATGGCATATAATATGTTATATCTATTATAATAAACTAGCAATTACACAGCGTATAACTGCCATATCTATTAATATAATGATGACCAGTGATAATACAGCGTGTAACTGATTAAGATCTGCATGCAATGATTAACCTGATCATTTGTGGTCAATAAGCCTAATCTCACAGCTAAATTTCCTACAATCTTATTCTAGGCCAGATCATTACTGGAAGATGGGACCCTGCAGTTGGAACTTTGTTTTTGGCACCTCCTAATGTTAATTCAATGCCTGCCAATCTTGGAGTGGTTTTCCTTGTCTTGGAAAATGAAAATTGTGCTGCATCTCAATGTCCAGAATTTTATTCTGAAGATTCTCTGATGCTTCACAGGCTATTTATCTTGGGCTACTTTGGTTAGGATTAATTATTTTACTTCTCCCTAGTATCTCATTTGGAATTTTCACAAAACAGTATTTGAAGCTGCGTTGGTGGTTAATTATTAACTCTATGTGGATTTGGGTGGTAATTCTCCACCACTTAGAGACAGCTTCTTACTATCCTGTGATTTCTGTCACATGAAGTGCCCAGTAGATGACAGATGTCATTTTCATTACATACTTGGCAGTAGTAGTCCAGGGGCACCAAGCTCTCATATAGAAAATCACTTGTTCAGTGGGCCCCATAATAGTTACATAGGCAAACCCAAGCTTGCTATATTCATAAGATGGATTGGTGGCAACAAGGGAAAACTCTCCAGCAGTGGCGCTCATTTGCTTGTTTGGCAGGGCAAGGAAGTGATGCAACTGAACTAATTATAGCTCAGTATTGATATTGCGGAAGGCAATAGCTCAATACAAAGAACAAAGAATATTAATAAGATGTACCTTTATTTAAAAGACAGCAGTTAATACACTGGAAAGAAAAGTCACTAATCCACTAGGGGAACACTTGGCATTTAAACTGTATGCATGTTGACACTTTGTTGACATGCAGACAGTCAACTTTAATTTGACACTTAGGCCAAAGCCTACTAGCTGTTTGCTAATTAAACTAATTTTTATATTGTATCCCATAGTCAGAATCAATAATCAATGATAAAACAAAGCCAATGTCAACATCAACTAAGAATAGCCTTAATTTTATTACAAAAATAGAAGGAAATTACTATTAAAAATACCAAATTATTATAATTTTAATTTAAGCCCAACTTCAATAATGAATCTATACAATGTTGACATTAATTACTGTAAATTCAGAATCTGAACTTAAAAATGTGGGATTGTCAAATCCTTGGTCCAAATTTTGAATCACCTTTGCGGGATGGCCTTTTTTAATTAAATTGAATTCTTTGTATTTTTATTTGAATATTTGAAAATGCAGGAACTCATAGACACTTTGCAAAGTTCAAGTCAAACTGCATATTTCTAATGGACAAAACAAATTAAATGGAATCAGTTTTTAAGTGTTCAAATCCATCAACCATTTTCATTAAGTTTACTATGTTTTTTGAAATTGCAGGATTGTCAAATCCAAGAACCAAATTTCAAATCACTTTTGAATGTCACCAGTAAACTCAGATATTAATTGCGCAAACTGTAATCCAAATTTAATGTACAGTAAAAACACTAGGAAACACCAACCCAAACAAAGAAGCTCCACTCTGTATAAAATCAAATAAAAAATTCAATCTCAACAACCATGTTTAGACATAAAAAGTGATAAATTTTTTTAAAATCATCCAAAACTGGAAAGGATACAATATTATACACTTCAAATTACGGATATAGAAATTCTGTTACTATTCAAGGCTAACTCAATAGAAAATAACTACCCACAACTAAACCAATAAATACATATTTAATCTAAAATATATTTTTTATTTTATTTTTATGGACCATCAATCAAATTCACAACCAGCTCCTGCACCAGCCTGCAAGACAACCTGTCCATGAGAGCGTCCCAGAGGGTCCAAGAACAGACCCAGAACCCAACTCAAGGGGAGTCATGCCAATACACAGGCCTCCCAAGGTGTCAGCGCCAGCCAACCACCTCCCGCATCCCAAGCTAGAACTACCAGCTTGAATCCCAGGCAGAAGCCACTTTCAAGGCCTTCTACCAAATTTTCCTACACCAGAGTCACCAGAAAAACTGAGGTTACTTACACCTCCACCATTTACCCAGTTGTCACTCAGCCCTGCACTCTTGACCCAAAGAGTTGCTACTTCCTGCCCCCGCGTCATTGACACCACCTTTGAGCCATTGGCCACAACTGAGGAGCTATCTGTGCCTGTTGTGTATTCCACTATTGACAGCGTTAACGCAAGCAAGAGTATCCCACCTTCTACACAAAGATCCCTGTCCCCTGTGTTGAGCCTGATAGCCAGGATGCTGCAGTACCAGCCAAGGGCTGGCGTCAGTTGTTGGAAAGTGAACATGAAGCTCTCCTCAACTTCCTGAACAGAGGGATGGTATTTCAGGATATTGAGTCCCAATTTGGTGTCACAGCCAGATTTGTTGGCAGCCTCAACAACAAATACAGTAACACCGGGAAATTGTCAAATCTTTCCAGGCTAAGCAGCAGCCAAAACTCTTGCAGCCTGTGCATACTGACACAATAAAACAGTGGGTAGCCAAGGATTGCCACCAGGACACACTTACTGTCCAATAAATGCTAGCCACAAAGTTTGGGCTTTCTGCTTCCAAAATCCTTGTCTACAAAGCAATGGTTGATTTAGGATTATCATGGAAAGTACCAGGGATTTCTCTGTATAATAGGAACAGTGAGAAGACCATCAAGGATTGACAAATTTATGCCAAGACCTATCTGACTCTAAAGCAGAGTGGCAACGTACAATTCTTCTATATAGATGAATCATTGTTTTCCTTCTCACTCAGGTCTAGGCATGGGTGGGTTGAGAAGGGGTCCAAGAATGGCGTAGTACATCACGCAGCTGTCTGTTCCTAGACCTATTCCATGGTAGTGCTTCTTGGTCCCTGAAGGTTGGATCAGTATCAGAAGATCAAGAATTCTCATAACAGTGGGACACTTCTTGATTTTCTCCAAGCTGTCAAGGAGCACCTTCAGATAAATTACAGCAGCATAACCAATTTTGTTGTGCTTGATAATGTCAGGCTTCACAAAGTGGATCTGGTTGTGTCAGAGTTCTCACCCATTGACAAAAACAACCATACCTCCAGCCCCTGCCTTTCTAATTATCTAATGGGACTCCTCTTCCTCCTGCCATATTCTCTATTTCTAAATCCAATCAAGGAGGTGTTTGGTTGGATCAAGAATAAGGTGAATAAAGGTCTCCCACAAGACACCAAAGATCTCTTTGACATCCTTGAAGTCAGTCAATTTGTGATGCCACCTGATGTGGTGGTGGCTTTTTACAAGCACTCTAAATCATTCCTGCTCAAAGCCCTTGCCTCTGAGCCAATCAGATAAATGGGCCCTCTGGATTTTTTGTTTTATTTTTATTTATTTTGTTTTTATCTGGATTTGAAAATTATTATTTATATATTGTTGTAACTGTGCTATTTTAGCAGAGTTACAAGGGGAAAATATTTAGAAACTAGATAATATTCTTTATTGAGAGATAATGATTATATAGTTAGTGTGAGTCATGGATAACAGGAACATGATAGTGTTGATCATACAGTGGGATGCTGAAGGGGGTGGCTTGATCCTGGTAATGAGTCAAGCGCCAAAACAAGGTATACACCATAAAGGGATCATCATCTGTTCATGTTGTTGGATTTGGAAATTTGAGTTGACTTCCTAGTCTGGATTCAAGTGACTGGAAAATTGGGCTGCAGGTCATAAACTCGCTTACTAAAAACCTTGTTGGCAGGTCAAGCCTGCTGTTTTGACAATATAATGATATGATGTTGAATTGTATTATAGACATATAGGAATTTGTGCAAAAGTTAAATAAAATTATAGTAGATATAAGGGCACATATTTTATTCTAATGCATCAAATATTGTATTGACCATAGAGCTAACAAGTAAATAAATTTGAAAAGATAGAAATATATTAATTTCATTTAAATAAATGTGAATCCTTATTATTGCAATGGCTGCGTTTTTTAAAGCCACATGTTGGAACTTGTGAGTCATCACCTGATTCCTATTGATTTAATGTCACTATAGCCACACAACACAAACACCAATGATTTTCATGTATCTCTTACTAATTAGTATTTATGACACAGGTTAAGTATATCAAATATATTTATCAAACCATATTAAAAGAGAAAAGTAATTTGAGTTCTAAACAATCACTTGTTTAAAACATAAGTAGAGCAGGCATCTTGATGTGGATAAATAGAGCTCTTGTTGTTTAACTACATAATATATGGACCTGTATTTGACAAGCAATTAAACAAACAAATTTATAAATTATATTTTATTGTTTCACATGTTTTCTTACTATAACTACTCCATTATTACTACTAACTAATTATATATTACTATTATAATTAAAAATTAAAATCAAAATCAAACTTAAAATTAAAGTTAAATTAAAAATAAAATAAAAATTAAAGTGCAAGAGAAGATTATTTATTTAGGGGATGCAAATTGCAAAGAGAAATGCATTTATTCTGGGTTATTATACCCTAAAATTAAATTTTCTGCTAATGCATCCAATTGGGACCATATACTCTTCTGTACATGGTGACCAACTCTAGCGCCAATTGCTAGAGGGGTGGCGCTCAGCACTCTGGTGGTGGCTGAGCGTCTTATAAAAGTTAGTTGCAAAAGGGAATTGATTAGGAGTTGGTTCTCAGGAGGTATTGTGTATCTGTGTAACAAGGCTAAAGTAAAACAGTCTTATAAGACATGCTCTACTGTTTGGTAGCCCTTCAGCGTCTTCATTTTATCCAGTGCCAGCTGGCAGGTGTCCATTTGAAGGGAGATGTCCTCCAGCTTCTTCACATTGGCCTTCATAAGGTAGTGTATTATTACACCAAGGTAAAAAGCAAGATGCAATTTCTGTGAGGTATAGCTTTCATTAAATATGCAGAATTTCTTGTATATAATGACTATTCTATCTATATAGGATGTATTTAAAAATTTGATTAAAGGGGATTCAGGTATTTTTAGAGGGATTGGCCCCACATGCCTCTGAAAAAGATATGAATAAAGGTATCATTTTATTGACTAAAAATGCATCACCTATTTGATTTGATATTGATTTGATTAAGTTATAAACAATTGCTGCTTTGATGTTTTCCTGTGGAACTTGAAATTAGCTTTTTTCAGGTTTATTTAATATGAGTTTATAATTGAAATTGTTCAAGACATTCAAAGATATATTTGTCAAAATTCATGTTGACATTCATTTGAATTTCCATCATTTCTTTGAAATTGATACTTGCACCTACTTCTGTCAGGGATCCACTCATTGGGAAGTCTCTCTCTTATGGAATGAAGTAGAGCTCCCAAGTTGCATTTGACTATAGTGAACCCTACTGAAATCCCTATCATTAACATGTGCAAGAGGTGACCAAATAAGCAAAATCTCCCTAGGAAGGGAGTGAAATGGTTTAAAAGATAATAGACACTGGTATACCCCAAAACTAACCAGGGGGCCTTGGGGTGAATAGTGGGAGGAAATCTAGCTGTTTCTACATATGGAGCATGGTAACAGAATGGTCCAAAACAATACCAGATAGAATCCTCTGATTTATTGGTAAGTGTAGGTTCAGGAATTTCAAAATTTACTTTGACTTGCCCATATTTAATTAACACACAAAAAGCCCATACACTGAGGATGAGCTTCATGTTATTGTATGAGAGCACTTTTAGATCTACTAATCAAGTTTAGAAGTTTTGAAAATATAGATTTATTGGCTAAGATAGAAATAAGAAATTGTTGGAGCAATTTGGAATGAGGAAATTCCTCAGTTTTAATAATGAAGTCAAAAAGGAAGTGATCATAATAGTTACCAGGAGATACTTCAAGAGTGAATTGGCAAGTATTGTCTTGCAGGTATGCATCAGGCTGCAGCCTGCAATGCAACAACAGGTAGGTTGGATTATTGGGATGTATTATTCTTCTGGACTATAGTGGAGATAGTATTTTGAGCCTGGATGAGTGTTTTTTTCTGGCTTGGTTGCACTGCTTTAATTGATTGGCTAGGTGGGTCACCTGAATATTGGTGATTTGTTGTTCTGCATTTAATTCCAGTTTGATTGATTGGTTTTGGGGTCTTGGAGCTTATTATGAATGCTCACTTGTTGTTGTTGTTCTTTTCTTCATCTCTATCTTGTAATTTCAATTTTAGACTAGGATTTATATTATTGTCAAGGTTGGAGCGTTTGCTTTTGTTCCTAAAAAGAGTGTTCATTAATAAATTTTAAACACAGATTCAGATTGATTGAGTGAATTGAATCCATTATGTAACTAATCCCATTTCCATAGTTGAATTTGTAATTTTGGGATCAGGTTGTGTATAAATAGACCCAGTGATGAAGATATTACTTTTGAAAGGGATGGAATCCCTTACAACTTCATAGGCTTCTCTGATCTAAGTTGAACTTCCTTCTGGCGCTTTGGATTCCCTATTCATGTATTCTTTTGTTGCATATTGATTGATGTTCATTTGAATAATTTGATTGATTTCATTTTGGTTCCTTTGAATTACAGAGGCTACTAATGATATGTACCCCCATATACACCACTGGGGGTGTAGGCTGCCACCTTGACAATCTCTTCCCCATTTCTTGATTTGACTAAAATAAGGTAAGTAAAAAATGAAAAACTTGCTGATTCTTTCCCCTTCAGCTCCCTAAGCCCAGGGCCCCTTTGGCAAACTTTATGAGTGTTGACTGCTCTTCATTTGATTCCCCTGGCTTGAGTTTCATAATTTTTATCCTACTTGTGCTTCCTCTTGATTTATATTTGATAAATATTCATTATTTCTTGAAGCACTTATGCTTCTTGATTGTTTTCATTTTCATCTGTTTCCATTTGAATATTTTCATTTCCTTCTTTTTGATTCACTTCCTATTGATTTCTGTTAATTTATGTTGTTTTCTCATTTACTTCAATCAAATTTACTTTTTGATTATTTCTTCTATTATTTTTTTGAAAACTCCAATGAGTTAGAACTTTCATTACTAAAATCTAAAGGGTTGAGAATTTCCCTTTGCAGATTTAACACTATTTTCTTGTGTTCCTCTTGTATTATTGTCCCCAGACTATTCTTTGCGGCTTTATTTTGCTGGATTAAAGCCCTTCCTTCATTTCCCAGCTGATTCACTACAATTTTCCTGATGTTATGTTCAAGCTCAATAACCTTTTGGAGAGCTGACTCTAATTTGTTGATTAGGCTGTAGATATTTGACATGTTATTTGAATTACATAAAAAACTTTTTTTATTGTACTATCATCAACACATGATAATGAAATTATAGATAATATTAAATTTGATTAAAAACTATTGAAAATAATACAAATAAGGTGCAATTATCTAAAATAGCATAATATACTAAAAAATAAACTGGAATTGCATTAAAATAGCCTTCTGAATGAAAACATGTAGATTATATTTTTCAGTATGTAATTTTTTATTTGAAACTGGTATTTTATTGATGTTTTGTTGAACTGTGAATGTTTTATTCAATTTTAACTATACTGAGCCTTATTGTCAGCAATGGCAGTTCAGTGTTATGTGTATAACTCAATGCATTCTATATAAAATTCATTTTAAACATGGTATTTTTCATTGTAATTTATATAATTGGACTGTGTCTACATTAGGGAGCCATTAATACTAATTAAAAATATTGATACATAGTGCATTTTACAGCCTGAATATTTACCTATTTATAATGATTATGTAAAATTTAGATTGAATTTTGCGAGATAGTAATGATTGATGGGTCAATCAATAACTGGTTATGACCATTAATTAGAAGATTTTCTTTGCTGTGGCAATTTTGCATTTCATGATAATTACTTGCTGGTATACCATTGGTTGGTTTCACATTCCATTGCACAGGTGAAAGGAAATGTGGTTGATACCCCAATACCAAGCGTGGTTGGGGTGGCAACCACATTTTCTATTGCCTGTGCAACAGGATGTAAAACTAACCAATTAGATACCAGCACATAAGTACCAGAAAATGCACAATTGCCACAGCAAAGAAAATCAGCTAATTAATGGTCATAACCAGTAATTGACTTACCCATTGAATTATTACTATCTCACAAAATCCAACTTAATTTTACATAATCATTATCAATAGGTAAATATTCAGGCTGTAAAATGCACTATGTATCAATATTTTTAATTAGTATTAATGGCTCCCTAATGTAGACACAGTCCAATTATATAAATTACAATGAAAAATACCATGTTTAAAATGAATTTTATATAGAATGCATTGAGTTGTGCACATAATATCTAAATATCAGGATTTAATGTATAACTGCAACATTCTAATATAATATTTACATTTTTTGGTCCTTAATTTATTTTTGATAATGAAAAATATTCATGTAAATAATTAAATGTTCCCATATTAAAATGTACAATGTTTTATAAATTATGGGGAATGTCAATAATATAAAAATATATTATTAATTATAAATTAGAAGTTATAATATCAATTTTGATAATTTGTCACAAATAAAGGTTTTATTTTACTCATCAAAGGACAAGTAGGAGAGAGAATGTGCAGAATGTACGTCACCATCATCTGTGCCTGTAAAAGGGACAGCATCAGAGGTAATGGGGAGGGAATGTGTAGTGGTTTGGGAGTCAGGGTAAGAAGGAATGTGGCTTGGTCTTGATGGGGGAGTTGGAATGCTTGGTTTTTTGACTAGGAAGAGGCAGAAAGAGCTAATTTCTTTAATTTTTCAGGGATCCAACCTGCGGGGGTTCCTGAGAACTTGCAGGCAGACAGCCCGCAGGCCCAGCAGGGAGAGCCCACCACAGGATTGGGGCTAACTTTACAATATAAGATAATAATTTTCCAAGGACTGCCCAAGGCCTGCTTGTAGGCACCATGGAATCAATCAATCCAGTGAGGGTGATATACATCACCCCAAATATTTGGGTGGAAGTGGATTCATCAGTGGCAACAGATTCTTGCAGGCGGTTGGGCTGCGGGGTGTGGGGCGGCGTCATTGGAACCAAATATGCGGGCAGGAAATTATACTTGTCTCGGAATAGCAGAGGAGGTATGGTGATTTTGATGCTTTCTCTGTATACAGTTTCAGTCTCTCTAGTTATAGCTTCAGGGTTGTGGATGAGGATCTCCTCCAGAGTAAACTCTGAATACGCCGGGTTGGGTGGGTACTTGGTAAAATGTACTGGGTCAAAGGGAGCTCCTGGTGGACAGTAAAGTTTGGGCGGCTGGTCCATGGTTTCTTGGGGTAGGTGAGCATGAGGAGCAGAGCTGCAAGGAGTAGACTGTAGATGAAGTAAAACTAATAACAAGTATGGTATGATCTGGTTGAACCAAAGGTTCATGTCACTTTATTGCAAGGATGGCAATGGGCATCTTCCTGGCGGCCCAGGGTATAAGTATTCCCATCTGTCATGGTAAAACTTTCACAAATTCTGTTGGCCCAGGTTTCCCCAACTACCAGGTCTCCCCAGTCTTTGGTGGCATCAATTGTGGGGGTTATTTCATTGGCTGGTTTGAACTGAGGAAGCTCAAATTCCCTAGTCAGGTTGTGGGATTGGCCACCTCTGGGTGGCCCGCGTTCTATGGGAAAATTCTCTGTTTCCCCTTCTGTGCAGGCCTGAGTTACTTTGGAATCAGTGGATGGGCCTGCCTGTTGATTGGCTGTCTTAACAGGAACCCCCAGTGTGGAGAGTATTGGCGTAGGTGCATTTGGTTCATCAAGCTTAAAAAGATTTTCCAAAGCTGAATCCTGTTCTGATTCCAGCCCAAAAAACTGCGGGCAGCCGGGTGGCCCGCGAGATGCCAGGGTTTGAGTTTTGTAGTTGGGGCTTTTTGATAAGCATAGTTGATAAGAGTTTGTCACTTGTGACATAATTGCTCAAATTCTTCTTGTGTCACATATGTGGGCTTGACAAACCAAATAGATGAGTGTGGGGGGAGGCAGGATTCCTTTTTGAACCTATCACTATCACTTGCATAGAAAATGACAAGATCTGATAAGTCCTGGACAAATATAGAAGGAAAAAGCTCATACCTCTTCTCAATTTGGGTTCAAAGTTCATTGTATGTGCAGGATTAAGTGTCTGAGAGCTGAACTAAAATTATAAAGACATAAATCTGCAAGATGCATGCCAGCATGGTTGGTGGGGTAGGTCTAACAGGTATGCCATGTGGATGTGATTTCCTTGGATGCACATTTACGCTGCTCCATCTCTGCACTCAGTACAACAGTGTGCACAGCTTGTTGTGAGGCCCACTCCTCCAGCATGACCTTGAGCTCTGTCTGGTAGGCATATCCATCTGCTGTGTTTAATATTGATGAGTAATAAATGACACCCAATGGGGAAACTGCCAACAAAAACCCAACAAGACAATACAAAATTGGGCTGCACTTGTAAATGTCAGATTTGATACACTTTTCTCCATAGTCTTGGATATTTGCAGAAATCTTGGCATACAACATGAAGATAATGTCATTGCACATCCTCATTGCCCTCTTTTTATAAACTTGATGATGGTAGAATTGTAGGGGTTGACATTCCCAAACTGAGACCACAGAGTGTAAGAGTTTAATGGTGTGCTGCACTATTCAGAGAAAAATGATGAGGATAAAATAAACAAATCATTAACTGCTGGAGCAGCACTGAATCAAATTGGGTGGAGAGGCTCATTAAATTTGCGCCAAGGGTAGTGTAACAGAAGATGGCAATTGAGATTGAAATGAGAAAGAGCATCTGAAAAGGGAAATCAGACGTAGGAGGTGCAGAAGCAGAATACAATGTGGGCCAAGGCTGGGCCATAGAATCCATAGCAGCCTTGAAGATAAGTAGCGCTAATCTGTCAAAGACAGGGCCAAACAGCCCCAGATGAGCCAACATTTTTTTGGAAAAACTTTCTTTATTTGAGTGTAATTTAGTTATCTAGAAACAAGTTTCTAGAGGGGAAAATGGGGAAGTCTTAAAGGAGTTCAGGATGATGCAGGAGGGAATTCTGCGGCATCTGATTGGCTGGTAAGAATATTTTCAGCAGTTGGAAGTCCTGCATTGGAATTTGAGTCAATGTTGTCATAATCTGAAAATTTTGGGGGACCAGAGGATCAAGCGCTGCCATCCCCAAATAGTGTATAACACGTAATTTTCTTTTAATAATTATTTGGAGAAAAATAAGGCAGGTCTAGATGTTCCAGAGCTATCTGGGCAACCCCAGCCTTGACCCATTTTTTGTCTATGACAGCATTAAAGTTGTCAATTTCTTTTAAGGGTTTGGCCGCAGTTCATTGCTGATTTTGAGTTTTTTAAGGGCGCACTATCCCTTACATTTGATTTTATACTGTAACACAGAGAACCTGATTAGACAAGATTCTTGCAGCAATCACAACTCTGTACATCCACAAATTGACTGTTCTTTTATTTGTGAAAATGTCATGGAGTCCCAGTTGGAGATGCACCTGGACCAGGAGCATCTACAGGTCACGTTCTGTGATGGCCATCATAAGAGAATAGGCTTTTTCACTATAAGCTGAAGTACAGGCTCCAGTTGGGGTCTTCTTGGGAGGGGGGCCACAGTTGGTGTGGCCCCGCAGGGTTGCAGCCACAGAGGACTTTGCAAAACCCATCACAACCACAATTTCCCCAATGGACACAAGCATTCATTATTTTTTACCATTTTGAGAATAATTTATGGAGTGATTAATTATCTTCTGCATCTTACAGGTTGATTATCTGGAGGTGAGATGTGTCTGTCTTGTGAACCAGACAGTGCCATCTGATTTGCTGTTTCTGGGTTCTGGCTTCCCAGGGTGATCCCTTGGCTCAATTAGCCAATTCTGGATGCTAGTGTTGATACATGATTTAGGTTAGCAGCTGCCTGTGCGTGATGGGAAAACAGGGCCATACTTGAGGACGCAGGAGAGATAATACACTTCTGGGTAGTGCTTGGGGAGGGGCCTGAGGGTTGGGAATGACCATAGAAAGAGGCTTCACTATTGGAAGACCCAGCACAGCCCTGTATTATTTTTTCAAGGGCAGGAAACAGTTTGTTTATTTAGTTGTTATTAAAAGAAAATATAATAAAATTTTATTAAAAAATTAAACTCAAAAAGAGAAGTAAATGTTTTAGTTAATTTTATTGTTAAGTATGTTAAGTTGATGAATAGTAGGCTATAAACTTTAGCTATCCTAAACTGGAATAGGGTGATTTTTGAGAGTGCCTGTGATTCCCAAAAGAATTTCCACAAGTTCACTCTAATTCCTTTGACTTCCTGTTTGAGATACCCATAAATTATATTTATTTCAAATTCACCTCATTTTTGATTTGAAAATTGGTTCTTGGATTTGAAAATCCTGCAATTTCATGTTTGTTAATTTTTACATGTAGTCTATGATTTTTTAGGCACACAGGAAATCTTAAATTGTACATTAGAACCCTGCATTTGATTTATGTATCCCACATTTATTTGCTGTGTTTTATTTTTTTAGTTGAGTTATATACTCAAAATATTCAAAATTTGCCAATTTAAATAAACCAAAAAAGTCAAACTAAATGGTTGATTTTATTAAATATTTTAATTTTAACTTAGCTGAGTTTCCCACAAAAGTGATTCGAAATTTGGACCAAGGATTTGACAATCCCGCATTTTTACGCTTAGATTCTTAATTTACAGTATGAATATAACTTTATTATAGCCCAAACTCCAAATAGTCTATTTTCAGACTAGATTTCAAACCTGATCTTAATTTAATTAAGATTTATATCTTTTTACACAAAGATTTACCTCAATAATTCTGACTGTTTACAAGTCAACAAACATGATCAAGACAATACTTTAGGCCAACTGTCTAGAATCAAAATTTCAATACACGTCCACACTTAAAATGTCAACACTAAACATATATATGTAGTTTTATTCAAATTATTCTTAATAACTAGCCTTAATACTACATATATTAATAACATTGAAGGTTTTTTGCATAGTCTATATAATAATTCTCTACAACTTGATATATTTTCAGCTTTAACTTTCATTTTTCTATACTCTACTCACAGTTATTTCTCTAACCCATTTTTCTTTATAGGATAAATTAAAGAAATCCTAGCCTAATGAAAACCCAATAAAAAAGATGCCAAGGACACTGTTAATCCCAAGGCCTATTGTTTCTATAAAAAAGTGCTTAAGAAACAGGCTAAAAAATGAACAAAAAAGAAAAACCCCACACCTTTAGCTTCCTAGAAGGACTCTGATGATGGTTTCACATCCCATAGCTGGTATGAGTCTGAGGGAGATGAAGATTCCATCAACAAGAAGAAAAGAAAGACAATCTTTAAGTCCTCTCCTGAGCCCTCTCTCAGTGAACATAAAGATGATGAGCAACATGAGTACTTTCCTTTTTTCAACACACACCTCCTGGGCCATGGGATGCAATAAAAGCTCATAATATTTGCAATGTTAAGGAATCCTTCAAAATCCCAATGAGATTACCAAAATTCTTTCCATTAATCTCAGTCAAAGGTGGCCCAAGTATGATCAGTGATGACCATGTGTTTAAATGCAATAATCAGAATCAAGGAAGAAAGAGCAAACATTTCACATGTGAAGACAGAAGCTGACCAGCACGCCTAAACACCCAAGGTTGAGATAAAGTTACCTTGGAAAAGGGGGAACATACCTGCATGACTCCCATCACTTTGATTGAGAAGCTGCTCAAGTATTACCTATTCCAAATGGTCCCAGTATCAAAAGACATCAAAGCAACTCACCTGGCAGTAAAGGCCACCAAGCACTTTTAGCAAAGAGAACCTTAAAGTTGTCCCTGACTGTGAACAAATTGTTAAGTATATCTGTGATAGACACCAAGAGCTAAACCCAAAAGCAAAAAGTGCACTCCAAATAAAAAACCTGGTCCTTACTACTGAGTTGCAGATGACCCAAGACAATGAACAGTTTATTATCATGATGATAGACCTGTTGAAAAAGAAATGATTGTATGTTATGTCACCTATAAAAGTCTAGAGCAACTGAATGCCACTGAGACTTGGCTCTGTGATGGGAAATTTGAAACATGTCCTAAATTATTCTATCAGCTGTAGGTAGTGCATGCTCAGCTTGATGATAAAGCCCTCCCCTTTGAATATTATCTTCTTCCTGGAGCCTCAGAGGAGATTTAACTAAGAGCATTTAAGATTTTACATGAGGGTCTTAAAGCTATTCCCACTGAGACAGTAAAAAATCCTGGTCTGTCAACAAGGGCCAATCCTGAGGATGCTGATAAAGATGAAGTCACCCTAGCTGCTGAAGAGAAGGAATGTAATAGAATCCTAAGACCCAAAATAATATTATGGATTATGAGACCGCCCAATACAATGCCTTTGTAAAAACCTTAAATGGCAAGGTACAAGGGTTTTTCTTTCATTACCAACAGGCTATCAATAGACGCCTTAAGAGCAAGACCCTCCTCAGCTCTCTCACACAACAAGATACAACTGATAAATGAAAGTTTCTGATCCAGAATTTTGTTTCTTGTGCATTTATTAATCCTGAGCATGTTGGCCAAGGATTTGAGCTTCTCTGTAATGAACCTTGTGCTGTGAGCCATGAGGATGATTTCAACCCTTTTTTGACTACTATGAGCCACAGTGGGTGGGGCACAAGGCGGTCAGCTGCAGGGGTAAGTCATCAGCAAAGACAAGCTAGGATTGATATCAGGATGTTCTCAAGGATGAAATGAAGACAACATTAGACCTGGAAAACTGGTACAACATTTAAAGTCCTACTTTGGTGTGAATCCCAGATACAACAACTTCTTTGAAAACCTTAAGGCTGAGAAGGGGAAGACTATCTCCTCCCTTCAGGATGTGGAAGTAAGGGCTCCAAAGAAGAGAAAACAATGTAAAGCTAGCATTTACAAGATTAGATAAAGACAGCTGTCAATAATAAGTACAAGTTATCTGAGCTTGGGGAGAAGATAGGAAAGATTGCCACTGTACTCTCTTGCAACAAACCTTAAACTTAGGTTATAATAATCATTTTTGGCTCTTTCTTATATTTTATTATATAATTTTTATTTAAAAACTAATTATCTTATTTAGCTAGATAACTTTAATTAGAATTTTAGAAATAATGAATAGTTTTTATAAAAGATTTTTATGCTAGATCCTGGATTATCTAGCTTAAATAGTTGTTTTAGTACTAAAGTGCCTTATGGTGATTGATTAAACTAGCCTTTACTGTAACAGACATTAATTCTTTAAGCTTGGTGAGCAATTAGCACTCTTGCTCTAGATGAAAGATATTTTAACTGATCAACTGAGTTGTGTCTCCAGGCCATATTAACTTACAATCAAATGATCTAATGTCAATAGTGGGCCAAGGTTGCAGCAGGATTAGGCTATGAAGCAGAGAATCCTGGTGTTCAGCAGCTATTTTCAATATCCATATTCTATATAAGTTGCATATATGATATTCAATAAACTATTAATCATTACATTTATTATATGCACTAATTTTAGAGTAACTCAACTTAGTCTTTAGTAATAAGTAAGTTGTGATACAAGGCAAGCAAGATAACTACAACAAACCACCCAAACTAAGAATTACAACATAATGTATATGTAATTTTGGGTTGCTATTATATCAACTATTCTTAAAATAAGTATTTATCTTAATTTTTTATTTAGTATAATAAATTTCATAAAGTTTTTTTGAAAAATAATTTAAGCACTTTTTATATGGTAAATAGATAAATTTATAATGAAAACATTTATTTTCATAGTAAATTATTTTTGAAGTGTATTTTTATTATAGTATCCAATTAGTTTTTTATTTTTTTATTTTTTGGATACATGCTCATATTACCCTAAAAAACTATTTAGAGTTTAATACTTTAATAGGTAAAATGTTCAGCATTTGGTTTTTTGCTTGTTAAAAAAGTGTCAATTTACAGTAAGCTAAAAGATAATAGCCTTTAGTCTAGAATTTTCTAATGTAATGACCTGGGTATAAAATTAATTTTGACAATCAAAAGAAGACATTTTAAATGCCAACTGTTACCTCTACTAAGGGGTGGCATTATGATGGAATCAAAGTTTGGTGAGAGCAGCAAATATATAATCAAGAGATTGTCACTTTGTAATTGATTACATTAACAATTAGATGTTATTACCAGTATTTAAAAATTATCACAGTATGTCTATTGTTGTTAGATACATTATTAATTCCTCCATGAGCACCCCCTGTTGTATTTGTAGCAGTATAGGGTGCTATTTTCTACAAACAGTTAGCCAGAATCCTAACTCTTAATACTATACCTGTAGATGGTAAGTGACAGCCTTTGGTAGGACAGAAAAATATAAGTTATAATGAAAAAACTGATATTTATTTTGATAGTGCTGCAGTTATATAGTATGAGGTGGGGGAATTTCCATCAGGGGAAAGGAGGCACAGACATAAGGACTTTCCTAAAGGAGGAGAGTGGAGAGGTACAGTAGAAAGAGCCACGCAAGAGAACAACTGGTTTCACACGCCTTGTCTAATAGAGGCAATTGGCAATATCTACATTGTCTTATTTATAACCTTGGAAGTAAAGCCTGCACCTGATGCACATTCAAAAAGTGCTTTGAATACCCGTTTTTAAGGCTTTTTGTTATGAATAACGGCATTCACCATGTTTTAATTTTGCCTTTGGTGGGCCATTTTGAAGACAAATATCTTGCTTTTGCTTTTGACTCTCAAAATGAACTGGCTTCTGCTTCAGGAAATATGATTGTTTGGTTTCCTGAATCTGCGCTACTTACTTGCCCCACTCATGCTTGTGGCAAGTGATCCTACTGTCCTGATAGTGTGTTGTGGTATTCCCAACCACTATATATTCCATTTCCATATTTACCAATAAAATTAAATTATATTCACATTTTTGCATTTGTGTCTTCTGTACTTCCGCGCCTCTCTCTAGCCACAACTAGTAGAGATTATCCTTCCAGGGCCGCAAGGTAAACACAATTGCCTTCCCTGTCATCTAACCAAGACTTAATAAAAATCCAAACCTAAGGTTAGGATTCCCTGTTGTGTGTCTGTGCTGCGCCTCAGAACACAACAAAAATGGTGCTCACTACAGGGGCTGTAAGCCCCTTGGTTATCCCTTTTGCATCTACGTTTTCAGGTCCCTTGCCTCTGCCTATTTGGGAGTCAACCTTGCCTGAAATTACCAGCCCTCCTATTGAGGAAGACATCGCTGACCTGCCTATTGTCCCTACTGTATTGAGCCTTGGGAATGGTCCCTGCTTAATTGCTTACCTTATGGGTACCCCTGACTTGGAACAAGTCATGGCAGTAGCCCTTGGGATAGCTCGGGATGGGGCCATCCCTTGCCTTCAGCTACAGTTTAGCCGTGTCAAATATTATAAGTTAATTGTGGCCCTTCAGTTCCCACAACATCTCCTCTCAGCGGTTGGCTCCGCTGATCACCTGCTGTCATCCTTTGTACAGCCTGCCTTGGCCCACCACCAGATGGTGTTGGGACTCCACGTCCAAGAAATCTTGTCTCTACAAGCAGCTGTTACCCATCATTGGGACCAGTTTGCTGCCTACCAACAGTAGATACATTCCCTGTTCTCCCTGGTATCTGATAATCAGCGTGATTTGGTCACCTCTCAAACACATTTAGTCAATTCTATTGAGCAAATGCGCCAGTCCATCCCTGAGTACATTAGGGAGTGATTACATGAGTTTCACTAGTTAGAACAACCCTGCCAAACTCAAGTAGACTCCACCCCAAACGCTCATCTCTCTGACTTTGAGCGCCTAGTGCAACAGCTCAATGCATTTAGTGTCTATTCCTTTGAGCAATTGCAACAGGTAGCTGACCTTGCTGCCCAAGTCTAAATGAACTCAGTGCGGAATTTGATCAAGAGAGAGCTACCACTGCTGCTGCTATAGCCAAACTTCAGAATCAGGTGAATGAGCTGTCCACTCCCAAACCTGATGTTCCTCCTTCTCCTCCTGCTGATGATCTGGTGGACAGAGAGCAGAAAATCTGGGAGGCCATCCAGGAATTACGCGCTTTCACTTGTAGCCAAGGACGTCCTACTGAAACGCCTCAACCTGACCCCCAGGTTCTTGCGCTGACTGCTCAGGTTGCTGAACTACAGCAAGAAGTTGCTGCTTTACGTGAGGTGATGACAGCCGCTGCTAGCCCACTTGGGGTTAACAAGGAAGATGGCTGTTGTCCTGGTTTGGTGAGGGCTCCTCAAATCCACTGTGCCAGAGAGTTGATTGCCCTAGCTAATGAGGTGGACCATTTGAAAAGAGACCAGACTGAGTTGGACAGAGACATACAGGAGATGAGTGAGCTGATTGATTCAGTAAACAACAGATTTTCCCCCTGCCTATCAGTGGGGCCATCCCTTACTTTGCGGCTGGCTGAGCTCTCCACTGTTGTCACTACCCAAGGACAACACCTAGATGTTACCAAACAACAGACTACTCTGGCCAACACTATGGGTGCCAGAACTACCAAGACTCTGACAACCCTTAAAGAAAGTGTTCAACAACTATGGGCTAGACAACCCCCCTCTGAATCTGAAGCTGAATTCTCCCCAAGCATAAATGTACTCAATAGCAACAATGGTGGTCCAACTCCTAAGGCACACTTCAAGCCTACTTTTAAGCAAGTCTTTGATCCCAAAACCTCAACTATTGCAGCTTTCTTAACTATTTATGAGACTGCCATGAGACAAGCATCATATGAGGTTAAAAAGTAACACATTCTAACCTGCCTACACCCAACCTGTCAAGAGGTAGTTGTACCAGAGCTGCCCACCATCAAGACCTGGGAAGACATGAAACAGCTCCTGATTGACAAGTTTGGTGGTGATCTTAGCCTGGAGGTAAAAAAGGATGCCTTCATGCACATATCATTCAAGCCCAAAGAGACATTAGCTGAATTTGCAGACAGATTTTACATGGAGGGACAACAATTAATAACAAGCAGACAATTGACGGTGCATGAGGTATATATGGCCTGCACCCAGGCCCTCAAGGTAAATCAACTACTGTGTCTTCATTTCAAGGCTCACAAGGCTAAGCTGTCCTCCATGAAAAGTATAAAAACACTGCTACAAGATATGCATCTTACCCATTTGGGGGCAGTTTTTTGGGAGAGTTGTGCCTCTTCCAACTCTGGATCTTCTTCTCGCAGCCCTCATATACTCACTATGAACTCACAAAATTCTCCTTGACGTCAGGGTTGCCATAACTGCGGTCAGATAGGCCACCACTCTTGCGTCTGCACCAATCCGCGGGTTGAGGGAGCTGATCCCAAGGATCAGTCGGGAAAAGAACAGTCAACCTAGAGGCAGAGACACTCTTGGTTGACAATTCTTCCCAGTCTCCTCCTACACCTCTGCTTACTACCAATTCTGATCCTGCTGATGATGAAGCTCCTCCTATCCTCCTCCTTTTCCATGACATTTCTGATGAATCTGATGTGGATGAATCTGATGTTGAAGATCCTGATGCATACAGGTATTCTGTCCTTGCCGTCCCTGAGACTATTGCAGTTCCCTACAAGCTACAATCTGGGAAGACTACAACTACCACCAAGCCCTTGTCTGAAGCCAAAGCAGTTGTCTCCCGCCCCTATCTTACTCAGGAAAAACGGTCTCCTGTATTAGTGGAATCATCAGAGGAAGCTGCTGAAGTTGCAGACGCTGTTTTCAAGAATGTATCTGTCTCACTCCCTCTTCAAACTGTGTATAAGGAGTTTCTGGGACTACAATGTATGATTGAGAAATGGGACAAGGAACTAGCTGAGGCACAAGATATCTTGGCTGTTCTGCCATTCTTTGGACGCACCACCACCCGGGTAGAGATCTCTATCCAAAAAGTAAAAATCAAAGCTGTCCTGGTCACCAATTCTCCTGTCAACGTTGTTTCTTCTAAACTGGTGAAGAAACTTAAGCTGGCCCTCAACCTCAACTACCATCAATCCTATGGCACTGCCGGTCTCTCCATGACTTGTGCCATTGGCGCGTACTCTGTCTTACCAATGTGATTTGGTAAACTCCTGTTGGCTGCGCCAGCTGTTGTTCTAGAAAATGAGAGCTTTGACCTTTTGGTTGGTACCCAGTTCCTTTGGGAATATAATGGGACCATCAACCTAAAGGATGGTTATCTTTCTATCCTAGGGTACAAAGTCCCTCTGATCTTTGAGGAGCCAATCAAAGTTCCTGGTAAACGTTTGAAGACATGTACTCTGGAGTACCCCACTGGAGTTTTCACCCTAAAATACCAAACCCATTCCACCAACATGAAGTGTCCTCCCATGGCTTGTCCTGCAACTGAAGGAATCCCTCTCATGGCTACGTCTGCTGTCACCATCCCCCCAGGCTCTCAGGCTATCCTGGACTCCCAGATATCATATGAACTACCGAACAGACTTTCTTAGAGCTGTACTCCCCTCCCTTGCTGGGGCGTAACAAGCCTTACCTTTGTCCTGGAATTCTGGATGTTTCCCACAAGGATCCCGTTCAATTACTAGTTGCTAACCTTACTGCACTTCCTATGACTGTATCCAGAGGACAGGTCGTTGGTTACAGAAAGTTGTTAAATGCTCCTGACGTCTTGTCTCTTTACCCTTTTGGAACGTTTCAAGACTTTAACCTACCCAAAGACAAGCCTCAAGTCCTATCTCTGTTCACTGCCCAAGACTTCCCTCAGTTGTCCCCGGTTCAACAGAAAGAGGTGCTTGATTTACTAGACCAGTTCTCAGACATCTTTGATAAAGATAGTACTGATTATGGGCTAGCCAAAGGTGTGAATCATCAGATTGACACAGGAGATGCTCCCTCCTTTTGTGTCAAGCCATACCACCGCAGCTGAGTAGAAGATGCACAGGTTTCTAAGGAGCTCAAACAACTGCTGGATGCTGGACTGCACGCTACCTCTCAAAGTCCCTGGGCTTCCCCTCTGCTCATCTTAAAGAAAAAGGATGAAGGCCACCAGATTGTGATGGACTATCAGAGGTTGAATTCTCCAACCAAGAAAGATTCCTATCCCTTACCATGTATTGATGATGCTCTTTGACGCCTTGGAGGTTTTAAGTTTTTCTCTGCATTGGACTTGGCGTCTGGTTACTGGCAAGTTGACCTCTCTCCTGAAGACTGTCAGAAGGCTGAACTCATCACATCAGAAGGATTGTTTGAGCCTACCTGCATGCTGCAAGGGCTCTGTAATGCCCCGGCAACTTTCCAGAGGGCCATGGACTCCATCCTGCGTGACTTGAAGTTGTTGTGTGTCTTAGTCTATCTAGATGATATAACAGTCTTCAGCTCCACTTTCACTGATCACCTAGCCCATCTTAAAGAAGTGCTCATAAAGATCCGAGAAGCTGGCCTCAAGTTAAAGCCCTCTAAGTGTGCTTTCTTCAAAGAACACCTTGAATTCCTGGGCCATGAAGTAACCCAAACGGGGATTTGTACAATGACCAAGAAGGTTGAAGCCATTGAAAAAATGCTTCCGCCCACCAACCTCTGAGAAGTACAAGTCTCTCTATGCATGATGGGTTACTATATACAATTCATCCCTGATTTTGCTGATATTAGCAAACCCCTGGTCCAACTGTTGCGTAATGTTCCTTTTGAATTGACTGCCAGCCAACAGCAAGCCTTTGAGACTCTTAAGCAGAAACTCAAAGAAGCACCCATTTAGTGTACCCCAATTATGATAAGGAATTCATCTTGTACACTGATGCTAGTTACCTTGCTATTGAGGCTATCTTGGCTCAGCACAACAATGAAGGTGTGGACCACCCTGTAGCCTATACTTCCTGTGTGCTGAATAAACATGAAAAAAATTATAGTGTTACAGAGAAGGAGTGTCTTGCTGTGCTGCATGCAGTCAAACAATTCTGCCACTACGTATATGGTACCCATTTCACTGTTGTCACTGACCACGCTTTGCTCAAATGGTTACAACAACTTAAGGAGCCTGAGGGACGCTTAGCCAGATGGGCTCTCCGCCTGCAAGGTTATGACTTCACTGTGCTCCATTGCCCCAGGATTCAACATCAGAACGCTGATGGGTTGTCCCAAATGCCCATCCTTGCCCTACATCCTGCTGAGGCAGACCGCCTGTAAAAGCTAATTGGCTACCCTTCTTCCTGGGAAAGTGAGACAGAAGAGGTTTGACTTGCCCCGTCCAAATTGTCTGAAGACACCCTCATACGTGACAACCAACTCTTCAAGAAGGTACAGGGTCAATACCTACCATACATGCACCCCAGTCTTTGCCTCTCCTTGGTGTTGCAAGCTCATAAAGAAACTGGCCATGGAGGCATTGCCAAGACCTTTGACTGGCTTCAGAAGAATTACTTCTGGGAGAATCTTTGCCTGTTGATCCCAGATGTCATAGCTAGTTGCCATGACTTCCAACTGCAGAGGCCCTGAGCTGCTTCTCACAAGTTCAAATTGGTCCCCCCCCTCAACATGCCTTTCACACTGTCAGCATTGATGCTGTAGGCCCTCTCCCCAGCTCACGTTCCGGATGCTGCTTTATCCTAATTGCCGTCAACCACTTCAGCAAGTGGGTAGAATCTCGCCCTACTAAAGACATCACTGCTAAGACTACTGCTGCCTTCCTGCTGCAGGATGTTTTCTACTGCCATGGCTGTCCTCAAGTGCTGTTATCAGACAACAGAACCAATTTCAATGCCAAACTTGTAACCTCTGTTGTTGAAGCTCTGGGAACACTCCAGCCTTTCTCTGCCCCCTATAATCCTTCCACTAATGGGGCAGTTGAGTGTGCCAACTCAAAACTGGTTTCTATCATGAGGAAACTCACCTACTCTGACGCTGCCAATTGGGATCTATACTTACCTGCTGCTCTCTTTGCCTACCATCTGAGCAAGCATTGGGTCACAGGATACTCCCCCTTTGCCATGTTGTATGGGCGTGAAGCCACCACTCTGTTGCTCTTGGGGGTTCCCCTACTCTCATCTGATAAGGCCATGAACCCCAACAGCCACATCAAAGACTTAGTCAACTGCATCATTGATATACAGGCTACTGCCTACACCTCCGCCTATAAGACTAAGATGCTCAAGCTCTCTCCTGACAATGCTGGGCGCTCCCCCTTGCCTGAGTTTGATGTTAGTGACCATGACTTATACTATCAACACTGTGTGGGTGGGCGCGCGCACAAACTGAACTCCCTGTGGATTGGTCCTTTAGAGGTGACCTTCAAACAAGGATCTGAGTACACTGTAAAGCTCCTCTCCAGTGGTTGTCCTTTTGCTCACGTACACGCAAAGTTCCTTTGTAAATTCCACCCCTAAGGCCAATCTAGAGGGGGGCAATGTTGTGAATAACAGCATTCACCATGTTTTGATTTTGCCTTTGGTGGGCCATTTTAAAGACAAATCTCTTGCTTTTGCTTTTGACACTCAAAATGAACTGGCTTCTGCTTCAGGAAATATGATTGTTTGGTTTCCTGACTCTGTGCAACTCACTTGCCCCACTCATGCTTGTGGCAAGTAATCCTACTGTCCTGATAGTGTGTTGTGGTATTCCTAACCACTATATATTCCATTTCCATATTTACCAATAAAATTAAGTTCTATTCACATTTTTGCATTTGTGTCTTCTGTACTTCCACGCCTCTCTCTAGCCACAACTAGTAGAGATTATCCTTCCAGGGCCGCAAGGTAAACACAATTGCCTTCCCTGTCATCTAACCAAGACTTAGTATGAATCCAATCCTAAGGTTAGGATTCCCTGTTGTGTATCTGTGCTGCGCCTCAGAACACAACACGTTTTAATAAAATTAACCCTGTTAAAACCAGGTTGAGATAAAGCAATTGCACAATTTTTTTGTCACTCAATCCCTAAGTGGACAACTTAAAGTCTAATCCATTCAGGATCTGAACACTCCTGTGTATTGTAAGATAAATTTGTAGGCAGGAAGTATATCTTAGTTGCAATAAGAATACAGTGGCAATTTGCTTATCTCCTCCACAAGTTTAGATAGCTTGTACTTATTCTTGAGATATGTTTTAATATGCTCTTTGTAAATGCTGGCCTTGTACCCCCTTTTCTTCTTTGAATTTCTTACTTTCATATCTCAAAGAAAGGATACAGTATTTCCCTATCCAGTCTTAAAGGGATCAAAGAAGGTGTTATATCTGGGATTCACGTCAAATAAGGACTTAAGGTTTTATACTAGACCTCCAGGTTAAATATTGCCTTCATTTCATTTTTTTTAACATACTGGAAGACATTTAAGATGCCTTTGCTCCAGGCTTACCACAGTAGTTCACCTCTTTGCAACCCACCCATTGTGGCTCATAGTAGTCAAAAAAAGGTTGTAATCAGCTTCATGTCTCACAGCACAATGATAATTAAGGAGAAGCTTAAATCCTTGGCCAACATTATCAGGATTAATAAATGCAAGAGTGTCAGGGCCCAGAATGGGTCTGGCAAACCCCTAAGTTGCATAGGTTTAATTCCTGAAATTTAGAAATTGTGCGGCCAAACAATTTTGTTGCCAAATACACTGATTAATCAAAATGAAACTTTAATGCCAAGTGGGGAATTGAACCCTGGTAAAGACCAAACCTGGGGGCAATTGAAAATTGCTCCATCACCTAGAAAAAAAGAATTATAATTGGCCCACACCCTCTGAAACCAAGGAATGGGGACTTGGGTTACCAAATGACCCAAAATTTCCCTGCCATCTTTCCCATGACAAGAATAGTGAATTGTTCTCCTTAACTGACAAATCAGGAGTCACCAATGGGGCCCAGTTTGAGAACAACCCATTGTCAACCAATAAGAAGTTGCCAGTAAGTCCAATTGCAGTTTCCCAGCAGGATATAGCTGGGAACACTGGCATCCCCTTTCTTTGTTGACATCTTCATCTAATAAACTTTGTTGGTTAATGCACACTGAGCATTTATACTTTGCAGGGGTTTATTACATTATTAAAATTTTTATACTGCTGGTGCTTTCAAACAGAGAGTACCTCCAGTACCAACGCCAGCGCTGGGAAACAGAGCAACTTCTAGCTGTGTCCAACCAACCACTGACAGCACTTACACCATCTCCTAGAGTGCTGGACCAAGAGTTAATTCCTGCTCCCGCACCGCGCCCCTCCTTTCCTGGTGTCCCTTTATTCTGCCAAATTTCCCATCCAAGCCAGATATTGAGCGCTGCCACAGGAAAACTTTCCCTTGTTCCTTCTGTGTTATCATACAATTAAAGCAAGCTTGGGTTTGCCTACTTGAA
The DNA here is from genome assembly GCA_014839935.2 of Entomophthora muscae. Lineage (NCBI taxonomy): Eukaryota > Fungi > Entomophthoromycota > Entomophthoromycetes > Entomophthorales > Entomophthoraceae > Entomophthora > Entomophthora muscae. The sequence goes on along the minus strand of QTSX02006469.1, from coordinate 232,964 downwards.
CATTCTGGGGCTCAATGAGCAAGTAATTACCCACATAGGAGTGTGGCGTCCTTGGGTCACACCTGCCAATTATGTGATGCAGATGGCCCCTGTCATTTACTGGGCCTTCCAGGCTTGACTCTTACCCTTGAATGAAGGTTCCCCTGGGAGCAACCTAGGTCATGACCAAGAGCAACACATTTCTGGATCATAAAATTGCATTTACCAGTTGTATCTTGTTGTGTGAAAGAGCTGAGGAGGGTCTTACCCTTAAGGTGTCTATTAATAAAAAACTGTGGTAAAATTAAATTCCTGGTGATCAACTCTCTGGTGATTAACTATTAAGTTAAGTGAGAATTCAGCTTTTTCTCTGATCAACAACTAGAAATTGTCACTTTTTTAATTAACAGATTTTGATGCACTGAAAACTTTTACTATAAAAAACTATACAGCTATGGTAGACTAAAGTGACTCCAAGGAATTCCAAAAATGCAATAAATACTATAGTTTAATCAATTAGAATAAGGATAAATAAGCACTATTTCTCATTTTACTATGTAATTTACACTTTTTATTATAAAATATTATTGATTACATTAAAAATTAAAATTCTAATAAGACATTAAATAAACAGAAAAACAAAAATATAAGTTACACGGAATATAAACAAATAAATAAATATATTTATTTGATATAATTCATATAAGCACAACTGTGAATATCTTATGTTTTACTAGTAAATTAACAAAAATTAAGGTATTTAATTCACTTTCAACTATAGATATTCATCTCAAACTTACCATATATACATAAAATAATAAGTGATATCTAATAAAATTAAATAATATAAAAATTAAAACTATAAGCAGAATGATCAGAACTAAAAAGTAAAAATTAAAGCTAAAAAGTTAAAAGTAAAAAGTAAAAATCATATAACCAAGCAATTTTATTCTTCATCCCTCTTTCCCCTTTTCATTTTAGCCCCTTCCAGGAGGGCAGTTGCAATAAGCTCAAGCTGTTGCTTGATCTATAAAGCCTTGTATTAATTATTGGTTGCATTCTTGATGGCTCTTGTGAAGAAGGTCAACTTGGTGGTTGGCTTGGTGGGGGGGATGTGGTTGGCAAGATCTCTATGCTTGGAGATAGTCTTCTCCTGCTTATGCTGAAGGAGGAAAAAGAGCTTGTTGAACTTTTGGTGAAGCCCAAAGTTAAACTTAAGATGCTTGTGATAAGTCTCTAGTGCCAAAGTGGCCTTGAGCTCCCTGTTGATGGCTGCCCAATAAACGTTCCAACTGGCCTTGGCGCGGGCCTTGCCTTGCCTCTGCATGACAACCTTCCCAATCTGCTGGGGCTCAAAGTACTTGGGGAAAGGCTTGAACTCTGGATGCTTTGCTATTTAGGGATCCTTTGAGAGAACTTCAAGCCCCTGCACAGTGTGCTCTGGCTTTAAAAAAGCCAAGGCACTAAGATATACCATCAAAAATTTGCAGGTGTTCAAGGTATCCCTACTGCTCAACCTAAGCTTGGAATAACCTGCACATTGAAAGCAACTGCTTGGCAGTAGTGGAAGTGGCACTCCTGCACCTCCCTGCTGAAAAGCTGCTCAAATGCATTGAACTGAGCAGGATCAAAGTCCATGATTCATATGTAAGGCACCAGAGCTCTCAGCCTTACCTTTTCCTACAAGTCCAGGGTGGTCTGGTCTTTGTCAGCAGCAGGAGGGTTGGCGTGGGTGTAGGGGGGGTCTTCTTGGCATTGTTGTTGTTGGGAAGGAGGGAAAGTGCTTGGCAGAGGATGGTTAAAGTACAGGTGTAAATGGCCTTGGTGGCCCCAGGAAGAAGAAATAACGCAAGTGGAATCACCTGGATGTCAATCTGGGCATGCATCATCCAGAGCTGCTTGAACATCCAGGGGTAAGTGGCAAAGGTACCATTAACTATCCAGGTTGAAGCCCTTTTTAACTCCAGCAGGTTCTGCTGGGTGGCATAGAAGATTATGTGGTCTTTTGTGGCAGGCCCATCATCATGGAGGAGGAGGCGCTCCCCACTTGGAAGCTGCTTGAGCTTGTGGGTGAGTGTAAGCTCCAAGAGGACATCTGAAGCCTTGGGGGGAGGGGGGTTGGCGGCAATATGCTTATTGCTTATGAACTTAACCAACTGCTCTGTTATGGATCCAGGTCCAACCAGTCCATCACACCATTATCCTGCCTTTGACTCTTATTGCCATTACCTTCCTTTGACAAAGCTTTGAGGAGCTTTGTCTCCAGGGAGGCAATTTTATGGGAAAACACTTTTTTATCATCCTGCCAACAGGCCATGATCTCAACGCTCTTTTCCTCTCTTGCCCTTAAAGCCTCAATTTCACAATTTGCCTTTGCTTTCACTTGCTGTGAGATTTTGTCCCATCCTACTAACTGGTCCCAGGAATCCCATGCATAGATTTGGTTTCCTTGGGCTGGAGTCCCTTTTTTTGCAAAGTAATCAGAGTATAACTCTTTGAACGCAGCCTTTACTTCCACCAAGGACTCCTCAGGCACAGTCTTGATGACCTCCAAGCTTTCCCAAGCTTCCTCCAACAAACTTGTAGGAACTTCCTTCCTGGCAGCAGCGGTTTCCACGCAAAGTACCCCAAATTTGTCCCTTTCAAAATTTAACAAAGAAAACATAATAATTGAAAAAGTTGTTGAGGGGAAAGCGTCAAAATTGACAAAGCATCTTTATTAAAGTTTAGCTGTTTTTGCTTATATACCATTTGGGGGCATATTTGGCTGAAAACCCCTCTGGTTCCTGAATCAAACTATGATTTATCTCATGTAGTCTATGACATTTGAGTCATCCAAACCTAGATCTTTACCTAAAAGATCACCAATATTTTTCAACCTATGAGAATCAACCTACAATAGGAAGAAGTCACCTGACTCCATTCATCTCATTGTACCAATTCAGCATGGAGCTTCCTCAGCTCCCAGCGCCAAAACCCTGTGGATTAAACATCCCAAAACTCAGCTATTAATGTTCCAACTGGGAACCAGCTGATTAAACCTGAATTCCTAGGCATCCTCGGCTTTATTTAGTTATCTTCACATTTAATGGTTTTTTGCTTTAAAACCCATTAAAATGCTTTGAATCTTGAACCAGGCGCCACTGCAGCGCCCAGCAATTTGCTAGGCGGCGCAGCAGCGCTTCTAACCCAATGAATTTTCCAAAGCAGCGCTTTTAACCCAAATTCAGGGGTTTACTTATGGTTAACCTTAACCAAACTTCTTGACACAGTCAAGGCAATTTAACCAATATAATTAAATCCTCATCAATTAGATTCATGTGTATTTATTAACTAATCTTCCCAATTAATTAAACCTTTTTTGAGACACCCAGTCTCCCAGATTGACTTGGCCAATCTTGCCTTCTGTTCTTTTATTGAACCTAGATATCCGGTTTTCAGGAATCTTTACCTTAAGACTTCTAACCCAACCTATCTACATGCAATAATCAGAAAAACAGAGAGAACTTTATATTTTGGAGAATTTATTCAGCTAAATACTCAATAGTGACTGTTGTACAGTCACATGCTCTTGAGTTGGCATCAACTTGAGATTGTTGGGTTTTAAATGCTGCAGGGCCTTTATAGCCAGATCAGATGCCTGGAGGTGAGAGGATGTTGGGATCACCTGGACAAGGTACCATTTTAACATCTGGGTTATAAGATGATTGGGAGCTCATAAGAGTGCTCCCCCTTCTTGGCAGCTACTCACTCCCCGCCCTCAGTGTTTAGCTGGGCCCCACAAGTCTTATCCTCACAGACAAAGTGCTTGCTCTTGGTGGCGCACTTTTCAATTATTACAGTTAAAAATGTAATTGTCAGCAACATAGCCAGGGCCTCTAATGACATGATGGGGGAAAAACAGGGGAAGTACTTGGTGACTTTAAACTTTCTGTCCACATTGCAGATATTGTATATGGCCAGTGGATCCAAAGCCATATGACCAGAAGCTTTGAACTTCTTGGAGTACTCCTCAGGCATATCTTGGGGATCAGATGAGGGAGGGGGGAAGAGTCATCAGGGGGAGGAGGGGAAGGGTTCTTTGAGGCCTTCTTGGAAGCCTGATTTTTCTTACCAGAAGAAGAGGTGGGCTCCTTGGCAACATTTGCCTTCTTGGTCCGGCGCTCCTTGGTAGGCTCAGAGTTGGCCTCTGAGTGATAAAATGAGTAGTTGGTAAGATCACCATCTGATTTATTGGGGGAGAAATTTTGGGGGGAAGGTGAAGGGGATGTAGAAGATGAGGGTGGAGGGGGGAGGAGTGGGAGGATATGAAGTGGGAGGAGATGGGGTTGGAGACTTTGCCTTTGCAGGCTTCTTGGCACGCTTGGGGGTGGAGGCAGTTTCTTTGGAGCCTTTGGAGGCTTGGCGCTTAGGCTGCTGGCTGTTCTTGCTTGATTTTGTCTAAAGAAAAGTTTAGCATTGTAAATAAAATTATTGAGAAGATATTGCAAACACAAAGAGGTAAAGAAAAGCAAAAGTTGAATGAAAAGTGTGCAAATAAAGTTTTATTTATAAAAAAACATAAAAAAGTAAATAGAAGCAAAATAGAAACTCAAAGTATAGATATAAAGGTTAAAACATAGAAAGTAAGTGATTTTGTGATGAAGCATCAAAGAAGTTAGGTTCAGCATAACATCTTAGTGTTAAATCAATGTAAAAGTTTAATTGAAAATAAAAAATATGAAAATTATATGGAGAGCAGCAGAAAAAGTAGTAGATTATAATAGCAAAAAAATATTATATGGAATTTTTTTTATTGAGAGTTGAAAATTCAAAACATAGTAAAGTGTCAAGTTTGGCACTGTTGATCAGCCGGGAAAAGCTGAATTCTCACTGTCAAGTATGCCAAAGTTGATCAGAAACATCAAATTTACTATGTTTTTTACATATAAAACTTGCTTAAATTTAAACAGGTTTGAAAGTTAACCCAAAAGCAAGGCAGTATCATATGCTCAAAAATTTAAAAAAATACAGCATAAGTTAAAAAAGTAAATGAGTGGAAATGTGTTTATTAGTGATTAAGGTATGCTGGGAGGAGCTGGGAGTGAATTATTTACCATATTGTTGGTTAAAACGTTAAGAAGCTCTCTGTACTAATCCTCAAGTTAAAGTGTCAAGTGGGTGAGTGTTGAGTGGCGCTCATAGTGCGTCACATATTAATTTAGCCTTAATTTGAGCCTTTGATTAGTTAAATCCAAAACCAATTGGGTGGCAAGTGGATAGAGTCAAACAAAGAAGATGTCAAGTTTCCATTTTTTATAAATTACATATGAGATCTAATAATAAATTGGGCTTGATTTATGTGGCATCATTTAATCCATAAACCCAGGAATGACATAATGTAAAACAAGTGGGGTATTTGATTAATGTCTATATCACTAAATCCAGTATAGTGGTGCTTGGGAGCCTAATTGACAACTATGGACACTAATAATAAAAATATAATAGTAAATAACAATTTTTATATAAGCACATAAGTATTTTATTAATAAAATTAAAATTTGGCTTAAAAAGTGTCAAACTGATCACTTTTGGGTTTAGAGTGTCAAACACAGGTTTTTTCATTTCTATTAGTAAATTCACTTATAAATTGCCCCTTAAATTGGTATTTTAGCTAACTGATTTATTAAACAGAGTCAAGTTCAAGTAAATTTAACCTTGGTTTTTGGTTTCAAACCCCTAAATTACTAGTAAAAATTAGCTTAAAATCAGTTAAGCCAAAAATACTAATAGATTCACATATGCAGCACTCAACTCCCTGGTACTCAATAAAGTGTCAAGTACCAGGGAGTCAATCACCAGGGAGTCAAACTTACCACAGTTGCCTTACTACTAGGCGGGGGCTAGTAGTAACTGGGATAGAGATGTGGTTTCTCTATCTATAAGGGTGAATATTCTGCTCAATCTCTAATTAGGAGAGCATCTTATATAGGGTGGATAAGCCATCTTGCCAGATTATTATATGACCCTTCTAACTCTTACTAGCCAGTCTATTTATTACCCAGACTTCTAGTTTCAGCCCCCAGAGCTAGGCAGCCATGTCAGTTTGGCATGTGACTTCAATTAATTACTGGACTCCATGTCATTGTAACAGGGTCTTGGTGGCATCTTGTCTATAATTCATGCATATTTGAAATTCAGTTACCCTACCAATGGGTATTCATATTTTGCATTGTACTTCTAAACAACCTTCCATATTGGTTGTATGTTCTGATTCAAGTCCAGGAGCAAATGTCTGGCAGAGGTGTGCCCTACAATAATATTCAGGAATCAATCAGTCTATTGGCAGAGGCGCATTCTGCAATCATGATCAGGAATCATCAGGATTAATGGTTTGGATTTGAGCCAATAGGAAGTTCAGCACTGAATTGTGATCAAGCTTTGGGGGAATTACCAGCATTCTGATTACCCAAAGCTATAATTGAGATCAGCTGGTACTTCTTTAAGCTCAACAGCTCTGTGGCAGGAAGCTATCTGCAGCCAATCAGTCAAGGGAATGATTGTCAAGTCTACCATATTATTCCAAAGTCCTGACACTTACCTAACTAAATAAATTCAAATATGGAGTGCAACTAATTTACATTGGGAATAGTGCATTCCATAGTGAGATAACTATCCCTTTAAAAGCTACAACTTACACTATACACTCCTTTTGCCAAAATAAAGATATTGTCTAGGCTATAAATATTCTCTTTTGCCATGAATTGGCGCTCCCAAGGAGTTTAAATCATGACTTTGGGGAGCTTCAACTATTTGATTTCAAGCAATATCTTCAAATTTACTCTAGTTACCTGTTTGGTGGCATGAATTATTAGATCCCAAATCAACCCTTTTTTAAATTTAGGACTTCTCTTATTTCCACTTATTTTATCAGTACTTCCATTGCTATGGCATACTGATCCCACTATACCCTTGTGTGTGATGTTAGTTGTACACTACATTTTTAAATATAAAATGACTCTTTATTCTTCAATAAAAATTGCTCCTTTTAACAGTTCTTTTTTTCTGTTCTAGATAAATCTGAATATTTTATCCTTAAACTATCTCTACTCAAAAAATCCCACAGTACATGTCCCTTGCTGCCTTTTCTCTAATAACCATGGTTGTTGCCTGTTTGGAACATCCCTGCAATGTGACAGTGTTGATTACCTCCTCCTTTGCAGAGGTAAAACCAGCACAATACCTTTCTCTGTAACCATTCTAAGTAAGCAAAATTATTTTAGGTCATGTCAATATACTGAAATTTCATTATATTTCAACTATTTATGGGTTTATATTGTGGATATTATTTTAGTATTAGCTTTTACCAAGGCTAATAATTACCTTAGACATTAAATTAAATTGTATATGATATTTATATAGGCTATTTTAATCCTTTCTTCAAGTGTATTATTTTTTAAAGGATTGGTACTTGGCTAGGTTTTATGTTTTTTATAATTATGAATTCTGTGGGGAGGGGTTGGCTTCTCTAGGGCTAGTTTAATTAATAAGATTTTATTGTTTACTTTTTATTGGTGGTTAATTTTTATTGTCCAAAGGTTTATTTTTTAAGGTTGTTGAATTTAAGTCTCCAAGGGAGTCGTTTTTAAGTTTACAATTTTATGGAAATCCCTTTAGATTTAAGAAGGAATTAATTTTAAGTTATCTGATGCTGATTTGGATTCTGGATCTCATGGTGGTTTGACACAACCAATGCTTTAACCTATTCACTTCTCTAAGGCACATGGATAAAATCAAGATGGAACTTGGATTAGCTTGGCTTTGATTTTTAAATTACAAAAAAGATGTCTTTCTTGGTTGAGAAGTTTGGATGCAATATGAATTTATTGATGCTAAAGCACGCGGCTGCGGTTTTTGATGGTGATTTTCTTGTCGCTGCGGTCAAATGCGTTGGAATCGAAGCGCCAATTCTCGAACCCTCCGTCGCCAGCACGGATGATCCATGCCAACTTCTGTCGCTTGGGGATGGCCACGATGAAGTAGGGGTGGCCAAACGGCTCCGAGCATTGGTCCTTGTACTCTGTCCAGTTGTACTTGAGGGTGGGGTGGGGGGTGGTGGGCTCAGCGCCAAACACTGCACACCCCTTGGCAGGGAATTTCTCCCGGCATCGCTCAAACAGCTGCAAGATGCAAGCTTCAGGTGTCTCAGCAATCGCTGCTGGGAGGACAAGGAAGGCCAGTAAGAACTTTTCCATGCCTTAATCATACACCCCATGTACCCTATATAGTATAGCAACGTGCCACAGCATTGTGACACTGCAAATCAGCAACAAGTTATTCAGACTAAAAGATACTTTGGCTACAACTTGTATGCCACCCGAAGAGTTTAGTTTCTTTTAAGAACAGGTTAGCTTCTTACAGACGATCCGTTTAACCCACCTGTTTTCTAAACTGTTGAAACATGTAGATTGGCTAACCAAACCTCATACAAGCATGCATTCCATGGTTCAGAAATGCTAGGATACAACCTAGGGTCCCTGCCAATAGACATCAAGTCTAGCCATCTCCAGCAACTCTCATAAACCCTCGTTCAATCTACCATCACCTCTTAAGCAGGTCCAGATCTGAAGAACGACAAGCTTTTATTAAAGTCTCATATTCAATACTATCCAATAGAATCTTTTTCACTTGAACAGTCCACCCAACACTTCAGCAAAGCTTGGTTTGAAAATTCCGAATTTATTTATTAAACTATGTTTTGAAAATTATATATAAATCATTTATATTTTAACAAGTACTTGCTCAACCTATAAAGCCCTGTACAAATCCCATATAAAGAAAATACAAAATATATAGTTCTGGGAGAATCCCAGTTTGAACCTTTGGCCGAGTTGAAAATGCTTTATCGAAGTTACCATTTGATTCCTTTCTATAGAGCTCATAAAGGAGACATATCATCAGCTTAATGATAGACAATTTTCAATAAAAAGACAAGAATATGGGAAATACTCCAATTCATGAAAAAAGCAATTATAGTTGATTGATATTCAATATACTTGCCAGTGTATAAAAAGAGTTCATTAGGAAATAAATACTGTTGGAAATTGCGCCATTATTGCTATTTTGGTATGGCCTTCAAACAATGTGTCAAGGGTCTGGATGTACAAGCATTCTGGCTACCGCCAACCTACTTAACATCCAGCCATTGCCCAATTTGGTGCCCTTCCAATATACTGTTTGACATACCAATAATGGTAATCAAGCAATATCACATGACTGTCCAAGTATCCAGTGGCTTGAACCCATCTCGCACATGACCAACCCCTAGGTTCAATCCAACTAAATCCCTGCCACAGTCAAGTCTATATAAGTCTAAAGTATTATCCAATAAAATATACTTCTCTTCTTTCTTAATTCCATATTTGAAGCTTCCCCCAAAGGCGCTCCTTATCACTGGTAGCAGCCACGGTTTTTTGACCACGCCCATGAGAGAAAACATGACTGACCAAAACCAGCCCACCTTTGCTCACGTACTCAACCAGGCGGCAACTGCCAGAATTAACACATTCTGCAAGTCAACTTACTATATGTCAACAATCAGAATTAAAAATACTTTAATGTCAACAGCATTGAAAAGTCAGAATTAAGTTTTAACTCATGCAGACTACTAAATGTTGACACTTTTATAATAAGCAGAAACCTATTTCCTAAACATTTTACTTAATAAAAATTAAGCTTAAAGATATTTTTTAGGGTAATATGACAACATAGATATTAAAAATTTCATAAAAAATTATACATGACAATTAAAAAAATTCATAAAAATACACTTCAAAAATAATTCACTATGAAATTAGCTATCTTTACTATAATAAAAAATTTTCCCGCTTATAAAAACAAAAAAATTCAATCACAAAAAAGATACTATATAAAGTTTCACGTATTAAGGAAAATATTATAATCAGAAACAGTAATATAAAGTTTTTTCTATATTAAAAACCACAAAAAACATATAATTTACTAGTAAAATACCAATATAGGCCATGTAATACAGTCTAAAGCATCAAACTATCAATAAAAAATCAATGATTTTTATAAAAAACAGTATCATAAATTATTAATGAGTTAATAAGAATAACTAACTATTTAAAAATATTATACTTAACATATAAAAACTATATACAAAAATAGACAATACTCAATAATTTTAATTAAAAGCTAGACTGTGATCACCTTGTTGCCATTAAGAACTGTGGCAATCTTCTTGATGTATTCCCCAATCTCTGAAAGCTTATATTTGGCCTTGACAGCGTCCTTAATCTTCTCTTGATACTGTTTCTCTTTGGTGGTTCTCTTCTTCTTAGATGGGCGGTTCTCAATATCTCTGATGGATGCAGCAGTCTTCCCCTGTTGGACTTTGAGGTGCTCATAGAAGGTGTTGTATCTGGGCTTGATTCCAAAGGAGGACTTGATATGCTTATTCCAGCCCTCCAAAGATGAAGTAATTTTCATCTCATCCTTAAGAACTGCCTGGTAGCAGTTCCAGTTGGCTTTGGCTCTGGGCTTGCTCCAGCGCTTAGTGAACTTACGTCCAATCCACTGTGATTCATAATATTCAATGAAAGGGTAGAAGGCACCATCATTTTTCTTGGCATATGGATCCTGGTATAGGAGGTCAAAGGCTTGCCCAGTATGCTCTGGATTTACAAGGGCTAGTGCTATAAACTGCTGAATTAAGAACTTGCACTTTCCTGATGTATCTAGACAGTGGAGCTTGCTGAGCTCAGGTAGACCCTTTATTTGCCTGTTGACAGCCTGTTGATAATGGAAAAACACCCCTAGACCTCTCCATCAAAGGTATTTATAAAAGTGTTATACTGAGCAGTCTCATAGTCCATGATTATAGTTGAGGGGCCAAGTGCTTTATCATGAGCTTCTTGTTCTGCAGCAAGGGTGGCTTCATCCTTTTCATCATCATCTGGATTGGCTCTGGTGTTATGGCCAGGGGGACTCTTTTTATTACTGGGTAGGGATTTGATTCCCTCCTGAAGGATTTTAAAAGCCTTTGTGTAGATCTCTTCTGTTGCCCCAGAAAGCAGAAAGTAGGCAAATGGGAGAACCTTGCCTTCAATAAGGGAATGTACAACCCATAGTTGGTAAAAAGGCGGGAGCATACTGCAAAGGTACCGTCACATAACCAGGTCTCTGAATCTCTTAACTACTCCAGGTTCTGTTTTGTAAAATAGCATATAACTCTTGCCTCTGAGGTAGGCCCATCATAATGTAAAAGGAACACCTCATCACCTCATCACCATTAAACTTCTTTAACTCCTCTGTCAATACTAACACTCCTTGGACCATGGCAGATTTCTTATGGGGGAATAGATCACGGTGTTTGTCACATATGTACTTCAATAACTGGTTGCAGTCAGGGATGAGCTTCAGGTTCTCATTACTTAGGTGTGCGGTGGCCTTAACTGCCAGATCAGAAGCCTTGACGTCTTTGGAGACTGGGATCATTTGGTAGAGGTACCACTTTAGAAGCTTTTCAATAAGATTGATTGGAACATTGCATGTGTGCTCTCTTTTTTCACTAGTGACTTTATCCCATCCTTCTGTGTTGATCCTGGCAGCAAAGCTTCTATCTTCACACACATAATGCTGGCTTCTTCCTTCTCTCTTTTGATTGTTGCAATTAAAAACATAGTCAGTACAGACTAAACTTTCACAACCTTTGACAGATATTAGAGGGAAAACCAAGGGAACTTCTTTGAGAGCTTAAACTCTCCTTTGACGTTACATATATTGTGAACCTTTAGGGGATCTCATGGGCCAATTGGTGCTTGATAATAGTCAGAAAGGTAATCATCAGGATCTTCTTTATTGATACTTGATGAGAAGGATAGAGGTGCAGATTTGTTGGGCGGTGAAGGGAATTATCTGGAGTTGGATTCTTGCGCTTCTTGGACTGGGATGAGCTTGATTGCTTGGGGCTTGATTCCTTTGAGCTTGATTAATCTGAGCTTGACTGGGGTTCTGGACTCTTGGGTATCTTCTTTCTTCCTTGCTTGTTTAGTGGAACCTCATCTCCTTCTGATTAGTACCAGCTTGGAGAAGAAGAGGGGTCAGGGGAGGGCTCTTTGTTTTCAGGCTCTGAGGTCTTCTCCTTTGTCTTATGTTTCTTTGAGGGCTCCTTGGCTGGTTTTTTGTTGGGGTAGGGACTTTGAGCCTTTTCCAGAGGCTTTGGGCACTTTCTTGGTTGACTTGGGGTTCTTTTAGGGCTTCTTGGAAGATTTTTCCTACAATAATTTGAGTATAGTTCATAAAGTAAGAATAATCAGTTAAAATATAAATAAAATTAAATATGATTCACTTGTTTTATTTTTTATTATGAATCAAATAGTTTATATAAGTATGGAAAGTAATTTTAGAGCTAGTTTATAAGTAAAGAATAGAAAAAACCATGTTTAAATAAAAAGTTGTCATTCTGAAGTCACAATAGTCAAAAATATTTAGTTTAGTTTGTCAGCATAAAAAACGCTTTAATTTTGACGTCAACATACTGACAATCAGTATTAAAGTGGAAAAACACTATGTAAATCACTTATAAAGCTTGGTTAATATTTTCTGAAGTTGGTTTTTTAAGGCCAAATTGATTATTTTTAAATTTAAAAAATTTAAATATTTGCAAATGTAACTTATGAAAACTAAATAATATGGATTGTAGAGGGAAGTCTAAAGTACAGCTCTGGGTACTTTGGCCTGAATTATCATACCATTGTATGTGTACTTTTTGTTAAGTGGCAGTGTGTTACTAATAAACCAGTGAAGGTGTTGACATTCAGGCAGTTGACATTCTTTTATAGTAACTCTCCTATTAAATCTTGCTTAAATTATATCACTTTGTTTGCTTAGCCGAACCCCTTTGTTGCAATTTAGGTACACGTCAATTTGACACAAAGTTGACATTATAAATTTATATATAATTTCTAGTTTTAACATATGTGTTTTGGCTTAAGTGGACTTACAGAAATAAGCTATATTTTATCCAGGGAGTTTAAAATAACAGTAAATATCTAAATAATACAAATAAAACTCTGAAAGTTGGCGTATGTCTTTGTTCAATGCTTATCTTAATATATATTTATAAAAAATGGTTATTTTTAGAATATTGTGTATTTTATTAATAAATTTATGGATTCTTATTTGGGGTCAACATCCAGATATTACTCATTGTAGTTGACCTTAATGTAAAAGTACAAAGAAACTTACATTTTCATAGTAAATTATATTAGATTTTTGGCTTAAAAATAAGCTTTTTTTAAATGGTGTTGACATTACGCCTGTTCCTTTTTAATTTTGAAATTATGACTTAATAATTCACTATGAAAAATTAGCTTAGTTTTGGAAATGCCCAATTCCAGCAGATAAATACTAAAATAATGTTGACTTACTGAATGTCAACCATTTGTCAGCATTTGGTAAGTTGACTTGCGGAATGAGTTAATTATGGTGGTTGCCAACCAGGCTACATCCCAGGAGACCTGAAAAATTTACTTCTGCACCCACAAAATCACAAAGATATACCTAGTGGATGCACCATATTTGAAGGTCTGGTCATGCTCAAAGCATGCCACAAGATAATTCAATACAGTTGCTCTCTTCAACCACAAACAAACGCACAACCACCTATCACAGGTTAAGTACCAACACCAAATACATGGGTATTGACAAGTTCTTTGGTAAAAACAAAGAAAACAGCATCAACTGGCTGGACCACACAGCCGCCAAACTCCGCACCAGCTGCATCCCCTATGAGAAATGGGTCTAGGAAGCCAGCAAACGCCTGTACAAGGCCACAGCTAACTGGTTTGCCACCTGGGTTGGCTAACAAACTGACAACCAGCTTGACAACTGGGAAGAGTTTAAAGCGGACATCACCCACAACTTCTGTGTCACCAAATCCCTCCAAGACATTGCAATACAGCTCAGTGATCTTCCTCAAAAGACCACTATTGAAGCTTACGCCAACAAATTTGAGGAAATACACCGTAAATTAAAAACCCAGCACAAACTGATAATGTACACATCAGAGACTCATTCATCAACAGAATGAAACCCTCTGTTGCTGCCCTCATCTGCCCAGAGACTAATACCTCCATGCCTGCGCTCATTGCAGAAGCCAAGCGCGCAGAAAAACACGCAAACATGGAATATACTGCACACAACAGCAATTGCCCCTCAAACAGCAATGGCAGAGAAAACTCCAATGACAACAAACGCCAGAATCCCAACCATAACAACAGCAACTCAAATTACAACAATGGAAATTGCAGCCAAAGCGCAAAACGCTCCTGTCCCAAGAAAGAGGACACTGCCAAAGTTAACAATGCTGAAATAGCAATCCACTATTAATCTGACCCCACATTCTCTGACCTCAAAGGTCTCAAAAGAGAGGAACAGGGAAAGGAGGAGGGGGAACAGGCTTAAGTTCCTCTGTCTCCTCCCAACTTGATAAGAAACTGTACCAAGGCACAAACTTTGCTGCTTGCATCTCACATGTCCCGCAATCCTCTGTTTTTATGAACGTAAAAATTAAAGATCACTCACAACTTCTTGTCTACCCATGCATTTACAAATCACATACACATGAAATTTTATTTGACTCTGGTGCACAACACAATGGTTAGCAAACCTTTTGTAACCAAGTACAAAATACCAGTTGTCAAATCCAACTTCAAATACACCATAATGGCAGATAAATCAAAGGTTCTACTCAAAGGCAAAACAACTCCCTTCAGAATTGACCTCCAAGGCATACAAACGTCCATCAAAGGACTTGTCATGAATAATATAAACTACGGCATTGTAGCAGGCATGGGCTGGTTCATACAAGTAAACCCCAGCATATGTTGGAAAACAAAGACCATGACCATCAAATGCAACAGAGTCGATTTTAACATCCTTAAAACCCAATGACCTCATTATAAGAGACACAGTATTTGTCCAGGTCATAAATCAAGATGACTCAGAACATCTAACCAAAGACAGTACCCTCCACATAATGAGGTACACCAAATTCAATAACATACAAACACAAAATATCCAATGCCCAGAACTTGCAGCACTTCTATACAAATGCACCCACATATTCAAGGAAGAACTCACCAAGCTACCCCCCAAACAGGAGGTCAAACATGGCATCAACCTATGTAAGTTATGCCCAAACCTGCACCCCCTCTAAAGACTCTCCCCCATGGAGACCCAAACCCTCAAAACACATTGAGGACAACCTAGCTAAAGGCTTCTTCCACCTTTCTGAATCCCTGTGGGGGCAGCAGTATTCTTTGTAAAGAAGAAAAAAGGACCTCTTTGCTTAGTTACTGACTACAGAGCACTAAATGCAAACCCAGTAAAGAATAAATACCCTCTTCCACTCATAGAGGATCTGTTTGCAAGACTCTCAGGAGCCAAATTTTTCTCCAAAATTGACCTAACCTCAGGTTACAAACAAGTTGAAGTAAAGGAAAAGGACATACTAAAACTGCGTTTTGTACACAATTTGGATCCTTTGAATGTAGAGTAATGAACTTTGGGATGACTAACGCTCCCACAACGTTTGTCACCATGATGAACCAAGCACTAAACAGTCTCTCAAATACATTATGCTACCTTGATGATATCATCATATTCTCAAAAACAAAAGAGGAATACCTCATGCATGTCCACAAGACACTCAATTGACTTGCAAAGCACAAACTTTATGCAAAACCAAATAAGTGCCAATTTATGGAAAATAAACTCCTGTTCTTGGGCCACATTGTCTCTGACAGTGGCATCAAAGAAGATACAGACATAATAAAAGCCATAAATAACATGCAACTCCCCACCTCTTTGAAACAAGTTAGATGCTTTCTCAGTATGATAGCTTACCTAAGGAAATACATCAAAGACTGCGGGAAACTCACCACACCAATCAAAAAATTAACCAAGGGTAATGCCAAAAAGAAATTCATCTGGACACCCATATGTGATAAGAATTTCCCATTATTTAAACAAGCTCTGATTGAAGCAACAATCTTGCAATACCCTAATAACAACGGGTGCTATGAGCTCAAGTCAGATACCAGTGACACCGCCATTGGTGCAGTCCTACACATCTGCCAGACAGAGCAGCTAGACTTCCTGCCAGTATGTTATTAAAGCAGAAAACTAACTAATACTGAGCAAATATACCCAATACACAATAATTAATTGCTAGAATTATACCACACATGCAAGAAATAGAGATGTTACTTAGAAGGACATTTAAACGTCTGAGTACTAACTGACCATAAATCCTTAATATATTTCAAAACTCAGAACACACTTGCACAGAGACAAGACAAATGGATGTCCTTGCTGGAAAAGCTTAAATTGGACATCCAATACAAAAAGGGGCAGAGCTGTTCACAGCTGATGCTCTCTCTAGACTATGTCAGCCTAGAGATAATCACCCTGACCACCTGGACCCTGACTGTCCAAACCTGTACAACACTGAGTATAAAACCAAAGGGAAAGAGCCCTCAACACATCAACTGACCCACAATAAATCAGTAAGGAACAAAATGTATTTCCATGTATCAAATGGCACTTTATACAAATAATTAACAACAAACATGTCCTGTACACCCCACTTGCACAAAGAGTTGACACCATACTAAGACATCACCACCTACTAGGACATACAAAGGCTAACAACCTATACCTCACATTAAAAGAGATAGCATGGTGGGCCAACCTCAAACAGGATATATTTGATGTTCTGAAAAAATGCACAGTGTGCAATAAGTACACCAGTACAAAGGCTCCTCAGCCAACAGTCAACCCAGTACCAGACCCTGAACCATTCAAGGTTTGGGACTGGATGTAGTGGGGCCTTCCCAGAAACAAAAACAAACCAACTTTCCTGATTGTAGCTGTCAACTTTGCTACATGCTGGCCCATCTGCTGGGCAACAAAGGACCATATACAGCAGAAACCATCAATTGTTTCATTAACAAAGCAATCATAGCTGACTACGGCACTCCAGACTACATCATAACTGATGGAGCAACTGAGTTATCAGGTCACGTAGTAAACAACAACTTAAAGTCCAAAAAACATTAAACACTCCACAACCTCTCTGTACAAGCCAATAACAGAGTGGTACACCTCAACAGCAGCCTTATCAGGACCCTAGAGAAAATAATGGATGGCAAAGCCAAAGGCACATGGCCACTATACGCAAAAAATGCATTACTAGTATCTCAAGTCCACACCAATCAAGGAACAGGCTATATACTGTTTGAGCTGACCTACGGGTAAAAACCAGAAATAATTACCTGCAACAAACAGCCATACATAAAGATCCCTCTGGGGAAACCCCCCACAGTAGAACAAGCACCAAATCTACAACACATCCGCCTCAAAGCTAAAATAGCAGAAATAAAGAGGCTCAAAACACAAAAGGTAGCCTCCACAGAGGAACCAATTCCCATTGACTCCCCTGTCTGGGTTTTAGCTGGCAACAGGAAGAAACTAGACTCAGTACACCAGGGACCAGGAAGGATCATCAAGTACAGACCAGATCACAACACCTATCTAGTAAAATTCCAAGGTACCAAAACCCAATTGTCAAGAAATACCACAGAGCCTGTCTCTGCCTCATTAAAGGAGAGCACTTGACCAGACTGGTTCCAACTAGTAAACAGCTCCAGGAGCATCAGGCTGAAGCTGTGAAAACAAAGCCACCTCCTGATGCACCAGAGTAACCCCTTAAGGGTGTGTGTGTCAAGGGTCTGGATGTACAAGCATTCTGGCTATTTCCAACCTACTTAACATCCTGCCATTGCCTGATTTGGTGGCCTTCCAATATACTGTTCAACATACCAAGAATGATAACCAAACAATATCACATGACTGTCCAAGTATCCAGTGGCTTGAACCCATCTTGCACATGAACAACCCCTAGGTTCAATCCAACTAAATCCCCACCACAGTCAAGTCTATATAAGTCTAAAGTATTATCCAATAAAATATACTTCTTTTTCTTAATTCCATATTTGAAGCTTCCCCAAAAGGCTCTCCTTATCAAATGCTATATGAAAAGATTTGGTCAGTTTTGCCTTCAAGTTTGGACATTCCTTGCCTTCCATAAATGGGCCTGGGCCAATATCCACCCATTCTGGAATACCATACCTTCCCTTGTCTGATCCTGGTATGACCTCATCCCAATGTGACCCCCTTGGCCACTCTGTCTATCTAATGATTGATCACCGTCTCTTGTCTACTATTTAAGTAAAATCAATTCTCCTATTAAAGACAAGTTTATACACATTTGTGTTGGCTTTAATAATCTTCAAGCTTTTTCCTGTCTTTTTTGCCAAAATGACTTTCACATCTTGTAGTCCATGAAATTAAGGTAAATGCCCTTATTTTTGCCCTGAAGGTAACCCAAGGATAGCTTTGAACCTCAAATCTTTTTTTATAAAGATTTCATGCTGTGTCCTCCTGGATGTTGTCCCCAGGAGCCATACACAACAAAATGGTGCTCGCTACAGGGGCTGCAAGCCCCTTGGTTACCCTGTTCTCAGGTGCATTCTCTGTTCCTTCTCCCTTTGTTTCTGAAGTACCCAAACAACCTAAAGTTTCTAGTCCTCCTCTAGAAGAAGACATTACCAATGCCCCCTCAACTCCCATGGTACTGGTTCTGTCCCCTGGGCCCACGTGGGCCCCCTTCCAGCTTTCTCTCTCAACTACAAGCAAGCTTGTGCTGCTGCCTGCTTCACTCTGGCACTGTGGCGATGCATACTATCCCTGTCTCTGTCCTGGGTATGCTTCTGAAGACCTTTCTTCCTTCCTCTTGAACTTTGGTCTTCCCCCTGCGCTGATGGAGTCCATAGATACAATTGGTGTGTTGGTCAACCATTTCATCCAACCCACCCTGGTTCACCATCAACTTGCATTAGAATCCCAGAACCAACTTATAAATGCTGTAGCCACTGCTATCTCAAACAACCATGCTCAGAATATTGCATATCAAAAATGGTCCCACAGTCTCTTTGCATGTATTTCCAATAACCAGCGCAACTTGCTGGCCTCCCAGAAGTACTTGACTGCCTCACTAAAATCCCTTTGTTCCTTGCTCCCTATATACATCAAGGATCAACTATGCAAATTGGATGAGCATCAAGCAGCGTGGCGTGAACAAATTGAAGCCTTCCTGCTGAAGCATTGCCAGGATTTTGAGACTTTAGGTGTCAAACTTAACCAATTCAAAGAACATGTTAATTTGCAACTTGAATTTGTTGGAGCTCATGTTGATACTTGGGGCCGCCATCTGCAGCATTAATATGGTCTGGATAAGGCTGCACTAGGCAACAATCTATACCAAGTGCACAGTTATGTGGATGATATAGTAGCATCTATTGAGGTGACTACTCCTGCTCCTCCTTTCAAGGTCCCATCTGACTTTGAAGCCAAGGTATGGGAAGCAATAGCCAAGATCAAGGCTACCACTTGGTGTCAATATTCTGTTCAGAACCCCCTCCAGTTAAGCCTATGCCTGACCCTTGCATTGCTTTTCTCACTAATCAAGTAGCTACTTTGCAAGGCAAAATTTAGTATTTAAGGCAACGCCTCTCTAATTCTGAGGACTTGCCTCTGAGTCTGAAGGTGAAGAGGAAACTGAAGTTGTTAATAATCCAGCTCAAGACAATCATGGTTGCTGCCCTGGTTTGGAAGGTCAACCCCAGGTCAACTGCACATGTGCACTGGATCATCTTGCAGAAGTAACAAATGCTGTTGCTGATAGGCAGGACATATTGGAAAGAGAGGTACAAAATCTCTCCCGCTTTACCAAGACACTAATGGACAGGTTATTTCCTTGGTTGCTCAGACCACTTCCCTGACCACTTGCCTCAACGGGATTGCTGGCACTGTATTGGTACAACAAATTAAGATTGTCAAATTTGGAGTTGCTGCCACCACTGCTAGAGATATTAGTGGACAGAACAGCTCTACCTTGGATACCCTAGAGGAAAGCCTTTGACTCCTCTGGGCTAGACAACCTGCTGCTGAATCTGAGTTTGAGGGCAATCCTCACAATAACTTCTCAACCCAGGTGACAACAGTCAATCCTCTTCCTTTTCCATTGACCCAAACTACAAGCCGTCCTTCAAACAGATATTTGATCCTAAAACCTCTATCATTGCTGCCTTTCTAACAATTTACAAGACTGCAATGCGTAGGGCTACTGATGAACTCAAAAAGGAAAATATTCTCACCTGTCTCCATCCCACCTGCCAAGAAGTGGTAGTCCCCAAACTCCCCTCCATTGTCACTTGGAATGAAATGAAGCATCTTCTTATTGAGGAGTTCAGAAGAGATCTCAGCTTGGATGTCAAGGAGGATGCATTTATGCACATTGCCTTTAAGCCCAAGGAAACCCAGGCTGAGTTTGCAGATTGCTTCTACATTAAAGGCTAACAGTTAATCACCAGTAAACAGTTAACTACCTGGGAAGTGTACACAGCTTTTTCAAATGCTTTACAAGTGAACCAACTTCTATGCCTACACTTTAAGGAACACAAGGCTTCACTCACTTCCATGAAGAGTATTAAGACGCTCTTGCAAGACATGCATTCAACCCATGGGGGTACAGTGGTGCATGAAAATAAAGCCAGTAATGCTGGGAATACTTCTCATACGCCGCACATTATGACACTGGGTGAATGTGGACAGACTAAGAGGCAAGGTTATCATAACTGTGGCCAAATAGGGCATCACTTGCGTACTTGCACTAATCCTCAAGTGGAAGGTTGTGTCCCAAGGAACAGGCAGGAACAGAGAGGTCAGCTTAGAGACAGAGACACTCTCTGCTGACCAATCTCACCCATCCCCCTCTGATCCTCCTTCTGATGAGAAAGCTCCATCTTCCTCTAGCCCAACTATTCTTCACCTATTCCACAATCTCTCCAGTGATTCAGACCCTGAAGATTCTGATAGTTATGGCTATTCTGTTCTGACTATTCCAGAAAACTGTCTCTGTTCTGTATAAGCTTTGCTCTGGGAAGACCACCACCACTTCTTGAGCACCTTTAAGTGAAGCCAAAGCCATGGTGGCCCACACTTACCTAGCTCAAGCTCATTGACTTCCTGACTTGGTTGATTCTTCTGAGGAAGTAGCCAAGCTAGCCAAAGCTCTCTTCCAAAACGTAACTGTATCTTTCCCACTGCAGACTGTATATAAGGAGATTCCTGCCTTAAGGTGCATGTTAGCTAAATGGGAGAAGGAGCTAGAGGCTGTGCAAGATGTGTTGGCAGTCTTGCCCCCCTTTGGGAAAGATACAACCCACGTGGAAGTATCAATCCAAAAGGTTAAAATCAAAGCCATCCTGGACACAGGTTCTCCAGTCAATGTAGTATCTTCAAAACTAATGAAGAAACTTAAACTGGCCCCTGAGCTCAACTACACTTAGTTGTATGACACAGCTGGCATGGCACAAACTTGGGCCATTGGTGCCTATTCCTCTCTACCCATGAGGTTTGGGAAACTCCTCATTGCTTCCCCTGCTGTTGTCATTGAGAACAAAAGCTATGGCTTCTTGGTTAGTACACAATTCCTTTGTGAGTATAATAGGATTGTAAAACTGTACAATGTATATCTTTTGGTCTTAGGGTATGAGGTCCCTTTGATTTTTGAGGAACCTCCACGCCTCCCAGGAAAACGTCTTAAAACTTGTGTGCTTGAGTACCCCACAGGTATCTTCTCTCTCAAGTATAAGACTCATCCTCCAACATGTGCGCCCCTCCTCCTTCCTGCCCTGTGGAAGAAGGGGTACCTCTTCTTGCCCCAGCAGCTATCACCATTCCTCCAGGCTCCCAGGTAGTGATTGATTCTCAGATTTCTTACAAACTACCTAAAAAGTTGTTCTTAGAACTCTACTCTTTTGAATCCCTAAGTTTTAAAGAACCCCGCCTGTGTCCAAGGACTCTAGATCAAACCCACAAAGAGCTTGTAAAATTACTGCTTGCCAACCTGACGGCCCTGCCCATGCAGGTGAACCAAGGCCAGGCTATAGGTATGGTCAAATACTGGGGGAAGAACAAGTGGCATCCCTCTACCCTTTTGGAACTTTTAGTGATTTTAATCTACCTGAAGACAATCCTCAAGTTCTCTCCTTATTCACCGCTGCTGAATTCCCTCAATTGTCTCCCATCCAACAAAAAGACGTGTTGGACCTGCTCAATCAGTTTAGCAACATCTTTGCCTCCGGACCTATGGACTATGGCCTGGCTAAAGGGGTTATCCATCAGATTAATACTGGTGATGCACCCCCTTTTTGTGCCAAACCATAGCTGTTACGGTAGAAAATCAAATGGAAGGGATAGTGCGCCCACGTAAAACCAGAAACCAGCAAATAACTCCAGCCAAACCCTTAAAAGAAATAGACAACTTAAATGCCGTTATAAACAAAAAATGGGTCAAAGCTGGGGTCGCCCAAATAGCCCTGGAAAATCTGGATTTGCCTTATTTCTCCCCAAATAATTATGACAAAAAAATTATGTGTTATACTTTATTTGGGGATGGCAGTGCTTGACCCGCTGGTTGCCAGAATTTTGTGAATTATGATGTCATTGATTCAAATGCCAATGCAGGACCTTCAACTGCAGAAAATATTCTTGCCAGCCAATCAGATGCCACAGAACCCCCTCCTCTCCCATCCTGAACTCCCTTAAGACTTTCCCATTTCCCTCTAGAAACAAGTTTCTAGATAGCTTATTTTCACTAAAAAATAAAAGAAAGTCTTCCCAAAAAATGATGGCTCATCTGGGGCTGTTTGCCCCCATTCTTGACCAATTAGCTATTGTCATGATTAAGGTTGCCATAGATTCTGTGAGCGCAACCCCCCTGCTCTTTGTATGATGCTGTCTTTGGGCTCTTTCTCTAATTTACCCCTGCAAGTCATTTGCATTTCAACAATTTTTATCTCCATCCTCTGTTATACAACCAGAGGCACCAAGATGATCAAGCTGTCTTCCAATTTGGGTTCCTACTTCTCAAACAATTGTCAATATTTTTAATCTATCCTCATTGCCTCTCTTTGCATAATGCAGCTTAACAATTTACTCTAACAATACCTCTGTAGTAGGGTAGAGGATGCTCAGGTATCTAAGGAGCTTAAGCAGCTCTTAGACGCTGGGCTACTAGCTCCCTCTCAGAGTCCTTGAGCCTCCCCGTTACTGATCCCCAAGAAGAAGGATGAAGGACATCACATTGTAATGGACTATTGCCGCCTGAACTCTCTCACTAAGAAAGACTCATACCCCTTGCCCAGAATTGACAATGCTCTCAGACAGCTGGGTTGTTCCAAGTTTTTCTCAGCCATGGATCTAGCCTCTGGATACTGGTAAGTTGACTTATCTCCTAAAGATAGAGAAAAGGCTGCACTTATCACCTCAGAAGGCCTTTTTGAACCCACTTGTATGCCCCAATGACTCTGCAATGCCCCTGCTACATTTCAACGGGCTATGGACTCCATCCTACAAGATCTAAAGCTCTCTTGTGTCCTTGTGTACCTTAATGACATCACTGTATTCAGCGCTACCTTTACCAACCATTTGGAACAACTCAAGGCTGTCTTCATCAAGATCCACAAAGCTGGCTTGAAGCTCAAACCCTCCAAGTGCTCCTTCTTTGAAGAGCATCTCAAGTTCTTAGATTGTGAGGTCACTCAAACGGGAATCCACCCCATGAATAATAAGGTGGAAGCCATTGACAAGATGCTACCTCCCACAAATCTTCAAGAGGTCCAAGTATTCCTAGGTATGATGAGCTACTACCAACAGTCCATACCTGATTTTTCTGAACTGAGTGAACCCCTTGTCCAAATGCTTTGCAACGTCCCCTTTGAGTGGGCTGACAGCCACCAACAAGCATGTGAAGCGTTGAAGGCCAAGCTCAAAGAGGCTCCTATCTTATTCTATCCTGGTTATGATAAAGAGTTTATCTTGTATAATGACGCTAGTGGAGTAGCTGTGGGTGCTATCTTAGCCCAGCTTGACAATGAAGGCGTGGATTGACCTGTATCTTACTCATCATGGGTCCTCAATAAACACAAGAAGAACTTAAGTGTCACTGAAAAGGAATTCCTGGCAGTGCTGCATGCTGTAAAACAGTTTAGGTACTAAATTTATGGGACCCACTTCACGGTGGTCACAGATCACTCCTCTCTCAAATGGCTGCAACAACTAAAGGAACCTGAAGGTCAACTAGCATGTTGGGCTCTGCGTCTGCAAGGGTACAATTTCACTGTGATACACCGTCCTGAGGCCCAACATCAGAACACATATGGCTTGTCAAGAATGCCAATACTAGCTATCCACCCCGCTGATGCTGATTGCTCATACAAATTAATAGGGTACCCTGGCTCTTGGACCACCAAGCCAGAGGATATTTGACTGGCGCTACAAGCCCTATCCAAGGACACTGTAATTTGAGATAGGCAGCTTTTTAAAAAGGTTTACAATGCCTACCTACCCTACGTCTACCCTAGCATGAGGATAGCTATTATCCTCCAAGCTCACATTGACACTGGACATGGGGGTATAGCCAAAACTCATGATTGGTTATGCAAGAACTTCTAATGGGAGAACATACACCTTCTGATCCCTGATGTTCTTGCCTCCTGTCATTTGTGTCAACTCTAACGTCCTTGCCCGTCCCAACACCAATTCAAGCCCATCCACCCTAAGCATGCTTTCCACACTGTGAGTATTGATGCTGTTGGGCCTTTCCCTTGGTCTAGGTCTGGGTTCAATTTATCTTAGTTGCCATAGACCATTTTAGCAAATGGGTCAAAGCCAGAGCTACAAAAGATATAACTGCCAAGACCACTGCTAATTTCTTGTTGCAAGATATCTTCTACCAACATGACTGCCATCAAGTCCTGCTTTCTGACAATGGCACCAACTTTAATGCTTGCCTCATCACCTCTATTGTCAAAGCTATGAAGAATCACCAGTTGTTCTCTGCGCCATATAATCCCTCCACCAATGGAACTGTTGAACGAGCCAATTCCTCCCTGGTGTCTATAATGCAGAAACTCACACTCTCTGACGCTGCCAATTGGGATATGTTCCTCCCTGCTGCCCTCTTTGCTTACCAACTTAGTAGACACCAAGTAACTGGTCAGTCCCCTTTTGCCATGCTGTATGAACGTGAAGCCACCACTCTATTAATCTTGGGACCCCCCTTGTTTGAAGTTGATGTGTCTGAAAATCCTGAGGCCCATGTTAAAGACTTAACCAATTGTATCATTGATATCCAAGCAACAGCTTATTCCACTGCTTAAAAGGTCAAGGCTCTAGAGCTCTCCCTGTCTAATGCTGCTAGAGCCCCCATCCTAAGTACCAAATAGGCGACCTGGTTCTCTACTACCAGAATTTTACAAGTGGTAGAGCTCATAAGCTAAATTCCCTGTGGGTTGGGCCCTGCAAAGTCACATTTAAAAAGGGTGTTGAGTATACTGTGAAATTGCTGTCCTCTGGATGTCCTTTTGCCTGGGTCCATCCAAATTCCTTTGCAAATATCAACTCCTTGTGTCCAATCTTGAGGGGGAAGATGTCAGAAATTGCGCCATTAATGCTATTTTAATATGGCCTTCAAATAATAATACATGCAAATATTTGACCTGTTTTGCTTTTGAGTTTGGGAATGTCTTGCTTTACGTAAATGGGTCTGGGCCAATATCCACCCATTCCAGAATACCATACCTTCCCTTGTCTGATCCTGGTATGACCTCATCCCAACGTGACCCCCTTGGCCACTCTGTCTATCTAATGAGTGATCACTATCCCTTGTCTACTATTTAAATAGAATCAATTCTCCTATTAAAGACAGGTTTATTCACATTTGCGTTGTCTTTAATAATCTTCAAGCTTTTTCCTGTCTTTTTTGCCAAAAGGACTTTCACATCTTGTATCCCAGGAAATTAAGGTATGTGCCCTTAATTTTGCTCTGAAGGCTAACCCAAGACTAGCTTTGAACCTCAAATCTTTTGTTATAAAGATTTCCCGCTGTGTCCTCCTGGATGTCATCCCCAGGAGCCGGACATGACAACACCCATTATTACGCTGGGAAACCTTACTGTATTTGGGTGACACTTAGAAATGGTCCCTGTTCAGTCCTCCTAAATTGGAAGGTAGAGTTCCAGTATTCCATTTTCAGGGCTTAATCAGTGATTTTTCTCTGGCTGGCAAGCCTTCTGCTTATTAATGCAACAGGTCAAATTAGGGATTATACACCATATAATAGCGGACTCAATCCAATATTGACTCATAGATTAACCGCCGTGTAATGCTGACCTGAACCAATATGGAACCAATTATACTCTGTGTAATGCTGATTTTTCTCAGTATTTCCTAGCCATCTGTATATCACTTGTTTGATATGATTATATACGCCCATCAGGCTGGGTGGGACTGAGTTGATACAACATCCAGTAGGATGAATTAAGCAATATAAAAATGATAATATAGTGATTACACGGCGTGTAATCAATGATAATAACTATATTGGCTAACAGTTATACGGTGTATAATATCTATATCAATTATAATAAACTATTGATTATACAGCATATAATCACTACACATTAGAACAATGCTCTGTGATAATATGGGGTATAATCATTACATCTATCATAATAAACTAACAATTACATGACATATAACTGCCATATCAATTATAATAGACTATTGATTATACGGCACATAATCACTATACTTAATAGAATATTGACTTAGTGATAATACAGTGTGTAACTGATAACAATCAGCATGCAATAATCAGTCTAATCCCATACTATCCTATGTTAAAAGCCTTTTGGGCTTAGTTTTATTATCACAACCTAAGTTTTTTTGGGGAAATCAACTAAAAATTTTGATCAAGTCCTACATGTCCTTTCCAGTGAGGGCTGTTATAGTAGTAGCCAGATGGAAGGAATAATATGCCCCTGTAGAATCCAACACCAGAAATAAAATGCTGCCAAAACTCTGACTCTGATAGATGATTTAAATGCTGTCCTTAAAAAATGAATAAAAGCAGGAGTTGCTCAGATACCCCTCAAAAATCTGGATATCCTCACCTTTGTGATAATTAGTTTTGGTAAATTGATCACACAATACTCATTGTTCACTGAATTTTTGAATTATGACATCAAATAGTCAAATTCCAATGCAGGTTTCCCAGCTGCTGAAAATATTATTGTCAACCAATCAGATGTCACAAAATCTCTCCATCCCCATCCTAGAATCCTTTAAGACTTTCCCCATGCCCCTCTAGAAACTTTTTTCTAGATATCTTAATCTCATTAGAAAAATAAAAGAAGTTCACCACCCTGATAGAATATCAGGGCATTCTTTGATATTTTGTTTTATCCCCCAAAGGGAGTAGTTAAGTGTGTGCCACTTGAAGGGATGAGACCAAATGACTTGCACCTTCACACTCTTAATTGCTGCATGAGGCGGCTTTATCCATCCACAAATATTATGGCCTTCTAACCCATGTTTGAAAATGTTGCCAACACTGTAATCCAGCTTGCCTCCAATTTCTTTGTGGTTCCCTGGCCTGTCATCTACATCACCTCAACATCCAATTAATACTGCAATTTTACCTTATAAATTATTTTCTTGGCTTAGATTTTAGATTCACTTTTACATCATAATACTAGGGAATCCCAAGAACTGAAGCACTCCTCTCAATTTGGTTTACTGTTACTCAACCAATTGATGCTGTGCTTACTTTACCCACATTACCTCCCCTTGAAAAGTGCTGACAAACATTTAGCTCTAAAGGGCTGTATAGGGAGACATCAAAGAGTTAGAGGCCAGCTACACTTTAACATTAGTCATATTTTCAATCACTGGAGCCAGAAGGCTAATATATTAAAAAATGGTGGGAACTTAAATTTTTTTCAGGGTAATAAAGCTATCTAAAACAAGTTTTTAGAGTGATTGATGTGAAAGTTAAAATAATTAAGGTAAAGGGAGATATTTTTGGGACTTTTGATTGGCTACAGGAATACTTTATGTAGTTAGAAGTGCCACCTTAAATTTTGATTTGTTGGTGCCACAATTCAAATGAATTTACCAACCAGCAGGTCAAACGCTTCTATAAAAGGAAGCTGCTACTGGGTGATCTGCTTTCTAAAATTAATTGGTTTTAAAGATAATAAAAGTTAATCACAGTTATATTGGTGGGGGATCTCTTTCTTTTAATCAAATTTTCAATGACTGGGTCTAAATCTTTCAATTTAAAAAAAGATTTAGAGAAATTTGTTTCTTGTTTTTTTTGAGGCTTATCTATCCCTAAAACAATTTTCTACCATAACAGACATAATATTCCATTTATATGCAGAAAAAACAAAGAATTTTATTTGAGGAGTACTCAGAATATAACCAAAATAAAAAGTCTTATGTTGTGAACACCCATATTCAGGCTCTTTTGATTTTGCTTTTAGTGGGTTCTTTCAAGGACAAATAACTTGCTTTTGCCTCTGCCCATTAAAATGAGTTGCTTTATGTCATAAAATTGAGAACCTTGGTATTTTATCATCAGCCAGATGATATCCTAAGTCTTCTAACATTATGAAAGTACAGAGAACCTGTGACTTTGGCGTAACCTTTGGCCTGGAATATTTTATTGTCATCAGAAGTAGCAAGTCTGACAGGGCCCAAGGCCCAAAGGATTTGTGACAGTTCTTCCTACTTCTGGATATAGGTTCATAAGCTGTTGTCTCTATATTTTACTATAGGGGTTAATACTGTATGGCAACAGTATGATCTTTTGCTCTCCACTTAATTAGAATTGAACTAGGGAAAGGGGTTGAAATATCAACTCTTTATTAGAAGACTGATATTGAGGCTGGTTCAGCTGCCCGCGTTTATCCGAGTTAACTCTGGCCCAACCTTGAGTGTGTGCGGTTTGTGACGGAAGTTTGCTTGACAACTTCTACAGCTCAGTATTCTTTCTGAAGCTGTGCAACTATCCCTCAATCTGAGCGGAGTAGCTGTGAACCTGGACCACGTTCCAAGTAGCTAGCTAGCCTGGCTGGCTACTAGTTGATGGAGATGATTCTTCACTTAATCAGAGCTGCTTTAATAAAATAAGCTCACAGCCTTTTATCTTAGAGTGTTTGGCCTGACAGCCCAGTCTATTTTGGGCTCTTCTAGAAGTGTTTCAGATGATGGCCCATATGATGGCCCAGTCTATTTTAGGCTCTTCTAGAAGTGTTTCAGATGATGGCCCTTGTGATGGCCCTTGTTCTAAGATGTAATCAAAGTTTATAATAGTAATTATATATAGGAAGCATGTTTGAGGTGGTTGTTAAGGTGGACTAATTAATAGCACAATATCTGCATGTTTCACTATTAATTAGGAATAGGGATTTTGCAATTGCCAGGATATGATTTGATCATTTGAATCCATTGATTCCACAAACCTGCAGCCCACTTTAATCTGTTGAAACTTTTCCTAAGAGTTATTAACTGCTGGCCTGTGTTATTTGGTTGAAACCATTATTAAGAGTAATTAACTGCTGGTCTGCTTTATTTTTTGAATCTGTTAATTAGTCAATATCCAGAAATCCTGACACTTTCCAAGATAGAAATTCAGCTGTTTGTTTTTCTTGCTCTGTGCAACTCACTTGCCCCACTCATGCTTGTGGTGAGTGATCCCACTGCCCATATATTGTTTTGTGGTAACAAAAAATAAAATATATAATCTATATCAATTTTACCAATAAAGATTAAGTTTTATTCAAATTTTTGTCTTTGTGTCTTCCAGTGATTTGGTGCCTCTCTCTAGCCACAAATAGTAGAGAACTATTATTCAGGACCACAAGGTAATTTATTCACTTCCCTCCCAACCAAGACTTAGTATGGATCCAATCCTAAGGTTAGGACTTTCTGTTGTGTGTCTGTGCTGCGCCTCAGAACACAACAAAAATGGTGCTCACTACAGGGGCTGCAAGCCCATTGATTATTCCCTTTACCACTACTTTCTCAGGTCTGTCTCCTACCCTGCTACAGGATTTGTCTTCACCTGAAATTACCAGACCTCTTATTGAAGAGCACATCTCAGACCCAACTATTGTACCCACTGTCTTGAACCTAGGAAATGTCCTGCGCCTAGTAGCCTATCATAGGGGGTACCCCTGACATAGAACAAGTCATGGCAGTAGCCCTTGGTATAGCCAGGGGTGGAGCCGTTCCCAGTCTTCAAATACAGTTTAATCAAGCAGAATATTACATGTTAATTGTTGCCCCACAGTTCCTGTAACATCTCATCTCAGCAACTGGTTCCTCTGATTCTCTTCTCTCCTTTTTCCAACCTGCTTTGGCCCATCACCAGATGGTGCTGGGGCTTCACACTCAAGGAATCTTGTCCCTTCAAGCTGCTGTAACCAATCACTGAGACCAGTTTGCTGCTTATCAGCAATGGGTAACTCCATGTTCTCTCTGATATCTGATAACCAACATGATTCAATTGCTTCACAATTGTGCCTGGTTATCTCCATTGAGCGGTTATGTTTTTGCATCCCTGAATATGTCAGGAAACATCTGCAGGAATTACATCAGTTGCTCCAGCCCTGGAAAACCCAAGTGGACTCCACCCTGAACACCTATCTCTCTGATTTTGAACAACTTGTGGAAAACTCAATGTGTTTAATTCCTGCTCCTTTGACCAGCTACAGCAGGTGGCAACACATGCTGCTTGTGGTCTCCTTGAGCTACAAAAGGAAGTTGATCTCAAAATAAATAGCTCTGCTGCTTCCATTGCAAGACTAAAATATCAAGTGGTCAAGATGTCTGCGCCTAAGGTGAATGCACCTCCTCTCCTCTTTTCAATTATATGTTGGATAGAGAACAAAAGTTATGGGATGCCATCAGAGAATTATGTGTGTATACTTGCAGCCAAGAGCGTCTAGAACAAACTCTCAGCCTGACCCACAGGTAGCTGTTTTGACTGCTCAGGTTGCTTTTTTCATTAAGAAGTTACTGCTCTCTGTTATGCAGTGACTGATATCACTAGTATGACTGTGCTTGCTGACAACAATGGCTGTTGCCCTGGACTACCTGGAAATCCTTGGATCCATTGATCTAGGGAGTTTATTGCCTTAGCTAATGGGGTCAATCACCTTAAGTGGGATCACACCAGCCTGGACAAGGACATTAAAAAATGTGTGAGCTGATTGACTCTGTGGATGACAATTTTACCCGTTGCCTCAGTGAGTCCTTCCCTTACCTCCCAACTGGCTGAGTTTTCCACAGTAGTAACCAAACAGGCCCAACGCCTAGAAATCACTGAGAAAAAAGATCAACCTAGCTAATAATATGGGTTCCCTCACAGCTGAGATACTGACTCTCTTAAAGAGAGTGTTTGTCAGCTGTGGGCCAGGCAGCCCCCTCCAAATCTGAAGCGGAATTCTCCCTGCACATAAATGTACTCAATAGCAACAATGGTGATCTAACTCTCAAAGCACACTTCAAACCCACCTTTAAGCAAGTCTATGACCCCAAAACCTCAACCATTGTAGCTTTACTAACTATCTATGAAACTGCCATGAGAAGAGCCTCAGATGAGGTTAAGAAGGAACACATTCTAACCTGTCTTCATCCTGTTGCAACTGAACCAATAGGGATTCATTAGTTGAAATTGGGAAGACAAAAGCCCAATAGAAAGGACAGGGATAATAAGAATAAGGTACTATTTATTGTAGAATACTGTGATTAATATACTATATGAGGAAAGCCACACAGCCACAAAGGGGTGGCATGGTGGCTTGTTCCATGTAAGAATCAGAGTCAAGGAATAACTCATGTGGGGATCATCAGGTCAAATTGATAGTGCTCCTAATTAGGAGAAAGTGCCCGCAATTTGCTATTGCCATCAGATTGGCTCATGTTGTTAGATACACCAAGGGGCAACTCATTGAGCGCTCCCTGTGTATTTTAAGATACATTGGCAGGCAAGTCTGGAGACTTGGTTGCAACAACCCAACCTGCCAAGAGGTAGTAGTGCCAGAGCTGCCCACCATTGAGACCTGGGAAGATATGAAGCAGCTTCTGATTGACAAATTTGGAGGTAACCTTAGTCTGGAAGTAAAGAAGGATGTCTTCATGCACATTGCTTTCAAACCCAAAAAGTCTCTAGCCAAATTTGCAGATATATTCTACATGGAAGAACAGCAACTGATAACAAGCAGACAGTTGACTACCCATGAAGCGTACATGGCCTGTGCTCAAGCTCTCAAAGTTAATTAGCTTCTTTGCCTCCATTTCAAAGCTCACAAGGCCATTTTCTCCTTGATGAATAGCATAAAGAATTTTCTACATGATATGCACTTGACCCACTCTAGGTATGATGTACAATAATTGAGCAGCCTTCAATTCAGGCTCTACTTCCTGTGGCCTTTGTATCCTCACCATGAACTTATATAGTCCTCCTAGGCGCCAGGGATGTCAAAGGTGGAAAAATAGGCCATTGCTCCTGTATCTGTACCATTCCACAGGTTGAAGGTGCCAACCCTAAAGAGCATACAGTAAAAGAACAGTCAACCTAGAGGTGGAGACGTTCTTGGTTTATTGTCCCTCACAGTCTCCTCCAATCCTTTGTTCATAGAAGATTCCGAGCATTATGATTCCCAAGCTCCTTTAATTCTGCTACTATTCCATGACATCTCCAATGATTCAGACATGGACAATTCAGATACTAAAGACTCTGATGCATATGGATATTCAGTTCTAGCAGTGCCCAAAAGTATTGCTGTTCCTTACAAACTACACTCTGGGAAGACTATAACCACTATCAAACCTCTGGCTAAAGCCAAGGAAGTTGTCTCTTTCCCTACCCTACCCAGGATAAGAGTTTTCTGTGCTGTTAGATCTGTCTGAAGAAGAAGCTGAAATAGCAGATGCTGACTTTAAAAATGTGTTAGTATCTCTTCCTCTTAAGACTGTCTACAAGGGGTTCCCTGGTTTGGGATGTATGATCAAAAAGTGGGATAAAGAGTTAGTTGAAGCACAGGAAATCCTGGCTGTCCTCCCACCCTTTAGGTGTACCACTACTCAAGTAGATATATCCATCCATAAGGTGAAGATCAAGGCCTTCTTGGTCACTTGGTTGTCAGTTAATGTTGTATCCTCCAAGCTATTTAAGAAGCTTAAACTAGCCCACCACCTCAATTATCATTAGTTGTACAGTAGTACTGGCCTGTCCATGGCTTATGAAATAGGAGCGTACTCAGATCTTCCTATGTGTTTTGGTAAACTACACCTAGCTGCACTTGCAGTAGTGCTAGAAAACAAGAGTTATGATCTTCTAGCTGGTACCTAATTTCTTAAAGAATACAATGTGAGTATTAACTTAAAAGATGGCTACCTCTCTATTCTAGGGTATGAAGTCCCTCTGATCTTTGAAAAACCTATCAAAGTCTCTGGGCAACACCTCAAGATGTGTGCTTTATAGTACCTAACTGGTGTCTTCACCTTGAAGTACCGTAACTATTTGTCTAACATGAAGTGTCTTTCGATGGCCTGCCCAGAATCTGAAGGGATTCCACTTCTGGCCACTTTTACTGTAATCATCACCACTGGCTCTCAAGTCATCCTAGACTCTCAGATATCTTACAAACTTCCTGAATGCTTGTTCCCAGAACTATACTCTCCTCTTTTGTTAGAGTACAATAAGCCTTATCTGTGTCCTGGAATTCTAGATGTATCTTGTAAAGACTCTGTCCAGCTTCTGGTGGCTAATCTAAAAGATTTTCTCTATCTTTATCTAGAGGACAAGTTGTTGAATATGTCAAGATACTGAATGCATCTGACCTCTTCTCTCTACATCCCTTTGGCACATTTGAGGACTTTAGCCTACCTGAGGACAAGCCATATGTCTTATCCTTGTTCACCACTCAAGTCTTCCCACAGCTGTCTCCAGTTCAACAGAATAAAGTGTTTGACTTTCTAGATCTGTTTTAAATGCCATCATTCACCATGTTTTGATTTTGCCTTTGTTGGGTTATTTTAGGACAAATCTATTTTTTTGCTTTTTCCCTTTGAAATGAGGCTAGCTCCAAATTAGGAAATACAATTGTTCAGTTTCCTGATCATGTGCAGCTCACTTGCCCCACTCATGCCTGTGGCAAGTGATCCTACCGTCCTGGTATTGTTTTGTGGTATTGGAAACCACTATATATTACATTTCCTATTTTCCAATAAAGTTAAGTTCTATTCACATTTTTGTCTTTGTGTCTCCACATACTTTGGCGTTTCTCTAGCCACGTCTAGCAGAAATTATTCATTCAGAGCCACAAGGTAATCACATAGCCTTCCCTGCCATTCTAACCAAGACTTAGTATAAATCCAATCCTAATATTAGGATTTCCTGTTGTGACTCTGTGCCACACCTCAGATCACAACAAAAATGATGCTCACTACAGGGGCTGTAAGCCCCTTGGTTACCCTCTTTGCAACTACATTTTCAGGATCTTTGCCTCCTCCCATATAAGAGCCACTTTTCCTGAAATTACCAGTCCTCCTATTAAAGAAGACATTGGCAAACCACCTATTGTCCCTACTGTGCTGAACCTTGGGAGTGATCCCCGCCTAGTGGCCTACCCTTTGGGTACCCCTGACTTGGAGTAAGTCATGGTGGTAGCCCTTGGGATAGCCCGTGATGGGGCTATCCCTTGCCTCCAGCTTCAGTTCAACCAAGCATAATACTATAAATTGATTGTAGCTCCACAATTTCCACAGCATTTCCTCTCAGCGGCTTGCCCCACTGAACATTTATTGTCCTCTTTGTACAACCTGCCTTAGCCCATCATTAAATGATATTAGGGATCCACTTTCAAGAGATTTCATTGCTACAAGCCGCCATCACTCATCACTGGGATCAGTTTGCGGCCTACCAGCAGTGGATTAATTCCTGTTTTCCTTAGTATCTGAAAATCAGCGCAAACCTGTCACCTCCCAATCTTTTTTGGTTGCCTCCATTGAAAGAATGCATCAATTCATCCCTGAGTATGACAGAGAGCGCCTTCATAAGTTCCATCAACTGGAACAGCCTTGGCGTGCCCAAGTAGACTCTACTTTAAACACCTATCTCACCAACTTTGAATAACCTGTACAACAACTCAACAAGTTCAGGGCTTATTCCTTTGACCAATTGCAGAAAGTAGCAGTCCATGCTGCAAAGGTCCTCTGAAAACTTGGTGAGGACTTTGATTAAGAAAGGGCTGCTACTGCCGCCACCATTGCCAAACTCCAGACTCAAGTAAATTAGCTATCTGCCTCCAAAGCAGATGCCCCACCTTCTCCTCCATCCAATGAGCTAGCAGATAGAGAACAGAGTCTCTGGGATGCCATTCAAGATTTAAGAGCATCTACTTGTAGTCAGGATTGCCCCCTCAAAGTCCCTCAGCCTGATCCTTAAGTGCTTGCTCTGACAACTCAGATTGCTGGCTTACAACAAGATGTTGCTACTTTGCGTGAGGTGATGGTGTCTGTTGTTAGTCTGTCTGGATTTGTTGGTGAAGATGGTTGCTGCCCTGGCTTTTCAAGAACCCCTGAACATTCATTGTGCTAGAGAGTTGATAGCTCTAGCCAATAAAGTGGACCATCTGAAACAAGACCATTCTGAACTTGATAAAGACGTACAAGAAATGAGTGAGTTAATCAATTCAGTAAATGACAGGTTTGCCCCTTGTCTTTCAGTGGGTCCGTCTCTTACATCCCAACTGGCTGAACTATCCTTGGTAGTAATAGTACAGGGTCAACGCTTGGATGCTACTGAGCAACAGACCACCCTTGCTAATAATATGGGCACTTGCACTGCTGAAACCTTGACTTCCCTTGAGGAATGTGTTTGCCAACTGTGGACCAGGAAGCCCCCACCAAATCCAAAGCAGAATTTTCCCCACACATAAATGTACTTGATAGCAATAATGGCGGCCCAACTTTTGAAGCACACTTCAAGCCTACCTTTAAGCAAGTCTTTGATCCCAAAACCACAACTATTGCAGCTTTCCTAACTATCTATGAAACTGCTGTGAGAAGAGCCTCATATGAAGTCAAGATGGAACACCTTCTGACCTGTCTACACCCAATCTGCCAAGCGGTAGTTGTGCCAGAGCTGCCCACCATTGAGACTTGGGAGGATATGAAGCAACTTCTGATTGACAAGTTCAGCAGAGACCTTAGTTTGGAAGTGAAGAATGCCGCCTTCATTCAAATTGCCTTCAAACCAAAGGAGACCCTAGCTGAATTTGCAGAAATATTCTACATGGAAGGACAACAACTGATCACAAGCCGCCAGTTGACCGCACATGAGGCATACATGGCTTGCACTCAAGACCTCAAGTTTAATAAGCTCCTGTGTCTTACTTCAAGGCTCATAAAGCCATGCTTTCTTCTATGAAGAGTATAAAGACACTGTTGCAGGATATGCACCTTACCCATTATGGGGCAGTTGTGCAGGAAAATAGTGCCGCCTCTACCTCTGATTTGTCTTCACGTGGCCTGTGTATCCTTTTCATGAACTTGCAGAATCCTCCTTGACGTCAGGATTGCCATAACTATGGGAAAATAGGTCAACATTCCTGGGTCTTCATTAACCCTTGAGTTAAAGGAGCTGATCCCAAAGAACAAGCGGGAAAATAACAGTCAACCACAGGCAGAGACACTCTTGGTTGACAATTCTTCCCAGTATCCTCCAGTTTCCCCTTCCATTGCTGACCCTAAGCCTGCTGACAATGAGACTCCTCCCATCATGTTACTATTCCACAACATATCTGATGACTCTGACATGGACAATTATGATATAGAAGATCCTGATGCCTATGGGTACTCCGTCCTGGCTGTCCCTGAAACTATTACAGTCCCTTATAAGCTACGTTCTTGGAAAACTACTACAACCGCCAAGCCTCTGCCTGAAACCAAGGAAGTTGTCTCTTGCCCTTGCCTCACCCAAGCAAAGAGATCTCCTGTGCTTTTTGAGTCTTCTGAAGAAGCTTCTGAGGTTGCTGACGCTGTGTTAAAAAAATGTCTCCGTCTTACTCCCTCTCCAGACGGTCTATAAGGAATTCCTGGGCCTAAGATGCATGATTGAAAAGTGGGACAAAGAACTAGCAGATGCCCAAGACATTCTTGCTGTCCTTCCTCACTTTGGTTGCACCACCACTTGTGTTGAAATATCCATCCAAAAGGTGAAAATTAAGGATGTCTTAGACACAGGGTCTCCAGTTAATGTTGTCTCCTTGAAGCTGGTCAAGTAACTCAAACTCGCCCCAACCTTAACTATCATCAATCTTATTGCACAGCTAGGCTGTCCATGACTTGTGCTATAGGGGCTTATTCTGATCTGCCCATGCAATTTGGCAAACTTCTCTTGGAATTGCCTGCCATTGTCCTGGAGAACAAGAGCTATGACCTGCTAGTTGGTACTCAATTCCTTAGGGAATATAATGGGATCATCAACTTAAAGGGCGGCTTCCTCTCTATCTTGGGATACAAAGTCCCTCTGATCTTTGAAGAGCCAGTTAAAGTTCACAGGAAGTGCTTCAAGACATGTGCCTTGGAATATTCCACTGGTGTTTTCACTTTAAAATACCAAACCCATTCCTCCAACATGAAGTGTCCTCCTATGGCTTGCCCCGCATCAGAAGGGATTCCTCTCTTGGCCACTTTTGAAGTGACTATTCTGCATAGTCTCAAACTATCCTAGACTCCCAAATATTGTATGAACTGCCCAAACTTACATTCCTAGAGCTATACTATCCTCCCTTGCTAGGGTGTAACAAACCCTATCTCTTTTCAGGAATCTTGGATGTCTCTCATAAAGACCCAGTTCAACTGCTAATTGCCAACGTGACTGCCCTCCCTATACATTTGTCTAGAGGGCAGATTGTTGGCTATGGCAAGCTATTGAATGTTCCTAACGTCCTATCTCTCCATCCCTTTAGTACATTCCAGTATTTTAACTTGCATGAGGATGAGCCACAAGTCTTATTATTATTCACCACCCATGGCTTTCTGCAACTATCTCCAGTTTAACAGAAAAAGGTGCTTGACCTACTGGACCAGTTTTTGGATATTTTTGCCAAAGACAGCACATATTATGGGTTAGCCAAAGGCGTCATTCACCAGATTGATACCAGTGATGCTCTCCCTTTTGTGCTAAACCCTACTGCTGCAGTTGAGTAGAAGATGCTCAGGTGTCTAAAGAGCTTAAGCAACTTTTAAACGTAGGACTGCTTGCTCCTTCTCAGAGTCCATGGGCTTCTCCCTTGCTCACACTGAAGAAGAAGGATGGAGGTCATTGTATTGTGATGGACTACTGACGCTTGAATTCCTTAACTAAGAAGGACTCCTATCTGTTACCACGCATTGACAATGCTCTCTGCCACCTTGGGGGCTCTAACTTCTTCTCTGCCATGGATCTAGCTTCTGGATACTGGTAATTTGATCTCTCTCTCAAAGATAGACAGAAGTCTTTGCTCATCACTTCTGAAGGATTGTTTGAGCCCACTCAAATACCGCAAGGACTGTGCAATGCTCCAGCTACTTCCCAACAAGCCATGAATTACATTCTCTGTGATCTTAAGCTTTTGTGTGTTTTAGTGTACTTAGATGATATAACTGTCTTCAGCGCCACATTCACTGACACTTTTACCATCTCAAGGAGGTGTTCATAAAGATTTGTGAGGCCGGACTTAAGTTAAAACCATCTAAGTGTGCTTTCTTCAAGGAACGCCTTGAATTCTTGGGCCATGAGGTGACTCAGACAGGAATCTGCCCCATGACTAAGAAAGTCAAAGCCATTGACAAAATGCTTCTTCCCACCAACCTGCAAGAAGTCCAAGTCTTTCTGGGCATGATAGGATAATATAGACAATTCATCCCTGATTTTGCAGACACTAGCAAATCCTTGGCCCAGCTGCTGCTTAATGTCCCTTTTGAATGGACTGCCAGTCAGCAAAAAGCCTTTAAAGCCCCAAAACAAAAACTCAAAGAGGTTCTCATCTTAGTATATCCTGACTACAATAAGGAATTTATCTTATATACTGACGCCAGTGAACTGACTATTGGGGCTATCTTGGCTCAACTGTACAATAGAGGTGTGGATCACCCTGTAGCCTATACTTCTTGTGTACTGAATAAGCATGAGAAAAACTACAGTGTTACTGAGAAGGAGTGCCTTTTTGTGCTGCAGCTGTCAAGCAGTTCTTCCACTACAGGTATGGCACCCATTTCACTGTGGTTACTGACCACGCTTCTCTCAAATGACTACAGCAACTCAAGGAACCAGAATGACAACTAGCAAAAATCAGCTCACCGCCTGCAAGGTTACAACTTTACTGCTCTGCACCGTCCCAGGATTCAACATCAAAACGCTGACAAATTGTCCAGAATGCCCATCCTTGCCCTACACCCTGCTGAGGCTGACAGGTTGCACAGACTAATTGGATATCCTTTGACATGGGAAAGCAAGACAGAGGCAGTTCAAGTTGCCCTTTCTAAGCTATCTGAAGGCACCCTCATTTGTGACAATCAACTTTTTAAGAAGGTATAAGACCACTACTTGTCCTATGTAAAGCCTAGTCTTTGCCTTTTGTTGGTGCTGAAAGCCCATGAGGAGACAGGACACAGAGGAGTTGCCAAGACCCATGCCTGGCTCCAGAAGAATAACTTCTGGGAAATATTTGCTTGCTGATCCCATATGTTATTGCTAGTTGCCATGATTGCCAGCTCCAACGCTCTAAAGCCGCTGCTCATGAGTTCAAGCTAATCCCCCCTCAGCACGCCTTTCACACTGTCAGTATTGACGTTGTAGGGCCTCTCCCTTGCCCCTGCTCTAGTTGCTGCTTTATTATAATTGCTGTTGATCATTTTAGCAAGTGTGTAGAAGCTCTTATACTAAATACATCACTGTCAAGACACCTGCCACCTTTCTGCTGCAAGATGTATTCTTCTGCCATGTTTGCCCTCAAGTGTTGTTGTCTGACAATGGGACTAACTTCAACGCCAAGTTAGTGACATCTGTTGTTGAAGTCTTGGGGTCTCACCAGTCTTTCTCTGCCCCTATAATACTTCCACCAATGTGGCAGTTGAACACGCCAACTCAACTCTGGTTACTATCATGAGGAAGCTCACTTACTCTGATGCCACTACCCCGTTACTCCTGGGGGCCCTGCTTTCCTCTGATAAGGCCATGAATCCTGATAACCACATCAAGGATCTAGTCAACTTCATAATTGATATACATGCCACTGCCTATACTTCTGCTTACAAGACTAATATGCTTGAACTTTCCACTAATAATGCAGGATGCTCCCCCTTACCTGAATTTGATGTTGGCAACCATGTTCTTTACTACCAACATAGAGTAAGTGGGCGTGCGCATAAGCTGGACACTCTGTGGATTGGCCCTTTAGAAGTGACCTTTAAACAAGGGTTCAAATACACTGTAAATCTCCTCTCCAGTGGACTTCCTTTTTCTAGAGTGCATACTAAATTTGTCTGTAAGTACCACCCCCTAAGGCCAATCTAGATGGGAGCAATGCTGTAAACACCCATATTCATGCTCTATTGATTTTGCCTTTGGTGGATTCTTTCAAGGGCAAATCTCTTGCTTTTGCATTTTACCCTGGAAATGAATAGATTTCCAAAGATGGAAATTCAGCTGTTTGTCTTCCTTGCCCTGGTCAACTCATTTGCTCCACTCATGCTTGTGGTGAGTTATCCCACTGTCCCTATATTTTTTGTGGTAACATCAAACAATATATATTTATTTTGCTATCACTAATAAAATTAAATTCTATTTACATTTTTGTCTTTTTGTCTTCCAGTTCTTTGTTGCCTCTCTCTAGCCACAACTAGCAGAGATTCACTATTCAGGGCCACAAGGTAATTGCTTCAAGTTTTCTGCCAACTAAACCAAGGCTTAGTAAATAATCAATCCTAAGGTTAGGGTTTCCCATCATGTGTCTGTGCCACACCTCAGAACACTACAACTTTTTCAACTTCTCTGCAACTTCATCAAGCTCTCAGGCTTTGAAATTTTATATCCCATCTTTGATAAGGAATCTGTAGTAATTTTTAATTGTCTAATGGAATGGTTTTGTTACCTGGAAACCTAAATATATTCAAAGAGCAGTCATCTATAAATCATTGGCTTTCTTTAAAGCACAGCATCATTTTTAAAAATAAAATTTGAGCTTTGGTGCTTAAGGTCTCTACAGTAGAAGGCATTAAATCAAGGCACTCATAAATAAAACACATATGCTTCTATCTCTTTACTCAGCAGAGCATCTTTTTCTGAGAACTGCAAATAATCTAAGATATATAAGTCAATTTTTGTGCTATTTGATATATTTGTTGGGGTTAGCAAGGTACTTTTTATATTGAGTAAGAGTAGGGGAACAGAGAGGTGAGTTATTTGAACTATTAAGGCCTGAACCTGACACAGTAAGATATATTTTAGAAAGATGAGACCATCAAGAGAATATTCAGGAAGAAAGAACTTAGATAAGATAGGATGAGAGCAACTGGGCACATGAATTAGGTCAGGTGGTTGCATGTAAGAGTATGAATTTATTTTAAAAATTGGTTTTCTAGGGGTCTAGATTGCGGTCTGGACTTAGGCTACACTTTTGGGAGTGTTTTTTACATAAAAAAATGCTCAAAAACATTTCCTTTTAGATTACCTGTTTATTTATCTGCAGCTAGCCACAGATGTGTGAATGGGTCATTAATTGCTATATATATCCAAAATTGGGCAGCAGCTTATTCTTATTCTTTCACAATGAGAAAAATATGCCAAATGTGGTTAGTAGATACAGATCATAAGTGTTAAATGAGTGAACTGCACACATGATTTGATTAGTATTTTATAAAGTTTTCCAATAAAAAATAAAATTTAGGACGCAAATTACTCAATACAGACAGCCTAACAAGGCTATACTGTAAGCACCTACTCTGTTCTTATAGCAAAGAACATATTGGCACATTTTAGTAATGAGAAGTCTATAAGAGACTTTCTTATTGGCAACAAAATAAATATTCAATAAGAGTGTCAGGAATTCCTTTCCTGACTCCATTTTATTGATGTACAAATTTTCAGAAGACACCCAGTCAAAGACACAAAACAACAGAATTTACAACAATATTTGGCCTTGGAAATCTTTCCAGAATAGGACTCAAACCCAGGACGCTAATGAAGAATGTACTG
This sequence comes from Entomophthora muscae, assembly GCA_014839935.2. Lineage (NCBI taxonomy): Eukaryota > Fungi > Entomophthoromycota > Entomophthoromycetes > Entomophthorales > Entomophthoraceae > Entomophthora > Entomophthora muscae. The sequence continues at coordinate 190,693 of QTSX02006469.1, read as the reverse complement.
TTAGCATAGAATCAACTGATATCTTTAAATTAACTTTTTAATATTGTTTAACTCAATTGTTTTTTGATTTCAAATACCTTTTAAATCCAAAAATTTTAATAATAAGACTGAAAACGTCACTTACCTCTCTGTGTTTGATTGGCTACATAAGGCTGGCCAGACAATCCGTGATCTGCTCTCCCTGGTTTTAGACCAAGCTCTGTACATTAAGATACTAGATCTTCTGGCTATGTACTGCTTAATTAGCTTTATCATTGTGAGATCTTTTTGGTTCCTCTGCCTACACCACCTCAGTTTGAATATTATTAGGCAACAATTCAGACTCCACTTGAAACAGGTACCTTTAAAATGATTTATTCATGTAAATCATCTTCATTTCTCAAACTCCTCTCAAATATTCAGCCTTGTTTTTAAGGCTATTTAAGCTCCCACTTTTTATTCATTTCAAGTGTTCCAACAATAAAGAATATTTCCTATCCTATCTTGCCAAGTCTATTTCTTAGTAACTCCATTTGAAACCATGAAATGAATCTATTTCCTGCTATGGTTTCTAGTCTCCCTTTTACAACTGTAAAAGGTCTTGAGAATACTACACCCACCATCAACTGGCAAAACTCCTCTCCCAGCAATGCCCATCAGAAGGAGTCCTTGGCCAATGGATGGTTCAAGTATCCCTCTGGTTATTGGGGACAAAAAAACCACTATGGCCGCCATTCTACTCCTCCACCTGCCAAACCCTTGTTGGTACAGCCCCACACATCATTCTATCTTTTGATGTACATGGTAGGATATTATTTTTTGGGTTGCTTTAGCTCCCTGATGGGAAGGTTTGCATACTTGGGACACTTGGACCATCTTGCCATGGTCACAGTGCCCATTGGTTCAGCAATTGCAGGGCTTAACTTAGGGGCCTTGTCTCACCAAATTGGGGGCCTGTTCCCATTAAAGTGGGTCCCTGACAAAGAGGTTTTCAAGAAAAAGCACCTGATCAAAAATGGCTACGGTTAACTTAGTTGTATCCTTCACAATGGTTATACTTTACTTTATATCCCATCAGCACAAAAGATTGACACAATCCTTTGTTATAATAGAGACTTAAGACACCTGTATCAGAAAAATACAGGAATAAATCAAAACCTGTTACTTATAGTCTAACACACTGGATAACATCAGAGAGGTTCTTGAACAATGCAAAGTATGTGAAAAGTACAGATGCTCCAAGGCACCCCCAAGTTGGTGATGCCAGTGTCAATAACCAATCTGTTCAAGGTATGGGCACTAATAATTTTGGGACACATGCCAGGAAATAAAAAGCAAAAATTAGATCACAGCCAATGACTATGCAACATGATGGACTGTATCACAAGCTTTAGATGGCACTAGGGGCCAATGTAAGAAGGTTCATAGAAAAGATAAATAAATGCCAAATTTGGGAAGCCAGATCTCTCAATCACAGACAAAGGAATTAAACTCACTGCCAACAACAACATCTTTCTCACCAAAAGTAGCATCAAATACAAAGTCAGAAATCCTTCTCACCCCAGGCTAATGGTAGAGTTGAAAGATTAAATGAATCTCAGGTATACTCTTTAAATAAGTATTTCCAACAACAATCATCCCTGGGCTGATATGTTAGCAAACAGTGATAATAGTATGTCACACCCAAGTAAACCACAATAAAGGCAGAATTCCATATGAACTTATATATTGAACCAAGCCAGTCATTGTAGTACCACTTTGGGATCACACCTACCCCTACCTAAAAAGGTTCCTGTCACAGCAACAGCGCCCATGTTGACACTAATAATGTTGACAGTGACCATATTGAAACTTTGTTGACATGGTCACTGTTGACTCAAAAGTAGAAATCTCTTATTTTTTTGCTAGTTGTGTAAGGGCCACAAAAATTGAAATCACTAACCTGGGAATCAAACCTGTGATCTTTTCTGGAAAGCAAAAACACAGAAGACCGCGCAAACCTGCTGGGGGATTCAAACCACCCGCAAACCACCAGGGCAGGTGCAAGCCAACTCTCAAAAGAGAGATCAGCTTTAATACTCTTTCCACAATGTAAACAGTTAAAATTACCAGGGCCAGTTTGCAAACTGGCCCAGGGGGGCTAGCGGCCCCCAACGGTAGCAGAGCCACCAGCTCCAATGCTAAAAATGAGCTGGGTGGCTCCCATCAATTAACTAATGATTATTGATGGGTTATTCAGCAGATCCAGTATCAACTAGATCTGTTGAATAACTTGGAAATTAAATCTGTTACTACCCCAATTAAACCAGCCCGTCCCACAAAAATTAGAGTCCCTGTTCCAGTCCCATCTTCCAGTCCTGATCCACATGCCACCCTGCAGCCAACCCACAAGTTCAATGCCACTTCACTCACTGATGTAATGAAGCATCATCTGATGGAAGATGTTCCAGTTTCCCCTTCCAATCAAACAAACCCTGTTAAAGAAGATCCCCAAGCCTTTGAAACCCTCACAATGCCTGCAGTTTCTAACCATTTCATTGGGTCAAGATCAGATGAGCAGCCACTCAACCAGGAATTTCACCAGCAGTTAAAAATTCCCTTGCCCAGAAACAGGCCAAAATTGCCAAGCAGCTCCAGTCCCAAATAATTGAGCAGGATATAATTAGCCGCCAATCAGCTGCCAGCAATCCTCAGATGAAACCAGATGGGCCAAACCCAGACCCCAGAACTTCCTCCAGCCATGAATTAAGCAGCCAATCCCACAACCCAAGCCCAGAGAACTTCCCATCTACCCAGTCCAAAATTCTTGGGACCTTATACCCTGTTCCTAAGAATGCCTTCCCCATTCCCAAAGTACCTTTGCCCAAAGGTTGGACTACTTGAGCCCATCAAGGAGCTGCCAGTAGTTGCTTCCAAGGAAGACCAGATGAATGGTATAAGAACCATTTCCCTCCAATTAAGACAAACGCAGACAACATTAAATAAAGTGTATGGTATACAGATTATTTTTTGCCTTCATACTCCATATACTATTATCACCTTGGACAATCCCTTACCAACCAATTCAGTCACCAGCGTCACCACTAGTAGAAACAGTAGAACCCTTAGCCATGGACTACCAACCAGGGCCCTGCCCTGGATGGACCAGCAGCTTCAACCCTCCCACTCCTCCTCCAACCCCACAACCTTCTGCTGAAGTCATTCCTTATGACCACAGCAGATATGGGATGGTCATTCTGACTGTCCTTAGTCTAGCCAAAGTTGTAGTACCTCACTTAGGTGCCTATTGTCCACTTGTAGCCAGAATACTGTACCTATCCTGCTCCTTGCCCTTTCTGTATTGGGCCTTGGTGTCAAGATATCCTGATGGGTGGACTCCTTCTCAGTCTCCTTGGTTCAATGCTACACCCGGCCATGGCAAGTTGTTCTAGCTTAATTATCATTTTTTAAAGCATTCAGGGGTGCAAACCCAAAAAAACAACAAAATTGTGGCCATTTTTACACAATTTAATATTAAGCTTAATAAAAACTCAATTTAACCTAATTTTTCCTTTACATTTACTAATAAAAATTAGTTTATTTTTTATTTGTTTTCACAACGTAAAAGTGTCAATTTTGACACTTTTTAAGCCAAACTAATTTTTAATAATGAAACTGAAACATCTACAACAAAAAATTAAATGTGAATTTAAAAATATTATTTTGTTAAATTAATATATTGAAAAAGATATTGTACATGTAGCTGATTATTAAAAAGTTCATGTTATAAATATATATGTGGCACTTATTCTGTTTTTAATATATTAAGTGGATTGGTGGCTAAAGGCAATCCAATAATTTAAGTGTGAGTTATTATGTAAGTTACTATATAATTTAATATTAAAAATAATTTCAACACTCAGAAATTTTTCTATTTGCTTGTGAGCATCTGTTGGGGTGGATTTAAGCAAATTAGAGTGGCACAATTAAGCCTAAATTACTATGCCACTGCCTATTGAGGATGCCGTGAGTGATGTCAACACATTACTCTTTTCATTACTGAAGACAACTTTCTTAACAAGTTTACATAAGCACAATGGTAAACTATCATATTCCACCCCCACCCCTAAAATTATTTTTAATAAAGAAATATTTAACTTTGATTATTTTTTAAATATTTTTATATTTTTTAATTTTATTATGTGAACAAAATACCATAGAAAATGGTTAACATTTGCTAGTCTGCTTAAATTTAATTAAGCATACTATGTTTTTCATAGTAAATTTTTAAAAAATGTTGACAGTGATAATGTCATCAAAAGTGATATCTACAATTTTCTAATTTTCAGTGAGATTCAGCTTTTTTTACTATTTGACACTCATAATATCAACACTTTTAATTTCTTGCATTTATAACTTTATGTTTTACATAATAGAATCATCTAATTTTTTGATATATTGCATTTCAAACTTTTCTCTTTTAAATTAATTTTTTAAAGATAAAATCCATATATAAATATAATACTTTTAAATAAAGCTCTTAACTTTTAACTTTCTATTTAACACTTTACTGAATTAAAAACTTTTACTATATTTTTTATATTTAAATTTCACTAAAAGCCATATAAAGTTTACTTTTTTATATACTATACTTTTTAAGTTTTTTATTTTGTTGTTTAAATACAAAGCTTTACCTTGGAGCTTGTAGCTTATGCTTTTAAGACAAGAACACCTCAAAGCAGCAAAAGGGTACCAAGCTTCTCTCCAAGACCCCTAAGACTCCAAAGAAAAAGCCTGTCTCATCAAAGAAGGCCACTCCTAAGCCCTCCCTAAAGCCCTCCCCTGAGAAGAGCCCCACTCACTACACTGGGGGAGGGGAAACTGATGAGTCACTTACTGACCACAGTTTCTATAATTCAGCTTCTGATGAGGAGTCTAATAAGAAGCACTCAGCCCAAAAGTCCCCACCCAAGGATAAATCTCCTGTACATGAAGAGCACCACAACAAGCCCCCTTCTGCTTCCCCCCACCAAGCTCCCCTCCTTCCAGTTCATCTGGGGATGATTCAAAGCCCCTCCCTAATTACTTCCCTGGCTTCTGCCATGCTCCTGCTGGCCCTTGGGACCCTCTTGGGGCCCACAATATCTGCAATGTTGATGGGAAGTTTAATGTTCCTTCCTCCTTGACAAAATACTTCCCCATAATGAGTGTAAAAGGTGGGCCGGCCATGGTGGCCAATGGTTATATTTTCTCTTGTAACAACGCCAACTGGGGCTTCAAGAGCCACCACTATAACTGTGAGGACTGCTCCTGCTCAGTGCAGCTCAACACTGAGCGCTGGGACTTGGTCTGGAAATCAAGGGTGAGCACACTTGCATCATGCCAAATACCATCATAGCCAACCTCCTCAAGTGGTATCTTGTCCAGGTGATACCCATCTTCAAGGACCTTTCCCCCACCCAGCTGGCTGTGCTTGCCTGTAAGCACCTCTCCCCCACCAATCTGAAGAGGGTGCTAACCCACAATCAGCTGGTAAATTTTTTTTTCAGTGATAGGCACCAAGCCTCAAACCCCCTGATCAAGAGCACTATCATAATCAAAGAACTAGTCCTTACCAATGCCCTCAAGAAGACAGAGGATGCTGAGATGTTCCTGCTCCATGAAAATGGGCAGGAAGTAGATGATAGTATCATAGCCTATGCCACAACCCAAAACATGGAGCAGCTCAATACTGCTACCACCTGGCTGTGAGACGGCACATTTGCAACCTGCCCAACCATATTCAAGCAGATTTGGGTCTTGCATGGACAACTAATGACCAGGTCATCCCCTTGTCTTATTTCTCCTTCCTGGTGCCAAGACTAAAGTCTACACCAGAGCCTTCAAAATTGTCCAGGATGCTTTGAGCTCCCTTCCCATCAACCAGCTCCCCCCTTGTCAGGGATCCAGTCTTGGGTGGCCGGCCTGTTGTTTTCAGGGGTAACTTGGGCCAGGTTTCTTGTGGGCAATGTCCACCACAAGAGAGGAGCTAACTTTAAAAGGTATGCAGCCAACTTACCCACCCAAGACCACAGGCCAGCAGCCAGGATTATAGTGTCATTTGCCCCTGTGAGGGTGATGTACACAATCCCAAACAGCTTGCCAGTATAGCTGGTTGGGAGGTCAGGTGTGGAAGCAGGCATGGGTTTTGGTGTCACAGGCGGCTCCATGGGCAGGTTGTAAGCAGGGAGATAATTGAATTTCCCTCTGAACAACTTGGGTGTTGAGAATATCCACGGGCCTTGTTGGTTGTATCTAATAGTGGATTGTATTTGGGCCAGGGGATCAAGTTTGAGTATCTTTTCTGGGGTGTATTCCTTGTATTCAGACTTCAGAGGGTAGTTGGTAATGTGGACGGGTCCAAAGGGTACACCAGGAGGGCAGAAAACAGCAGGCGGTGGGGCAGGCGGGCCAGGAGATCTCAAACTGAATTGGTAGACATCAAATACAAAATAAGGTAATAGCTGTATGAACCAAATTAACATAACCTTTCTTCAAAAATGGCAATAAGTTTGGAGCTTGGGGTCCTTGGGTCTATATAGTATCCCCCCTCCAAACTTAACATTTTCCATGAGGGGTTCATCAAGGCATTGGGAAGGCCAGGGCCGGGGGGACTGGGTGCTTAGGTCAAAAGGTGGCAAAATGGCACTCAGCCCGGGAGTTCTTTCATTGGTCAAGAATCTCAAATTAGCTGCTTGATTGTCTTGCTCTGGTGTCAAGGTCATGGGACCGGGCCGCGGGCCGCGGGCCTGTACCTCTTTCTTGGGTTTGCTCTTGATTGGTTATTGTTGTAGACTTCAAGTTCATGAGGCTAATAGTTGCCAAATCAGTACCTCCATTAGGCGCAGTGATTAACCCTCCATTTGGTGTGATAATTCCTTTGGTTTGGCTCTTTCTACTGCATGGGTCAATATGCTTGGTGTCAGCTTGGGGGGCTTGATCTCAAAAAAAACGTGGTTGGGCGGTCTCACAGTCCACAGGCCTGGCGGCCCAAAGGAATCTAGATTCAGGACTCAATTCCAGCTCCCAGGCCAAGGTTTCTAAGGAGAAATAGTTGTCAATCCTGACATCCCTCCTACTCACACCATAAGGGAAAATTTTTTCTCCGCCGAGAAGGATGAGTCAACCCTAGCCACTGAGCAGCTAGCTCATGCGCACTCACTTGGGACAAAGGTTATAATAATGAATTCTTAGCAAGCTCAGTTCAGAGCCTTCAAGACCACCTTAAATGGGGAAGTTCAGGGCTGCTTCTTCCATTTTAGACAGGCCCTCATCAAGAATCTCAAGAGCAAGAAGGGCCTCTTTGACAAGTATCTTAATAATGGTAAAGGGAAGTGCTGCTTTGCCATCACCCAGTTTTCTACCTTGGATTTTGTGCAGGCAGAGCATACTAGAATTGGCTTTGAGGCCCTCCTGGAAGATGCTTACATCAAGAAGCACTCCATCATCTTCAAGGGTTACTTTGATTACTTTGAGAGGCAGTGGATAGGAAAGAAGGTGACTGCCCAGAGAAGGAAGAGCGGGGCCACAGTGCCATGAAACTGTCAAAGCACCTGTATTAAGGGAGAGATGAAGACCACATCCAGCCTGGAAGTATGGCACAAGAACCTGAAGGTGAAGTTTGGGACTAACTCCAAGTACAACAAGTTCTTCTCCAAGCTGCAGGAGAAGCAGGCCCAGAATGTTTCCAAGTTTTGTGACCTGGCCAACTGGGTGGCCCCCAAGAAGCAAAAGGGTAAGGACCAGGACTATCAGGAGGACGTCCAGAAGGTGATCAAGAAGAAGTATAGGGTGGCAGAGATTAAGAAGTACCTTGAGGACGTTGCCACTGCTCTTACTGGTGGCTTTTAATTAGCTTAATAAACCTTGCTTTGCCTGTATATTTTTTACTTTTAAACTTTTAATTTTTTAATTTATTTATAGTATACTAATTTTTTTTAGGTATAAATGGTAAGTTTTAGATACATTTTTATTGTGGTTTTGTAACAAATATCATCTATTTTGTTAATTTATCTTTAAGGTATGAGATATTTTTAGTTGTGTGTATATAAAGTATAATTAATTGAATTTAGATTTTTCTATTATTTTGTAGTTGTTATGATTATAAAATATCTTTATTTTTGTCTCATTGGAATTCTATTTTTTATGGGAATTTAAAAAAAATCAGGATAAAGATATTAAATTACATAGTAAATTGAAATATATTTGCTTATATCTCCTTATTCTTATTGCTTATTTTATTTTTTATTGCTTTTTTGAGCTCTCTGGGGTTATTTTAGTATAATAATGTGTTTTAAAATATATTTTTATATGAAAAATGGTTAGGGTAAAGTGTTTTGCTAATTTAAAAAAGTGTTGACATCCAGGAAACAACATTAAGTAAAACCAGGTTGTCACTTTACTATAGTGTCAACATTAAAAGTGTTGAAATGGCCACTATCAACATTTTTAGTGTCAATATTAGAGCTGTTGCCCCTGTCACTGATGACCCCACACTACAACAGGCTGGGCAGGACCAAAAAGACAAGTAAAAGAGAAGAAAGAAAAGTAATACCACTACAAGAAGAAAGATTTCAAGTTAGATACAAGATCTGTGTAGTGAATTATGATCTACACAAATTTAAATCAGCACTAAGAGTACCTGTTGTTTTCATGAAAGTCAAACCAAGAAAAACCTACCTTGTCAAAGGAATTGACACTCATACAAATCTAAAAATCATTCACCATGATATACTCAGACTATATAGATCCATACATGAACAAAAGGACAGACACATACTGTCAGGATTTCTGGATATGGACTAATTAATGGTTTCAACAAAATAACATGGGCCAGCAGTTAATTGCTCTTAGGAAGGGTTTCAACAAAATATTGCAGGCTGCAGGTTTGTGGGATCAGTGATCAAATCATCCCCTGGCATCAACATACTCTTGCATTACAATTAATTAATGGTATATGCAATTAGTGCTCATTAATTAATCCACCTCAAATATGCTTCCCATAATAATTACTATTCTAAAACTTTAAATGAATCCTAGAACAAGAGGACTGTCATATGAACAGTCATCTGCATTACATCTAGAAGAGTTCAACATGGACTGGGCTGTATGCCAACCACTCTAAGATAAAAGGCTTTGAGCCTATTGTATTAGAGTAGCTCTGCTTTAGTGAAACAATCATCTCCGTGAACTAATAGCCAAACACAGGCTAGTTAGCCCTGGAAGTGGCCCAGGAAGACAGAAAGGATACCAATCTGTGAAATATGTCAATTTAACCTTTTGTTAAAACTACCCCAAAAAGGATGTGCCTCCTGCCGTGCAGATCTAATGCTACTTCAGTCTCTTTAGCGTTGTGAGCTAACTTGGATGAAACACAGGCAGGCAGGCTGCCTTAAAAACAGTCCATTAGAATAAAAGGCTGATGATTTCTTAACAACTTAATGATTGATTGAAGACTTATTTCCTCAACGTGATCCTCTCTTAGGCTTTATTAGTGTAAAACAAAAGATGATACTGTTGTCATACAGTATAATTATTTATAGTAACATATAGAGATAACTAGTTATGAGCCTGTATCCAGAAGTAGGAAGAACCGTCCCAAACCCTTCGGGCCTTGGGCCCTATCAGACTTGCTACTTATGATAGCAATAAAATATTCCAGGCCAAAGTAAGCCAAAATCACAGGTTCTCTGTACTTTCCTAATATTAGAAGACTTAAGATATCATCTGGCAGATGATAACATACCATGGCCCGCAATTTTCTGACACATACCAATGTTCAAAGATAAAATGGATCAATACCAAGCTCAACTCCTAGATACCATCAAGAAAAATAACCAAGGCACTGCCTTCTAAGGTTCCAGGGAAATATGTTGAAATATTTGATTGCTGACTCTTAAGAATTCATGTATCTAAGAAGTGACTCAACTAACAAGTATGATGACTATAAGACAAATACTACACTAGGATAAAAAATTCAAGCTCTATGAAAAATTTTATCTCCAAAGCCCCTTGATTGATATGATCTACATGGGCACTATGTGACTTACCTATACACTATATAAGCCTCTTTGCAATGATAAGTATTTTCCATATTCTCTTATTTTAATTTTAATTTATTTTTAGTTTATACTTACCATAAGTATATTCACAACATTCATATATATTGCTGTTAACACAGCTAATTCATTTATATCCCGGGACATTGATTTAATGCAATTGAATTTGAGGTTAATTTTACCATTAAGGCCCCAGCACAGCTCTCAACTAGATTTTAAAGATATATGATGGTTATTAAAATCTAGCATATAAATTAATGTGTTCTTTTTAACAAATTCTTCTATAATTCTAGGATATTACATTTAGGACTATTTTAACTTTTTTAAAATTTAATCACTATGATTTTTAAGCCAGCACTTTAAAGAAATACATTTTTTACTTTCTGCCAATCAGCTCAAAATCTTAACCCCAAATTACACTATTAATTTATTTTAAAATATGTTGTGTTGTTAATCTTTGGGTCCTTGTGGTTGAGGTAAAAGGACAATTCTTAGTGTAGTGTTGGCTGGCTTAAGCGGTAGAGTATGCTGAAGACCTAGTACACAATATGTTACTGATAAAAGGCTGTAAGTCTATCCCTTCTCTCTGGAGGTAATAACTAAAAGTAGCCATGAAATAAAGTGATGTAATATATGTGTTTATTATTTGAATAAAGGGAAAAGCTATATAGTTTGTGGAAAGTAAGGTGGGAATTAGTGTGCATTCAGCACAGGCACTTTTGAGCCAGAGTCATCAGAATAAGATGTTAGTTCAATCACAATTTTGCATATTAACTGCACAGTCACTTAGGTACAGGTGGAAAGCACATTCCATTTTAGCCAAATAGTGCAGGTGTATAATTGGCTTTAAGCATAGATTAGACACACCATGATTAATGATATGCATTTCTATATACCTAAAGTATTAATAAAGCTGTAACTTTAATTAGCTTTTTGCACAAGCAAAAGGATGCATGACCAAAATAGTTTGCATCATGACGTCAATGTGAGTACGTGTGTACACCTAATTTTGTCCTATAGTGATGTCATGCAAAGACTACGTCATTTCTGTTGTCTTTTTGGATTTGACTTTGTCTTGCAACAAAATCCTTGAATAATTTATAGTCTATGTACATAATGTTCTACTAGTAGCTTAAAAAATGCTAGAGGATATCCAAGGAACAAAAGTCAGGGATTTTAAAACCAATATTTTGTTAATTTCATAGCTTAAAGGGATCAATGTCAGGTTTTTTATTTTTTATAAATATAAATATAAATAGTTATTTAATGGAATTTTTAAGCATTGATCAATGTATTTTTAAATTTTGCTATTACTAACATTACTTTAGATGTCCCGAATGAAAATGATATGCTGATTTTTGAATTAATTGAGTCTAAAAATAGCAATTAATAATACATTAAAATGCCAAACTTCAATATTTAAGCAAATGGGTTTCTGTTTAGATTAAAAAATTGTGATAGAATCAAGAAATTAAATGACATGACTTTTGTTAAAAAAGAAAAGGCTGTTTGACTTTACCAATCTAGAGTGCCACTTTTGATCCATTGGATTATTGGCTAAATTAATTGCTCGGATCACTGATCCACATATATGACTCATGTTGATAATTGTAGGTCCATTTAAAATATTATGGATCACATAATTGAGAATAAAATGATTTTTTAATAAAAACCAAAAACCAATGTTAATGTTAAAGAGATAAAATCAATATCACTTATGACAAAATTACTTGACAGCATTGTCACATGAGCCACTGGTAAGTTCAGAGAAACATCATCAAGTATGCTTGAATCACAGGCCCAAATATTCTGTTTTTAAAAAATACATATTGTTATAAGACCTGTTATTCCGTGCAGGATGGCTTACTTATATTAATAGGTGTCTTCCAATCAGATGAGTAATATTTGTTAAACTATCAGATCCAATCTTTTTAAAGTAATTAATATGCTTCACGTTATTATGGACACTAAAACTAATCAAGTTTAGATTGAGAAAGTATAAAAGCTTCTTTATAAGATTACAGTTTACAACATGTGAGTTTAATTCAATTTTTTAATCTTTTTAGTGTCTTGGCTCCTGATCTTGCTTTCCCTGCTAAAGAGTGCATTGGAAGCTTATATGAAAAGTGTGAGAGGGAGAACCCAAGATTTACATGTGCAGTTTTCAGCAATGAGCAGAGATTCCTGAACCTATATTTACACAAGATTGGATAAAAAGAGAAGAACATTGTACATATCCCTTTGGAAGTTTATGCAATGTTGTAGCCATTCCCAAGAATGAAACTGGATGGTGGATTAAACAAAAAGGTGATGGTGGGTTAGACAACTGGCGCTACAACCCTTATGCCTTCTACGACAACAACAACCAAATTTTGCTCATGCATCACAGAGACATTTAATAGCTGATTTTCAAGAATTTATATTGAATTTGCTCTATCTTGGATAATCCTGGCAACCTGCCAAGCCATTAATTATAGAAGCTTCTTTTATATTACTAGCAGGCTTAATTGATCTAAGAAGCCTTCAAAAAGTAGATTTGGATCAACTATTGCAAGACCAACCAGGAATATCTTAGACCTACAATTATGACTGATTCCCAATTAGCTAGAGTTATTCTGGAATACTCTAGCAAACTGCCAGATTAGTAATCATGGGTTTCTCTGAGGATCAGAAAGAGTTTTGATTGATTCACACTGGCAACCTGCTGGTGCCACTGCAAATTCCTGCTAGAAAGGTGGTTGGTGAACTGACAAACAATGTGCTAAAAATAGAGCCATTAATTAGCGCCGCCACTGCTGGCACACTAATAGACCATGCATGACTATGAAGCAACAAGTACCCAGTGGAGGGTACTATTACATTAAATCTCATGCCATTGCATGGATGCCTGACTCTGGGGGTTTGATGCTGGTGTTCTGGAGATGGAAAGTCTGACTGAGTAAGAGTTAGAAGCTCCAGATGATAAAATCCTGGCAAGAGTGTGCAAGCTTTATAAAAGCCCTTCCATTGGACTAATAGAAGACAGATAATTTAAGAAGATCCTACTTTAGAACAATTTTGCAGTAGAAGAATCTAAGTTTAAAGACTGTAGTCAGGACTTGAAGGCCTTAGCAAGCCGCCAGCTTAGAGAACTGCTTGAACAATTGCCTCTCTTGGATATTGCCTGTTATTGCCCATCCAATAATCATACTGATGTTGCAGTTAACGCTTGTTGCCATACAAGCATCTTATATACATAATGACCACAATCTCACAATTACACAATTAAGTAAATCTCAACTAGACTGCCAGGACTGATAGCAGAACCAAAAGTTCTGACACTGATGTTAATTATATGAATTTATTACTTTTCTATATTTAAATATTTCAAATGTGACTAAATTATATAAAAATAGCCTTTAATAAGTTATAAACATATAATTAAAAAATAAGAATAAGTATTAAAGAATCTCTTAGCACATTTTCCATCTCAACAGAACACATATTAGCCCTTTTAGTGAGCTAAGAATTCACACTTTTTTGCATAAATATTAGTTTGAGGACTTAAAAACCTTTCAAAAAAGCAAAGAATGATTACTAGGAAAATTAAAAATAGATTTCTTATCAAAGGATGTACAAGAAAATAAAAATCCTTAATCTTTTAAAATATTTAAGAAGCTAGATATATATTATATAAATAGAGGGGGTACACTATCTAGAAGCACAAGATCTAGAAAATACACATTGAAACACTCCATCTAGAAACTTGATCTAAATCTGTGGCTAAAATGTTGTTGTTAACTTTAAACATAAATCAAAGCCCAAAAATTCCCAAAAAACGATTTTTGGTCTAGAAAACACCCAAAGATTTCAAATATCCAATGAAAAGTGTCAACTTATGGCAACTATATTACACAAAACTTTGAGGCAAGAATATCCCAAAAAGTTGACTTTTTCACCATTATTATTTACTAAATAAATATTTTTGTGTATGCTTAAAGGTAAAATATAAAAAATTAAAGTTGAATATTTTATTAATAAACACCATAAATTATGCTTTGATTCCAAAAGACTTGACAATGTCCTTGAGATTATTGGGGAGTCCTCTTTGAAGTAATATTTCAAAACCTGTCATGAATGATATTTCTCCCAAAAGAAGTGATAAACTCCAACTAGGAGAATTAAAATCAGAATTAGGCTCTGATAGGTTTGGGGTTCCTGTAGACTCTTGGGCCAGCTGCCTGTATTTTTTACAGCTAGCCAACAAGAGAGCTGGAACAGGCAGCAATTTTAATCTGATTAATCAGGGAAAAATGCAGGCCTGCTTGGCCACAAATTCACATAGTGCAGAAGAGCATCATAGGCTGGTGATTAATCCAGAATAATCTAGATTTTTGGAAGCGCTAAACCAACATGATGTCACTCCTTTCATAACTGATAGGCTGTCCAAAAATAGGGTTGCTGCTCAGCATTAAGAGTCAAAGTCCAAAGTGATTAAGATGATTGGCTTTAAGTTTATTTACGCCTGGCCATGTGACCTCTGGCCAGACAGTGACCCAAAAGTTACTCCAAAAAATGCATAATTCATGGGGGAAAAGTAACCTGGCTTGTAGTTTATGAAGATCTCATGATCCAGTATGAAAGGAACACCAGTTTCAATAATGAAGCCATGAAGATAGTATCTTTGGACTATTAGATGGAGGTCATTTCAACAGAGTAAATGCCAGTTCAGAAGGTTCAGAATGGGCCTGTAACTCTCAGGCCAGAAGAAACTGAGCAACTCAGGTATCAGGTGATGATTTAATCCAAACTTAGCATTTTTGAATGATATTTGAACTCTGGGAAGTCTTGTAAAATGGTATTGCCATTCTGAAATAAATAAGATTATGGGACCTTGGTTCTACCATTTTATTCCTTATTTAATCTTGGTTGTCTTCCACTTCACTACTGTTCCAACAGAAATTCCTGGCCTGATGGTCCATGTTCCTGAGGAAGTACCCAAAACTTGTCCTGCGTTTTATTGTCCTCCCAGAGCACCCTTTGGGCCACAGCATTTTTCTGACTATCCGCTTAAGCCAGAGTACAGTGAGTTTACTGTGAAGGATGCCCCCCGCACAGACCACCTGGCCCAACAGATAATTCCACAAACAGCCTTTCACAAAGGTGCTTGGTGCAAACAACCAGCCTCCAAAATCTGTGTAAAGTACAACTTTTTGCCTGTCTATCAGACAGATATGGAAGCACCCCTAACACCCAAACCTGACCTCCTACACCCCACCCCAGATCTGACTCCTCTCACAGCCAACCAATATTCAGGCATTGCCTACATTACCTTGGCTGGGTTAGTTGACACCCTGGTGCCCTCCACCAGATCTCGGGCCTTGGTAGGCCAATAATCATCTTATCTTGTCAAGTTAGCACCCCTCCTATGGTGGGCTCTTTCCTCCTCTAAACAGAGCAAGTTGGTAGCCAAGGCAAGAAGAACCCCAATTGGGATGTGGTATCATGACAAACCTCTTAGATCAAAGCTATAAATTTAGTTTTTTAACCAGTGTGCTTATAAACAACAGCCATATCCTTAAGATCCCAGGATTAAAGCTTATTTATATATTTAAACTGGGTCCTCAGCTTGTTAATAATAAATTGATCTTGAGATTTTTGCCTTAAAAATTGTTTTGTCACCCTTTTTAGTGAAAAGATTGCTTTGATAAAAACTGTTTATCATCCTGCTTAAATTTTTTTCCAGACTTTAGGCTCTGCCATTATAAACATTATTTTACCCCTAGAAATAACCTTTTTTAATGATTATCAAAAACCTGGATTCATGGGGTAAAATATTATTGGATATCTACAATGAAATGATCTTAGGGAATTATCATAAAATACATACACTTTCTCTTTTCATATCATTGCTAACAACCAAAAGCAACTGAAGATGCTATTGGCTGCTTTATTGCTATCATTAAATAATAAATTATTAAGATCTAGATTTTTTAATAAATTTTTTGTTCATAGCCTGTCAATATTAAAAAAATAAAAATGAGAGCTACTTTTAAATACTGCATTGAAATCATTAGCCTATGCTGCCTCAGATACAACCATCAGATCTAAATGACATTGAAAAAATATTGAGCCTTTTTTTTGAGCTCAAGTACTATTGTGTGACCTCTGGAGTTACTTTCTTCTCCTTGTGGCCTCACTTTTCTCTTTTTCTAAGAAAGTGTGTAAAAGATGGTACCTAGTTTTACTGAGTATATTCAAACCCTGAACATAAGTTTCCCATTTTTATTTAGGGGGAAGTAAACAAAAATAATCAACACTAGCATTTACCTGGGCATGAATTGCTCAGAGCTAATAATAAGCTTTGACAAAGCTGAAGAAATCCTATCTGAAATTCATTTATCACAATCAAGAAGGTGCTAAGATTACTCTTAGTGGAAAACTACATTAGTTATTTTATTATCTTTTGGCCAAAATCATTTAATATAAAAGATTCTTTAAGAGGGATAATATTCTTATCATTGTTTAGCTCTAGCACATCAATGCTCAGGGAATCAATAACAATAATAATTTCAACAAAGTATTGATTTTTGGGTTATAGTAAGCTTAATTTCATCAGCAACATCCTCATTTTGATTTCTATTTACATGGAGAAAAGCATGGGTTGAAAACTCAAAGAAATTTGTGCCCTTGTTTAGATAGATGACTTGATGAAGGAACAACTGCATGAGATAGTATAAAATTTCATCATAGTTCACGCATTCATTATCAAAAGTTAGCTCATTAATCCTTTTAAATTGACATGAGGTAAATTTTCATTAATAGTACTGACATCAAAGACAGGAGCAACAACAGTGGCCCTCATCTGGTCCAGGAACCAATATACAGACAACCAGTACCATTCTCACTATAAGCTGCAGTTTTCTTTATTGAGAAACTGCTGATCAATCAAAAGTTGGATCTCCAAGTTCCCCATCAGCTGCTAACCCTTCATCAGCCAGCTTTAGACCACACACATACCTGCCTGGTGTTGCAACTGAACCAATGAGGATTCAGTATTTAATTGGTGAAGACAACAGTCCAATATAAAGGACAGGAATGATAAGAATAAGGTGTTGTTTATTGTAGAATATTGTGATTAATATACTATATGGGGAAAGCCACTGGGCCACAAGGGGGTGTTGTGTTCCATGTAAGGTTTGAAGCCAAGGAATAACTTGTGTGGGATCAGCAGGTTGAATTGATAGCGCTCTTAATTAGGAGAAAGTGCCCACAGTTTAAATTCCCATCAGGCTGGTCCATGTTGTTAGATACGTCAAGGGGCAACTCATTGAGCGCCCCATGTGTATTGTAAGATATGTTGGCAGGCGAGTCTGAGAACTCTGTTGCAACACTGGCCTCTGCCAGCCACACTCATCATCCAGGCCCCCATAAAACACCCAGATAACCAGTCCTAGCCCATCTTATTCTATCTCAGATCAGCCGCTAACTACCTATCCAAAGGCCCAAAGAAAGGCCAGGTGACATTGCCAAAAATGAAAACAGTCTAAAAAGGGCCACCAAAATGCAGAATATGCATCCAATAAATCTAATAATAGGACATTACAAAAAGGGATTTAGAAATTCCAAGTACCCAACACTCCAAAATATCCTTGTCAACTTGTCCTAATAAAGTAAAACCAGGTACCCAGGCTTTAGCATATAAAGAGGATTTTATTCCAAAGACCCATTATTCTCAGATTGACAATACTTCACCACACAGCCAAAAAATTGTGCAGGAAATGATTGGAGGCACACTGTCAGGGCCAAACCTGGATCTGTTAGATTGCTAGTGTTTGGAAACTGGCAGGTTGCAGACTGGGTGAGCAGGGCCCACCAAAGGATTGTTACTAACTTAATGAGATAGGACATTGACTTGCCCACTCACAACCACGGACCAGTGGCAGAAACAATAGTATCTATTACTACCATGAGAGTAATATATACAATCCCAAAAAGCTTATTGTTATGATCCAGGGGAAGCTTGGTGGCGGAAGCAGGCATTGGTTTGGGGGTGATGGGTGGTTCCATGTCTAATTGGTAGGCAGGAAGAAAGTTGTATTTATCTCTGACCAGACAGGGTTTGGTAATGTACCAAGGGCCTTTTTGGTTGTATCTAGTTAACTCAGTAGTTCTGGCCAAGGAATCCCAGGCTAGTATGTTATTGGCAGTGTAGTCCTTGTACTCAGGCTTTAAGGGGTACTCTGTAAAATGGACAGGACCAAAGGGACGTCTGGCAGGCAGTACGTGGCTTGCAGGCTGGCAGGAGGGTCAGATGATCTTTGAGTTAACTGGCAGATGATAAAAACAAAATACAGCAATAGTTGAGGAAACCAATATCTCATAACCTTTAATTAAAAATGACAATGGGGATTGATCTTGGTCTGGCAGGTATTTGTACCACACTACCAGGCTTCATTTCCTGGTTGGGTTTTCTGAGCTTGGCTGATTTAGCATTGGGGGTCTTAGATGGCAGTATGGTTCTTGGCACTGGAAGTTTGGCACTGGACGCTTTGGGATGAGAAGACTTCAAATCCTTCTGTTTGTTGATTTGGGTATTGGGTGATTCTTCAGGTTTGATGCCTCTTCCTAGGATTTGGGGGAGTTCAGAATAACTTTCATTAAGAAACTTGTGAATTTCACCAAGCAAACAGCTGGTGTTAAGTATTGGCACCTTGGGGGAATTCCCAGCATCTTTCAATGGTGGTTTGCTTGCAGAATCCTGCATGAAAGTTAAAGCTTTGGGTCCTGGTGGGTTAGCAACAACTTTATCAATTGGTAGTGGGTTATCAGGTTTGCAGCATATAGGTCTGGCAGTCTGCAAAGAGTTTTGTCCAGTGTTTGACTCTGGTTCCATATTTTGGGATTCAGGAGCATCCAAATTGTCATTCCTGACGCACACCACAATTGGCATGGCAAACTCAAACAAAGATATTGTGCACCCCAGTCCTAAGTTGCATTCTTGTCTATCCTTATATATAAATCAGTATATAATAAACTTCATTTGATCAGTATAGGTTTTTATATAATTGAGGAAACCTAATTAATCAGATATCACATAAACCACTTTACCTTAAAGCACAAAAAGGAAAGTCTAGAGTATTGCCAAATCCCCTTCCCAGGCAAAAAGTAAACCATCTCATCTTCTCAACTGTCCTCACATTTTGCCTTGGGATTAGGGGTCATAAGATGATCTTCACCAAGTTTAGACACATTCTATATGATACAGAGTATATTTACTACAAATATCTACCACACCTAAACTTCTTCATATGTACTTCTGGCTTCCTTTGGTGTCCCCAGATTGGCCCTATCATTTTCTGTATACATCACAATGTACTATGTACCCATGTATTTTTCTGAAAACCCATTCACTTAAATGTACCAGTTAAAGTGATAAGCTGCTTAACAAAAGTTTATCCCATCCCAATGGCTGTCACTAGGTTCTGCTTTTCTGGCCTACTTTTATGATTAGCTAAAGTAATCCCACACTTACTTGGGTATTACAAAATTAGCAGGGCAATAAAGGAATATCATAGTAGTAATAGTATTGAGCTATTATCTTTTAGCAGCATTAAAAATTTCAGTAAAATCACCCTTAAAAGATCTCTCACCCCCTCTTTGATACAAGGGAAGGAAATTCTGAAACATCTGGAGCTTGGAACAGCCTGCTGTTATTGCAGATGTTGGCAACTCTATTTGAATTCCACATCATTATGGGGTCCTCACTTGAGGTAGCTGATATGAGTTTCTTTTATTCAGTTCCATAGTGCTCTTTTAAAGCTTTTTTTAAATTAGAGATTTTTTAATCCCTAGTGGAGGGTGGAAAAAGGAGAGTGAGAAGGGGAAGTGGCACCCACATCTTATTTAAGGAATTGTAAGAATGCCTTTGAAGGCCTGTCTTCTTTACCAAGAAACTTATAGGCGACATACTTTATGTCTATGATTTGATAGGAATTGTATTGGGGGCCACATGATTGGCTTGGTTGGCTAAATTTTGAGGAATCTAAAGTATAATGACTAAAAATATTGATCCAAGATTGGGGGAACTTTAAGCGCAAAGGGTAATGCTTTAAGCCAAAGAAGTATAATCCTTTACAGGATTGTAAAGGAGAAGAGAGTGCATGTTTCAGGAGTTTAGCATCCCTAATATCCGGTTAAAAAATTCCAAGAAGTAGCCAGGCTCTGAATAGAATAAGCCCTTTATAACCTTGTTGCCATTTTGGGTATCAGTAAGTTCTGGGATACCAATTGTCTGTGGTAAGGGTAGCAGCCATAGCCTCAGAAGGACCACCAGCTTAGAGAGAGAAGCCAATTGCCAGTTGGGACCCATCTTGGTAATATACAAGAGGAAGCGCCTCAACAAAGGCCAGCAGTAGGGACTACATAGGTCATCAACCCTGTTAGAGTAATTTAAAGTACCCTAAGAAGCTGGGTGAAATTAGAATCTGTGGCCACAACAGAAACTTGCATGTAGTTGAGCCAGGAGTTTAGGGTGGTGTCATGGGAACTAAATATGCAGGCAGTTAGTTGTACTTGTCCTTGAAGAGGAAGGGTTGTACTGTGTACCAGGGGTCTTGGTGGCCAAAACTCTCAGGTTGGCAGAATCTTGCCAATGGGTTAGCAAGGAGGATTATTTCTGAAGCAAACTTGGAGAAGGCTGGGTTCACTGGAAATATTATAAAATTGATCAGGCAAAGGGAGCACCAGGGGATTGGAATACTTTGAGAGTGGGGTCCAAGGGATCTTCAGGCAGGATAGCAGGAGCAGTAGGACAGTAGATTTGACCTGAAAGTGATAGAGAACAAGTATAATATTTGACATGAATTCTTTGAACCAAAGGTTCATCACAGCTTTACTACTCAAGATGAAAATGTGGGTCCGTTCAACCTGGAAAGGTATAAATACCATCTACTAGGCTTTATTCTTAGATCATAATTCTGAAAACTTGGGAGGCAGTAACTTTGGAGAGCCAGATGATATCAGTTGTTGGCAGTCAGTATTTTCTGGTATTAGGGAATAGACATTGAGACCCTTCTGTTCACCATCCTGGTTGATAGGAGAGGTCAGGGAAGCAAGGTATGCTCCATTTTCAGGACTTTGGAAAATTCTTGGGGACACTTGTTGGAAAGGCATCAAGTTCCTCTGTGGTGCTCATGATGTAATTCACTACCACTTTAGAACATCTTGTTCCATATTTTGGAATTTTCTTGTAATATCTTGTGATTTCAGCAACAGTTTTTACATCGACAAGTTTCCATATAAATCACTTTCATATTCCAGCCCCAAAAATGCAGGCGGCTGGGCCCTTGGCCCTCTGGGCTGGTAGTCTGCAGAGTACAGGTTACAGGGCTCAATGTTTTTATGGACTGTTATGAACCCAACTTTGCAGGTACTTTCAATTGGACCAGGATATGGTCTAGCAAAAACCACTGGATGCTAAATGGGTTGGCTTTTGCTTCCAAACTGAGCTGTTCAGCTTCCCCAAATTTGGATCAAGTTTGATCAGTGAGTCACCCCTTCCTCTACCAGCAACATGCCACATTAGTAGTCCACTAATGATACAATAATTGATTCCCTTGGTATTAAGGAATTTTTCTTTCCTAAATAAAATTAAGTTTATCCTTTTTCTTCTTTTAAATTCCCTTTGAGCTTCAAGAATCATCTTCCTGCTGCCCAGGAAGACTCATATTTTATATCATTCCAAACCAGGGCAAAAAGATAACATGTTTTACCTTGTTGCAACACCCAGGCTATAAACTCCTGCTTAGCTTAAAATGCAAGCCTTTGTCATAAAGGCTTTTTGACAAGTTCTTCCCTATTTTGATATAGTAGAGCACAACTTGACAATAGAGTAGATGATTCACCCTGCATAATTAGATCCCTAAATAAACAATCCATGTACTGCAGGACCTCTTTGCTATGCACTATAATAGTTAAAGGGATCTCTTTCAATCCTCATGTAAATCTTTTTGGAAACCCTTCAGATACTAGCTCCTCTTTGATCCCAACTTGAAGACTTGCTTCATATTTTCTCCTTTATAAACATGGGCCATCCTTCCAATCAAGGGACACTGTACAGACAAAAAATTTGTGGCTAACCTCTGGCCCCCTATAGAAGGGCATGGATCAAAATGACTGAGCTATAACACGGCATAAAATATTGCAGTATTGCTGGCAATACAAAAAAACATATTATCTTTGCTTCTTATGCAAATCTTTTAGAGTTGGATATAAGCAGAAGTTTTGTTAGATATGATGATTACTGCTTATAAATCCAATAGTGAATACGATGATCTGAAAATAAAGTTTTGTTTATGGCTTTGGGAGGGTATTGCTCTGATATGCAATAAATATGTTTTTAGGTTTCTTGATTAGATATTAGAACAATACTACCAATTTTTTTGTTAAGATGAAACATAATCCAACAAGTCTTTCCGTGAATTATGCACGTGTTCTGTTGAAAATTTTAACTAGTTTATTTTTTCTTTTAGGCTTGAACGCGTTAAAATCGGTAAACGTAAATGTTTTAATGACGGCTTGGCAGAATCATACAAATAGTGCTCCGTTATAACAAGTCGGCCAGCTCGGGCAACCTTCAGGCTATGAGTTACACCGATCAAAATGTTATTATGAGATGTTAAATTTAAAAGTAGCGTTTTCCCAACAATTTACTGAAATCGATTTTCGCCTTGCTGATGCTTATTTAGACCATTCCCTTAAAAACGATGAAGAAAGCCTTTATTTATAAAGTACCACCTATTTGATTGTGATACGCTTATCGAGGCGGTTGAAAGCGCTGGGGTCAAAGCGCCAGTTTTCAAACCCGCCATCCCCTGAACGGACAATCCATGCCGCAGTTTGTTTCTTGGGAATGGCTACTATGTAATATGGGGTTCCAAAGGGAGGCGAACACTGGTCCTTCTCTTCTATCCATTTATACTTGTAAATGGGGTGAGGAGTCATGGGTTCGCTATAGAATACTGCACAGGCATGGTCTGGGTTTTCTCTCTTGCACTTTTCATACAAGGTTTCAATGCACTCGGCGGCGGTGACAGAAAGAGAAGGAGACAGGACACTGAGAAAAACAATAGTTTGAATAAGGCACATTCTATTGATGCCTCTTTTTAAATGAAGGCTTTTATGGCATCGAGCTATTTGTTCCAGAATTAATGTTTTGTCTTACAATATCCCTTAAATTCACAGACTTGATATTTTTATTTGTGTTTATAGTTAACATGTAGTTTAACTCGAGGGTTATATTTTGGCTGAATACTCGTTCCGGAATCTCTGGCTTGTATTTAGCCAAGTGCTGGTACATGATCCTATTTGGCCTCCTTTATTCTTTGTTAAGCAGTAAAAAGTGGAACCTTTTGTATTCCTGACATCGAAACCTAGCTGTTACAATATCATATATATAATCTACGCTTACACAAAAAGCATCCGGATGCCATGGGAACAGTGTCACCAAGAGTCATAATTAAATATCACATTCTAAATATAGCCCTATTTCATACCATCCATTTAACTTTTGATCTACCAAAGTTCAATCAGGGGAATCCACAATTCAGCACGAGCATTTTTCATTGTATATGTCTTAAACTGTATAATATGGTTCAACACTTGTTCCCAGCTCGGGTTTACATCCCGATTCTTTCAGCAGCTTCTAAAGCGTTGGCACAATTTTCAAGTAACCTGGAAAAGGACTCAGTAAACCTTCAGTCTCAGCAAATCAAAATAAATCTCGAATGATTCAATCCATTAGTTTATTTTTTACTCTAGTAGCCAAGCCGAAGGCCAGTATATGCTTGCTTCGAACAGCTCAGATTGAATGATAGACAATATATATGAATCTAACTAGTTCCATATGCTTATTTTTTAAAAATTCTTGAAATACAAAATTTAAACTAATCGCCATACCCCCTAAACCCTTACAGTATTTATTCTTCATCTGTACAAGGCGATTGGGACAATTCTAATAGGTACCCAAGCAGAAAATAAGCACTCTGGCTCATGTAAAAATCCAATCCGTTAAGCAATACGATATTAGTTAACCCCGATTCCCATCGCAGCGAAAGCTTCATCATATGATCCCATTTGGCAATTTTCAAAAAATACAATAAGCAAACTTAAACTTGTCATATATATTTTTTACTATTTTGTTGTAACTGTGCTGGTTTAGCAGAGTTTCACGGGAAAAGAGATTTAGAGGATATATAATAATCTTTATTGTGAGATAGTGATTATATAGCCATTGTGAATCAATGGATAGCAGGAACATGATTGGTGATCACACAGCTGGATGGAAGAGGGGGTGGCTTGATCCTGCTAATGAGTCAAGCGCCAAATTGAGGTATCCACCGTGAAGGATCATCATCTGTTCATGTTGATAGATTTGGTAATCCGAGTCAACTTCCTAGTCTGGCTTTGAGTGACCGGGTAATTGGATTGCGGGTCACAAACCTGCTTGGTTGGAACCTTGCTGGCGGGTCAAGCCTGCGGTTTCAACACCCCCCCCGGCTGAAAGTCGGCCTCCTCTGGAGGCAGGTTGTCAGGGAGGTCATCAGGAGCCCGGGCGCCATACTGAACCAGTTGTTGTTCGGTGGCGGGCAGGGCGGTTTCACATTGTTTCTGTCTTGCCTTGCAGGGTCGTAGGCAATCATGGTGTAGGGTCTTGTCTTGTTTACGTTTTCCAAGCCCTTGCACAAGGTAAGTGTTATTGTTTTTTACCTTTAGAATGATTGCTGGTCCTACTTTTTCAGGTTGTAGCTTGCTCTTGTCAACATTCATAACCCAGACTTTGTCCCTGACTTCATGTCTTTGACAGATGGGGATGAAGGTCTTTTGTAAGTGTTCCTTTTCTTTGGCTGCTTGTTTGCTTTTGACCTCTATTACTTGAGGATCTGAGCAAGGGGGACTTGACTTGGAATTTCCAGTTTGGGTCCTGTCAACGCTTGAATGATATTTGGCTGTGTGCCGTATACCAGTTCAAACAGGCTTTTCCCAGTGGATCTGTTCACTCGGGTTTGGCGCACGAGTAATGCAGTTGGTAGCTGCTTATACCAGTCTTCAGGTCTCCCGGCAGTGAGTTTGGCTAGGGCTTGCACGAGGCTACTGTTAAGCCACTCTACGCGTCCATTGGCCTGTGGGTGGTATGGTGTTGTGACGGTGTGTTTGACCCCATTTTTGGTGAGGTACATGTTGGTGTTTTTGGAGGTCAATTCCTTGCCCCCATCAGTTATCAGGAGTTCTGGCTTTCCAAACCTGTTTATTATTTCCTTGCCAATGAATTGTTGGACGTTGTTACCGGTGTGCGTTTTCACCGCTTGGGCTACTGGCCACCTTGTTGCAAAATCAATGGCTGTGATGATGTATTTTTTGTCATTGTGCTTTCCTGGCATGGGGCCCACAATGTTGAGAGCCCATACTTTGAACGGTAGTTGGGTTTGAATGGGGAGTACAGACTTAGGCGGGGTTTTGCTCTTGGCAAACTTTTTGCAGACCTCACACTGTTCTAACACTTCCTGGACATTGCGGTATAGGGTTGGCCACCAGGCTTTATGTTTTAGGAATTCATATAGATTTTGGCTCTTAGTATGTCCGAGATCTCTGTGGTAGCAAAGAATGGTATCAACTCGTTTATGTGTGGGGATGTAGGGAATGGTTGTGCCATCCGACATTTTTCTGTGAAGAGTCCTGTATACGTCAGCAAAGAGGTGTTCATTCTTGATGACCGTTTCTTTGGTGATATTGGTTGTGCCGGCAGGGAACCCTTCCTCTTTTGTACAGAGCACTAGGAGAGGCCAGTCTGGGTTGAGCCCATTCTCTCCCCTAGAAGCGCGGACATACAGGCGGGACAGGGCGTCTGCCATGGCAAGTTTGGCCCCAGGCTTATATGGGATGAGCATGTTAAACCTTTCTAAGACTTCCATCCACCGCACTTGGCGACGTGACAGGTTTGCCTGTGTCTTGAAATAGATGAGCAACTTATGATTAGTTAGTGCTGTGAATTCTTCCTGCCATTCCAGATAACAGCGCCATTTGACTAGGCAGTGTACAATGGCCAACAGTTCTTTGTCGTGGATTGGGTATCAACACTTGCCATCTGTCAGTTTGCGCAACTTGTAGGCTATGGGCAGGAAATCACCATCACTATTCTTGATTTGTAGTACTCCCCCAATGGATGCATCTGAAGCGTTGGTTTCCATCTGGTATTATCTGTCTCAATTGGGGTATTGTAAGATGGGTGCTATTGTGAGCTTTTCCTTGAGACGTCTAAAACAGAGGTTGCATTGGGGGGCCCATACAAACTTGGACTTTGCGCCTGATATGGCGGACAAGGGGGCGGTCAAGACGCCACAGTTGGGTATGAAGCATTGTACATAGGCCACCATTCCCAAGAAGGTGTGGAGTTCCAATTTGTCCTTGGGAGGTGGCATCTTGCAGATGGCTTCTATCTTCTGACTGTTAGGTTTGATGCCGTCTTTTGAGACTATGTGTCCCAAGAAGGGTAGTTGCTCTTGGAAGAGCTGGCATTTGGAGGGCTTGGCCAACAGTTTGTGCTGTGCCAGGGTTGCAAAGACTTCCTCCAGGTCTTTGTGGTGCTGTTCCACCAAGGGCTGTAGACAACAATATTGTCCAGGTACACGAGGGCGTGTCTGCCTATATGTAGTGCAAACACTTTGTTCATGAAGGTTATAAAGGTAGACGGGGCATTGGTCATGTCAAAGTTGACTACCACACACTTGTAGGAACTGTACTTAGTGTGGAAGGCTGTCTTGGGGATGTCTTCCTCCTTGATGTGAATCTGGTTGTAGCCCGTGGTTAGATCAATCTTGGAGAAGACGGAGGCTCCTCCCAAGGCGTCAAAGAGATTGCCAATCAGTGGTAATGGGTATCAATTCTTAATGGTGACTTTGTTCAAGGCGTGGTAGTCTGTGACCAGGCGTAAGGTACTGTCCTTTTTAGCCACAAAGAATATGGCGGCCCCAAAGGGAGACTGTGAGGGGCGGATAAGTCCTTTTTCCAGTGCCTCCTTGAGATAGGCGCGCAGGGCGTTGTCTTTGTTTGGGGTCAGCCTGTAAATGGGGTGTGCCTTGGGTACAGCCCCTTTGAGTTGGATAGAGTGTTGGATGTGCTTCTCAGGGGGTAGCCCAGGTAACGCTTCCTTAAAGATTTCTGGGTGTCGGCCACAATGTTACAGTCTTGCGGCGTGGAGGTATCCTGGTGATCCTTGAAGTGTATGATTTTTTACTGGCATGAGTCCCAGTCAATTGCTTTCAGGTGTTCTCTTTTGTCCAAGGTCTCTGTGATGCGTACAAAGACGTGGTCTTGCAAGAGTTGGTCTACAGAGTCTGGGTAGATTTGGTGGTTGACACCTTCACGCTTGATGGTCAGCACTGAAGTTGCCCAGTCCACTGGGGGTTGTTTCTCTGTAACCAGTCTAGTCCCAGTACAATGTCAAACTTAGGGAAGTCAATGACGGGACCTTGGATGGTGGAGTGGAGGTTCTCAAGCATGATGGAGAAGGGAGCAGTTTATTTTGTCATGGCAATGTGATGTTCATCAGCCAGGACCACGTTTTTAATCTGCAAAGGATTAGTGGCCAGCTTGAATTTGTCCACAAAGCTGCTGTTGAATAAAGTTTGATCTGTGCCCAATTCCAAGAGTGCTGAGCCTGTGTAACTGCAAAAGCAGAAAGGGTAAGACATCAATTTATTGGGATGTCTGGCAATGGTGTATAATACCAGGTCTTCCAAGGGTACTTGGATCTTTGGGCATTGGTCCACGTCCTTGGGTTGGAATTCATTGTTGGGCAAGTCAGGAGTTGTGTTGGAAGAGCTTGGCTTGCTTAGTGCTCTCCCTGGGCTTTTCCTTCATCTTGGTTGCCTTGGGTGGCAATGACACGGAAATGGGTACGGTTTGATTGGCCGTTATTCCCATTTCCATTTCCATTCAAGTTTGTGGGCTTGTGGTTTTTGTTGTTACTGTTGCCTCCAGGAGGTGGTCAAGAGAAGCGCCCGCTTGAATGTGAGTCCTTGGGCCTTTCTCGTTTCCCAGTCTGTGCCTTGTGTAGAGCGTTGGATGTTTGTTAAGCTTTTTCTGCTTCCAAAGTACAGGCTTTGCAGGTTGGTAACCTGGTCCAGGTTGACATGTCTCATCACATGCAATTTGAGAGCGTTGTAGTACATTAGGTGTGTTGCTGGAGTGTCAAAGGCCATATCAGATGGAGCGCAGAGACGGAGTTCCTGTAGGCGCAAGTAAGTTCCTTCACGGGGCCTGTCTGGGTTAGGTTCCTTACTTGGCGTATGAACATGAGTACCGTGTCCTTAAGCACAAATCTTGCCAAGAAGTCCTGTTTGAAGGTGTCCCAGTTCTTGTCAGTGTGCTCTTTGTGCCACTTGTCACACCAGGTGCCAGCGTCATGGGTCAGACAAATGGAAATCTCTGCAATCCAAAATTGCTATGGGCATTCCATCTGAGCCAGCTTGCTTTGGGCAGACTGGATCCATGCAGCAGCATTGTCGTCATTGGCCCCTGCAAAGGGCTCCAAGGCAGTGCTGCAAAGTCTTTGTGCAACATAGGCGGGCATGGTGGTTTTGACCGCTGGTTGTGGTACCAAGGAGGGCGCCTGGAAGAACCCTTTGGGCGGACAGGGCGTTGAAGGCGGGTAGCGGGATCACTGTATTTTGGTAGAGGACAAAGCCATCAGGTATCTTGGTACCAGGAGCATACAGCGTCCAGCTGGGCGGGAGGCCAGACATAATTCTGTCAAAGATTTGTTGGCTGCAGCGTGTGCGGGCAACAGGCAGAATTTTTCAAGATAAGTTAGGATGGAGAGCCTACCTGTGCTACAATGTTATAACTGTGCTGTTTTAGCAGAGTTACACAGGAAAAGGTATTTAGAGGATAGATAATAATCTTTATTGTGATATAGTGATTATATAGCCATTGTGAATCAATGGATAGCAGGAACATGATTGGTGATCACACGGCTGGATGAAAGAGGGGGTGGCTTGATCCTGCTAATGAGTCAAGCGCCAAATCAAGGTATCCACCGTGAAGAATCATTGTCTGTTCATGTTGATAGATTTGGTAATCCAAGTTGACTTCCTAGTCTGGCTTCAAGTGACCGGGTAATTGGATTGCGGGTCACAAACCTGCTTGGTTGAAACCTTGCTGGCAGGTTGAGCCTGCGGTTTTGACTTTTTCATCAAACTTTAACCAATCAAGGTAATTGTAAACAATATCAACCTAGATTCTTCCTTGTGAATCACCCAGGGGAATATAACCAAAAGGAACCCACCTTTCAGATCAAAATCTGGGGGCAGGGCAGTATTATGTCAGTTATTTTTCCATCGGCGGATTTCCTATCAAATTTGATCCCACTAACCATTTCTTCATATATAAAATATTCAACTTTGCAACAGTAAAAAATAACCCTTCAAGAATAAAGAGAGTATGTCATATAAAGATCATCCTTTAAAACTTTCAAAAGCCTTATTTTATTTATGGCAGTTGATTTAATTAGATTTTCAAAAGGTATCAGAAGTCCACAGATAGTAGCATTTTATCATTCACCAGATGATCTTCCAAGTCTTTTAACATTAGGAAAGTACATAGGACCTGCAACTTTGGTGTAGCATGTGGCCTAGAATATATGTTGTCATCAGAAGTACCAAGTCTGACAAGGCCCACAGCCCAAAGGATTTGGGACGTTCTTCCTACTTCTGGATATAGGTTCATAGTTATTGTCTCTATAGTATACTATAGATAATTATACTATATGACAATAGTATTATCTTCAAATCAGCTACTGAAGCCTAAGAGAGGGTAAAATTAAAGAAATAGGTCTTGGATCAACCATCAAGTCAGTACAGATTCATCAGTATTTTATTCTAATGGGTTGGCTTTAAGGCGATCAGCCTGCCTGCATTTATCCAATTTATCTCACAATACTATGAAGAGACTGAAGTAGCTTTAGGATGTTGCAGCAGCAACAGCGCCCATGTCAACACTAAAAAGGTTGACAGTGGCCATGTTGACGCTTTTAATGTTGACACTATAGTAAAGTGACAACCTGGTTTTACTAAATGTTGTTTCCTGGATGTCGACACTTTTTTAATTGACAAAGCACTTTACCCTGAACATTTTTAATATAAAAAACATATTTTAAAATATATAATTATACTAAAATGACCCCAGAGAGTTCAAAACTGCAATAAAAAATACCATAAGTAATAAGAACAAGGAAATATAAGCAAATATTTTCCAGTTTACTATGTAAATTACACTCTTTATTATAAAATTATTTTTTATTCCATAAAAATTAAAATTCCAATGAACCAAAAGTAAAGATATTTTATATATCATAATAACTACAAAATATAAAAAAATTCTAATGAAAATTTATTATACTTTATATAAGCATAACTGAAAATATCTCATAGCTTAAAGATAAATTAACAAAATATAAGATATTTCTTACTAAACCACATTGAAACTGTATCTGAAATTTATCATTTATACCTAAAAAGATTTTTAGTTTCCAAAAAAATTAAAAAATTAAAAGTTTAAAAGTAAAAAAAATAAAGGCAAGTCAAAGCAAAGTTTATTTGCCTAATTAAAGCCACCAGCAAGAGCAGTGACAACATCTTCAAGGTACTTCTTAATCTCTGCCACCTTATAATTTTTCTTGATCACCTTCTGCACGTCCTCCTGGTAGTTTTGCTCCTTGGACTTCCTCTTCTTGGGGGCCACCCAGTTGGCCAGGTCGCGGAACTTGGAGACAGTCCAGGCCTGCTCCTCTTGTAGCTTAGAGAAGAATTTGTTGTACTTGGGGCTGGTCCCAAACTTCACCTTCAGGTGCTTATGCCAAACCTCAAGGCTAGAGGTGATCTTCATCTTCCCCTTGAGGCAGGCGCCTTGAAAGTTCCAAGGGGCAGTAGCCCTGCTCTTACCTCTCCAGGCAGTCACCTTCTTGCCCACCCATTGGCGCTTGAAGTAATCCAGGTAGCCCTTGAAGATGGTGGAGTGCTTCTTGATATAAGCATCCTCCAGGAGGGCCTCAAAGCCAAGCCAAGTATGCTTCAGGCGCACAAAAGTCAAGGCAGCAAAATGAGTCAGGGCAAAACAGCACTTCCCCTTACCATTGTTAAGATACTTCTCAAAAAGGTCCTTCTCACTCTTGAGATTCTTGACAAGGGCCTGCCAAAAATGGAAGAAGCAGCTCTGGACTTCTCCATCAAAGGTGGCCTGGAAGGCTCTGAACTGAGCCTGCTTGAAGTCCATTATGACAACCTTCAGCCCAAGTGAGTGCGCATGAGCTAGCTGCTCAGTGACTATGGTTGATGCATCTTTCTCAGCGGAGGAGGGATTTGCCCTTGTGGTCTGGGTGGGAGGGGGAGCTGGTTGAAGGTAAGGCAGCTCAAAGCATCCCAGACAATCTTTAAGGCTCTGGTGTAGACTTCAGTCTTGGCACCAGGAAGGAGAAAGAATACAAGGGGGATGGCCTGGTCATTAAACTGCCCATGCAGGACCCAAAGCTGCTTGAAGAGCGAGGGGCAAGTAGCAAATGTGCCATCACACAGCCAGATGGTAGTAGTGTTCAGCTGCTCTAGGTTTTTGGTTGTGGCAAAGGCTACAATCCTATCCTCCACTTCCTGCCCATTGTCATGAAGCAGGAACATCTCACCATCCTCCGTCTTCTTGAGGGCATCTGTGAGAATAAGGTCCTTGATGCTGGTGGCACTCTTGGCCAGGGGATTGGAGGCTTGACGCCTATCACTTACAAACTTGACCAACTGATTGTGAGTTGGAACCCTCTTCAAGTTGGTTGGGGAGAGATACTTGCAAGCAAGCACGGCCAGCTGGGGGGCAGAAAGATCTTTGGAGGTGGGCATCACCTGCACCAGATACCACTTGAGAAGGCAGGCTATGGTGGTGTTGGGCATGATGCAGGTATGCTCGCCCTTGATGGTTTGGACCAGGTCCCAGCGCTCAGTGTTGAGCTGCACTGGGCAGGAGCGGTCCTCACAGGTGTAATGGCGGCTCTTGAAGCCCTGGTTGGCATTGTTGCAGCTGAAGATATACCCATTGGCCACCATGGCTGGCCCACCCTTTACACTCATGATTGGGAAGTATTTGGGCAAGGAAGAGGGAACCTTGAATTTGCCGTCAACATTGCAGATATTGTGGGCCAACAGAGGGTCCCAAGGTCCAACAAGAGCATGGCGGAAGCCAGGAAAGTAATTGGGGCAGGGCTTTGAATCATCCCCAGATGAGCTTGAAGGAGGGAGTTTGGCGGGGGGTGGGGAAGCAGAAGGGGGCTTATTGTGGTGCTCTTCATGTACAGGAGATTTATCCTTGGGTGGGGACTTTTGGGCTGAGCGCTTCTTATTAGACTCCTCATCAGAAGCTGAATTATAGAAACTGTGCTCTGTAAGAGAGCCATCAGTTTCCTCTCTCCTAGTGGAGTGAGCAGGGCTCTTCTCAGGAGAGGGCTCAGGGAAGGGCTTGGGGATGGTTTGGGGGTGGCCATCTTTGATGAGACAGGCTTCTTTTTGATGGGTTTTGTTGGCTTTGAAGAACACTTTGTTCCTTTGGGCTGTTTGGAAGTGTTCTTGTCCTAAAATAATAAGTAAAAATGGTTTAAAATAAAGCAATGTATTTAAAAAACAAACAAACCAACTTAAAAAGCATAATATACAAAAAGTAAATCTTAGATAGATTTTCTTGGCATTTAAAAGTTAAAAAATACTTGTATAGTTTTTATTTTATTAAAGTTATAAATAGCAAGATAAAAGTTAAGAGAAATACGTGAAAGTATTATATTTAGATATATATTTTATTTTAAAAATTGAAAAAATATGAAAGAGCAAAGTCAAAAATACAACATATCAAAACATGAGAAGTTTTTATTATGTAAAACATAAAATTTTATATGTCAGAACTGAAAAGTGTCAACATTATGAGTGACAATTAGTAAAAAAAGCTGAATTCTCACTGTCAATTACAAAAATTGTAGACATTATTTTTGACGGCATAGTCTCTGTCAACATTTTTTTGAAAATTCACTATGTTTTTTTATAGTACGCTTAATTAAATTTAAGCGGTCTAGCAAATATTAACTGTTTTCTGTGTGTTTTTGTTCACATAATAAAATTAAAAAAATATAAAAATAAGTAAAAAAATAATCAAAGTTAAATATTTCTTTATTAAAAATAATATTAGGGGGTGGAATATGATATTTTATCATTGTGCTTATATAAACTTGTTAAGAAAGTTGTCTTCAGTAATGAAAAGAGTAATGTGTTGACATCACTTACGACATTCTTTACATGAGGTGGCATATTAATCTAGGCTTAATTGTGCCACTCTAATTTTCTTAACTCCACCCCAGGGGATGATCACAAGCGGATAAACAACATTTACAAGTGTCAACATTATTTTTAATAATAAATTATATGGTAACTTACATAGTAACTCACACTTAAATTATTGGATCACCGTTAGCCACCAATCCACTTAATATATTAAAGCTGTAATAAGTGCCATAGATATATTTATAACATCAACCTTTCAACAATCAAATGTATGTGCACTGTCTTTTTCAATATAATAATTCATTAAAAAAATTTTTAAATGCACACTTATTTTTTTATTGTAGGGGTTTCAGTTTTGTTATTAAAAATAAGTTATGCTTAAAAAGTGTCAACATTGACACTTTTATATCAAAAAAAATAAAAATAAACTAATTTTTATTGGTAAAAGTAAAGGAAAAATTTGGTTAAATTGAGTTTTTATTAAGCTTAATATTAAATTGTGTCAAAACGGCCACAATTTTGTCGTTTTTTCTGGGTTTTCACCCCTGAATGCTTTAAAAAATGAGAATAAAGCTAGCACAACTAGCAAAAAACATAAGAAATTTCAACTTTCAAGTCAACAGTGACCATGT
Organism: Entomophthora muscae; assembly: GCA_014839935.2. Taxonomy (NCBI): domain Eukaryota; kingdom Fungi; phylum Entomophthoromycota; class Entomophthoromycetes; order Entomophthorales; family Entomophthoraceae; genus Entomophthora; species Entomophthora muscae. The sequence goes on along the minus strand of QTSX02006469.1, from coordinate 156,664 downwards.
CAACAAAGTGTCAATATAGTCACTGTTGACATTATTATTGTTGACATGGGCGCTGTTGCCGTTGCAGCAGGGGGCCTAACCTTGGGTGTGTGTGGTTTGTGAAGGAAGCTCACTTGACATCTTCCATAGCTTAGTACTCTTTCTGACACTTTACAACCATCCCTCAGTCTGAGCGGAGTAGCTGTCTACCTGGGCCACATTCCAGGGCTAGTTAGGCTGGTTGGATACTAGTTGATAGAGGTGATTGTTCCTCAATCAGGGCTACTCTAATACACTAGGCTTCTGGCCTTTTATCTATAGTGTTTGGCCTGGCAGCCCAGTACACGGTGGACTTTTCTAGAAGTGTTTCAAATGATGGCCCATATGATGGCCCTCTTGTTTTAGAATACAAATTAAAGTTTAGAATTTTATTATTGTAAGATGCATGTTGAGGTGGTTGTTGAGGTGTACTAATTAATTTCACAATACCTACATGTTCCATTTATTAATTAGTAACATGGGATTTGTTAATGCTGGGATGTGATTTGGCTATAGATACATTGATCTTGCAGCCTGGTTGCCTGTTATTTTGTTGAAATCATTCCTAAGAGCAAATGACAGCTGGCCTGTGTTATTTTGTTGAAACCATTTCTAAGAGCAATTAATTGCTTGTCTGTGATAATTGAATCCAACTGTTAATGAGTCAATATCCCAAAATCCTGACATGTGGTTTACAGGTTTTATTTTTTATCTATATTGTCATTTTGATTTAACCTTTATAATTCCAACAATACTTATGTGTCTTCTATAAGTAGTTTAGAAATGAATACAGCAATTTTCAAACCTGTTGAGACAAACAAAACTTATCAGTCTAAGAATTAAAACAACTCAGTCTAAAATTGAAATCAAAGTTGATCCAATCTATAATAACTCAATATAAATTCCTTGATTTTTGATTTTGTTTTTAGACTGAGTTGTTTTTGTTCTTAGACTAGGGCTGTGTCAGATTTTGGATGGGTGGCTTCTTTTCTAAAAAGAAGCCACCCATCAGAAATCGGAAACAATTTCAAGAGAATCTTCTTTGAGAAGATTCTCTTGAAATTGTTTCATTTAAGAGTAAATCTGGAAGTTCAACTTCCGGATTTTTTTTTAAAAATAAAAAATTATATTTTTTTATCCTTCTCATTTTAAAAATTTGAAATTTAATTAGTTTAAAAAATAGTTTTTTATTTTGAATATTTATTATTTTTCTGGCCTGTCCAGAAAACAGAAGGCCTTCTGAGGCCTTCTTTTTTATGAAATTTTGTATTCCCCAGCGTAGGGGAATCCAAAAGAAGTAGATGGGGAAGGGTGAACGGGGCAATTACGGCAAATGCTGTAATTGTCCCTTTTCTGGGCCGACACAGCCCTATCTTAGACTGAGATTTTTTGTTTATCTCAACAGGTTTGAAAATTACTGTATAGAAGTAGTTGATAAAAAGTTGCTGGACTCTAAATCGGGTTTTTTAATTTTGCATTTTTTTATATCCCATTATCTTTTGCTTATCTTGAAAATACAGAACTGCTGTCATAAATGAGTTGTGGGTTACAAGATTGGCAGCTCTTTCAAATTTTTGTATTTAATCGTTTTAAATAAGATGTGGAGAAGTTGATGACACATGATTCGTGGATGAAAAGGCTTGGCTGCGCTAAAATCTACTTATTAAAAATAACCACTGTAAGCATCAATGGCGTATAAATCGCACAATGGTAAGTATTAACTTCATAACCTTTTGAAAGTGAAATTTAGAAGTAGCGAAACTGAGAGTTTAAGTTATGTGCATCTACAAAACGCGAAATGTTGAATGATATGATTTGATCTAGAAATAAAATATCGATCCATAAATCAACGGATAAATCAATTGCTTGGATCAGTGTACTAACTGAAATAACGCAGGTTGATCATTGTAGCTCCAATTAATATAGTGAATCGAGCACATGATGAAGGCATGCAAAAGTAAATCAATTCCTTTTAAAAAATCAAGAGCTTTTTAAAAAGGAATACGTACATGTATATTTTAATGACTGTTATAAAATTGACACTTTTTGATGGAATTTTAAGAAGATTAAATATATCTACCACTAAAATGCTCAACTAAACATATCTGGAGTAGTTACCTCGTAAGCTTTGAATATACGAACTAAAATAGAAGGATTTTAAGCATGTTACGAGGTACTAATTCCTAGAAAGTTCAAATGCTTGCTTCCTTATCCGATCGACTTAATTGATTTGTATTAGCTGTCAATAGTGTAGTCAAATAATGTTCGATCTTTTCGTCTAATGTACGCTTTAAGTGCTTTATCAATTTACTTGTTATTACGGACATTACAATCAATTGATTCTGGATCAAAAGTAGATCATCGACTTAAGTAGTATAAAAACAATTCATCCAAACTAAACAACCCAATCAAATGTTTCTCATTCAAATAATTACTTTCCTTGGTGTCTTGTCTCCTGCTCTCGCTGTCCCTTCCAAAGAGTGCATTTCCCAGTTGTTTGAACGGTGCGAGAAGGAGCACTCAGACCATGCCTGTGCTGTCTTCACCCACGAGCCCACAACCCCTCATCCTGTTCACAAGTTTAACTGGATCGAAGAGAAGGATCAATGCACTCGCCCCTTTGGAAGTACATACTATATTGTAGCCATTCCCAAGAAACAAACTGCAGCATGGATTGAACGCTCTGGTGATGGTGGGTTTGAAAACTGGCGCTACGACCCCTATTCCTTCAACCGCAACGACAAGCGTATATCGATCAAATTGCTTATACAATAAACAGCAACAGATTCCAAATAACCTGAATGTGATTAAGTAAATATTATGGTACTTTGGTCCAAAAGTGTAATAAATTGCCTTTTCCCTAGAGATAAAACAGCTAAAGAAATCTCTGAGTAATTTAACAATATCAAACCAATTATATCATGTTATTTATTGCCTCGACCTTCATTCTATTTTTGAGATGCTTGTTTAATATATATCTGAGCTTCATTTCTATAGCAATTTAGAGCATTTCCAGAAATTCTTCATAAAAAGGAACAATTAAAATTTTAATCAAAAAATAATGTTCATTTTGTAAAAATAATATAGCCTGTCTTTAAAGCTTTAGAAGTAAAACTCCATAAAAGCTTCCATAGGAAATAACATTAAAGTTTAAGTAAAAGCCAATATCGAAATTTATCTTCTGATGCACTGGAATGTACTCAGTCCTGGATTTCGGCTGCAAAATTTATTATTTTAGAAAAAACCTTCCATAATACCGATTGTTAAATATATTAAATAGTTCAGCCTGAAACAACTATATATCATATGTAACTAAAATTAGTAAAACTCAGCCTTATAAAAGAAGCTATCTGTACTAATCAGAATTTAACTATAATTTCCAGGAATATAATTGGATAAATCAATAGTAGATTAAAGCCAACCCCTGACCCTTATCATCTCAGGCCATAATTTCTTTCTTATATGAATTGAAAATATTGAGCATGAGGTGCTTTCTATTATCAAACAGCGCTTATTCAGATTGCTTATAAAATCTTAATTCAGCAAAGAAAAATACACTTGAAATTCATGGGATGTTTTTTGGTATTCATTTTATTGGATGAAAGCAATCTATGATAGATACCATTTTTATTATTGTATAGCTCTATAAAACTACAGGCAACTGAAGTGAAGCTGACTCACTGGTAGTCAAAAATCTGTCAACTACCAGGGAGTTGACTACCACATATGTGAATCTATTAGTTTTTTTGGCTTAACATATTTTAAGCTAATTTTTACTAGTAATTTAGGGGTTCAAAACCAAAATCTGATATTAAATTCACTCTAATTTGACTCTGTTTAATAAATTGTTTAGTTGAAAGATCAATTTAAGGGCAATTTAAAAATAAATTTACTAATAGAAATAAAAAACCTGTGTTTGACACTCTAAAAGAAGAAATGACTAGTTCAACACTTTTTAAGCCAAATCCTAATTTTATTAATAAAACACACATGTGTTTATATAAAATTTGTTATTTAAAATTATATTTTTATTATTAGTGTCCATATTCATTGATTAAGCTTCCAAGCACCACTATACTGGATTTAGTGTTATGGACATTAACCAACTACCCCTACTTGTTTTACATTATGTCTATTCTGGGTTTCCAGATCAATTGGTGCCACATAAATTAAGCCTGGTTTATTAATAGATTTCATATGTAATTTATAGTATTGGAAAGTTGACTCCCTTTATTCAACACTATCTACTTGCCACATAATTGGGTTGTCATTTAACAAATAAAAGGCTCAGATTTAAGCCTAAATTAATAAGTGTCAGACTATGGGTGCCGTTTGACACCCACCAACTCAACACCTTAACAGGGTGACTAGTGAAGAGAGCTTCTTAACGTTTTAACTCTCACTATGGTAAAAAACCTACTCCCAGCTCCCCCTGTATACTCTTACAAGTAATAAACATATTCCTACTCATTTAAATTTTTAATTTATGTTTATTTTTATTTTTTGGGCATATGAAACTGCCTTGCTTTTGGGTTAGTTTTTGAACCCGCTTTTAAATTAAGCAAGATTTATATGTAAAAAACATATTAGTTTTGATATTTCTGCTTGACTCTGGCATACTCAACAGTGAGAATTCAGCCTTCTTTTACTCAGCAGTGAGAATAAGAGTTTTTTTCAGCTGTTGAACAGTGTCAAACTTGACACTTACTAATTTTTGGATGTTTAACCCCCAATAAAATATCCACATAATAGCTTATTTTTTGTAATTATGTTCTATTAGCCCCCTACTACTCCCCATATAATTTTATCTGTTTTTTAAATATTTTTTCATTGATTTAAAACTAAGGTGTTATTCTGAACTTAGAATCTTTGAGGCTTCATCAAATATAACATATTTCTATGTTTTAACCTTTAAATCTCTACTTTTTGTCCCTATTTTACTTTCTTTACTTTGTTATTTTATTTTCTTACTAAATAAGGCTTTATATGTATAATTTTTACTAATCTTTTTATTTGCTTTATTTCTTTGTGTTTAATATATATTTTTAAATTCTGTTATTTAAAACACTAAACTTTTCTTTAGCCAAGATTATATAAAACTAACAAGCAACCAAAGCACCCAGCCTCCAAAGTCTCCAAGGCCCCTGCCACCACAATGCAAGCGTACAAAGAAGGCTCTCCAGGCCAAGACTCCCTCTTTCCTAACCCCATCTCCCTTAACCCCATCCCACATAATCCCTCCCCCAAAAAAACTGATAATGGTGCACTGATCATTCCTTTTACCAGTCCAAGGCTGACTCAGAGCTCACCAAACAGCACCCCACTAAGAAGGAAAAGGCTGCCAAAGAGCCTACCTCTTCTCCTGGAAAGGATAAGGAGGTCTTCAAGAAGGCCTCAAAGAGCCTGTATCTCCTCTCCCAATAAATCTTCCCCCTCAATTCTTCTGAATATCAGGAGGAGCCAGATGACTATGCAAAGAAGCTCAGGGCCACTGGCCATGTGACTTGGGACCCACTAACCATCTGCAATATCTGCATTGTGGATGAGAAGTTTAAAGTTCCCAACTGCTTCCCCTGTCATTTCCCTATCATTTTGGTGACAGGTGACCCTGGGTACGTCATTATAATTATATTTTTAACTGTAATAATCAAAAGTGGTAGCCCAAAAGAAAGCACTTTTTTTCAAGGATAAGTCTTGTGGGGCTTGCCTGAACACCAAATACTGGGACAGGGTGACTGCTAAGAAGGCAGAACACATATGTGAGCCCCCCAATCACCTTTATATGAAGATTCTAAAGTAGTACCTTGTTCAAGTCATTCCCACCTCTGATCATTCAATCTGGCTATCAAGGACTTTCAGCACTCAAAGCCTGACAATCTCAAGTTGGTTAAACTCAAGATCAATTAATAAAGGCAATAAGCAATAAAAGAATCACAACCAATCCCCCTCCTCCCAAGGACTTCACGTCCTATCTGAGATTATGCTCGCCTATGAGCTCAGACATCTCCCAAGTGAGGAGTGCTTCCTCCTTCATGATGGTGGGCCTGGAGTCAAGGACTGTATCATCTGCTACTCAACACAGCAAAACTTGATAGAGCTGTAAAGCGCGTCAACCTGGCTAGTTGACAGTACCTTTACCACTTGTCCTAGGATGTTTTATCAGCTCTGGATGGTTCATGCCTATATCAACATCCAGGTGATTACACTCACCTTCTTCCTTCTTCTGGGGCCACCAAAGCCATCTATACCCATGTCTTTTTCATCCTCTTCTATGATCTTGACCTTTCTCCCCAATCAAAACCCCAATAAACCCCACCACACACACACCTGCACTGATTCTCCTAATGCTGGCAAGGTCCAGGCCACCCTGGACGCAGAGGAAAAAATAAGGCTTTGTTCTCAGGGCCCACACATATGCACTATGAACTTTGAGCCTGCTCAGTTTAATGCATATGAGCAGCTGTTTGATGAGGAGTTTCAGGGATGCCACTTTCACTTCTTCCAAGAAGTTGCTTACAATGTGCAAGCCAATGCTGTTCTAGTAGGTTGAGATGCAGGGATACTTCAGAAACCTGAAAACTTGTGCTGGTATAATTCAGTGCCTTGGCTTTTTCAAACCCAGACCACACTGCACAGGGGTTTGAGATTCTCTCAAAGGATCTCTACATAGTGAAGCATACAGAGTCCAGGCCTTTCCTGGGGTACTTTGAGCCCCAGTAGATTAGGACGACCGCCACTCAGAAGTGAGGCAAGGCAAGTGCCAAGGCCTTGGAGAATGTGTACTGGGCTGCTGCCAATGGCAAGCTGAAGACAACTTGAACAATCAATGCCTACTGCAGGCATCTCAAGCCCAACTTTGGGCTTTATACCAAGTCCAACAATATCTTTTCCATCCTTCTGAAAGAGCAGGAGAAGACACTCTCCAAGCTGCGTGACTTGGCCAACCGTGTCCTCCCACCAAGCCAACCACCAAGTTGACCTACTTCACAAAGGCAATCCAAGATGCCACAAAGCATAAATACAAGGCTTCTGAGATCAATCAGCATCTTGAGATCATTGCAACTTCCCTCCTGGAAGGGAATAATATGAAGAAGGGGAAAAAAGGGAGAGGAATAAACTTGCTTGCTTCTATGTTTTTTTTAGTTTTAACTTCTAACTTTTTTGCTCCAATTTTATCTTTTTAGCTTTGATCATTTACTTTTTAGTTTTAAGTTTTCTATTATCTAACTCAATTAGATAGACCTAATTTTTCATGTATAGATGTTAAGTTTGAGACAAATGGTTATAGTTGAAAGTGAATAAAATGTCTTAATTTTTTGTTAATTTCCTAATAAAGCATAATATATTTACAGTTGCGCCTATATGAAGTATAGTTCATGATATTCTATATTTCTTTATATTTTATATAAATAATTTTATTGTTTATCTTTATTTGTGTAGCATTAGAGCTTAACTTTTTATGGTAATAAAAAATATTCTCATACAGTAGTTTTCAAACCTGTTGAGATAAACATATATTAGTCAGTTTAGAACACATGGAGTCACAAACAACTTTAAACTTGATAGATCTAAATAGGAGATAATTCCACAGGAAATGAGCGCTATTTGGCAAATATGTCCAGTCATAAAGCAACCTATTCAAACAGGGGACAAATGCTTAATAATTCAATATTGAGTGTACCAAACACTAGAACACATGAATTTATAGTTACAGAACACATCTACTATGTTTAATATGTTTTTTGTGAACACATGAAACTCAGTCACAAAAGTTACAAACTTGATCCAGCATCAAGCCTCATTAGCAACTGAAACTGACAAAGTAAATATCAAATATAAAAATGCATGAATGAATCTATAATACTGTTACCAACTTATCCTAATTAAAAATGCAATCTAGAATACAAAAAGGAAATAAATATTCTGAGTGTCTGTTTTGGGATTAGAATCAATAAAAAGATCAAATTTATCCAAATTCATGATCAACAGTGTAAATTTACAGCCAAAAATAATTAATATATAAATCTAAAAATCTAATTCAAAATAAACAGTAGTGACTACAAGCTTTCATGATACTATATATGGAGGGATAAAAAGTATAATAAATAAATTTTATAGATAAACTGATTTTAATTTTATTTTACTTGTATACCAAAATGGAATCTTCACAACAACAAAGTAACAATGGGCCTGTTGTGCGCTGTGGTTGCAGTTGCCCCTGTGGGTCCAAGAATAGAGTTAGTGCAACACAAGTGCCTACTCAGGAAGGAGACAGATGGGAGTTCAATATTGAGGTTGTACTGACAAATCCAGCTCAAGGGGCACAGAGTGCAAGGGCTTAGAGCATAAATCCCAGGGCCAGAAGCTGACCAGAAATTTGCCAAAATCATAGCCACCAAAATGGTAAATGACATCCCACTGAGAGGGTGTCTTTGAGGTATGACCCTGTCTACTGCTGTGATGGTGTTTGGTAACCCTTCTGAAGAAGGTCAAGCCTGTGATAGATACCACATAAAAGCCTTACATGAGTGATTCTGAAGGGGAGACAAGAGCAAGCTGCCCCAGTTTTTCTAAACCACAAAAGGGCAGAAGGTGCATAAAAGGTTACTGAATTCTACAGCCAAATGCCTATACCCTGTGTTGTGCCCAATCCCAATGAGTCTGTGCCTGCCTCTAAAAATGCCAAGTACCATGTCATCCCCAATTCCACCTGAGAGACATTTATGAGACTCATGGGGGAGACACCCAATTACAGGAAAGCCACAGCCTTTTTTGTGATCTCAGAAAATCTGACCATAGGATCTGTGCATCTTATCTGAAAATAGGTACAGTTCTACTTTCAGAGAAATCCAATTGTGAACCAACCCGATTGGTTAAGGAACACCTGTGGGCCATTCAGCAGTGGATTGAGCGGAAATGCCATCTTGAACTTGAAAATATTCAGTTGATGGCTGAGTCCATTTTTGGAATCCAGGCTTTGGGTTCCACTTGCTACCGCGCAGTCAAGAAAATGTGATTCTCCAGGAAGAAACTTGGAGTATCTCTGTACAATTAGAATAGCCCAGAAAATATGGTCTACCACCATAAATACACCAAGACAGTTACTTCTCTCAAGAAGAAGGGAACAGTAAAGTTTTATTACATTGATGAGTCCTCCTTTATGTCCTCCATGAGAAACAAGTATGGGTATGTTCCCAAAGGGGAAAAGAACAGCATGTCCCGGTGTATGGCTGTCCAGTCTGTTGTTTACTCTATGATAGCCCTTCTTGGTCCCCTTGGTATTGAGCTATATAAAATGATTGAGGGTTCTATAATAGTACAACCTTCCTCAAATTTCTCCAATTTGTTTCAGGAGCACTTGAAGCGCACAATCCTGGGCTTCATCAATGTCATTGTGTTAGACAATGTTAGACTCCACAAGGTGACAGATATTCTCAGTGAATTCTAGGTAATTGAGCCTGGTGTTGAAATTGCCTCCCAACAATTGGCCACATCTAATTTGCGCTTTCTCACCTCCCCTCCAATTGGCCATTCCTCAACCCAGTTGAGGAGGTCTTCAGGTAGCTCAAACAAGTGGTCAAGAAAGGGGTGCCACCTGGGCCTAATGAGTTATTTGATTTGCTGCAGGTTGGTATCCATGCTCTCCCAGCTGAAAGTCTGGCCAAATTCTATGATCATAGGGATTTATTTCTCTCTGTGTGCCTTGCCAAGCAGCCAATCAATTAATGGCTTTGCTATTTTAAATGATTTCTTGCATTTTATTTTTAAATATTTGTTTTAATTTAGTTTAATTTATATTGACTTTTTTGTGATTCTGCGTGTATACTACCAGGTATAATAAAAATTAACAAAGCAAAGACAATTGAATTTATGATGAAGAATTGAATGAACAAATAACACACAATATATATATTATTACAATTTTATCTGGGATAGTTTATTTCACATTTTTTATATGATTTCAATTATATACTGTCAGTGTGTACTGTCACAACATCTTTGATTACTCTCTCTTGGGGAATTAACACCCCAAGTAGATCACCAAATGGCTCACCAAATGATTCACCAGCCAGCCAGTAAACTGGTGACACCATTATCAGTCAACCATCTATGACAAGGATCACCCAATCCAGATCCTAAATGGAACACAACTTGAATAAGCCTTGTGACCCAAGAGAAACATTACTTAGATAAGCCCCATGACCCCCATGACGTACATGGACGGCATGTGGCTTGTCATGATACTATATATTCTTCTATATTCATATCTAATAAAGTATCATTCTCTTCTTAAATCTTCCCCTTATCTTGTTTATTATACTTCCCAGAAGTATAAAATCAACAGTGGTAGCACAGGTAGGTTATTCATACCTACCCAACTCAAAGTAAAAATTCCTCCTTTGAAAAGGACCCAAGCAATGGTACTCCCTAACATCTGGAGAGACTACAAAGAAGGACAAGACATTCCCCCAGTCCTTGTTATCTAAACCAATATTCTTGTACCCATTGAACAATAAAACACTCTCAAAGCCTGCAGATTGTTACCCACAGCGCCAACCACAACAGAACAACAGCAGCCTGAAATACCCAATATTGTATCCAGCGCCTGCACACAGCTGAAATTGGCGCCTTTGCGGGATTACATCAAGAAAACACCTCTCTTTGGATTAACAGTACACAAAGCAAATTTGAGCATGTGGAATACCCCCCAAAGACTCTGGGTCAGCAAAAATTGTCCTCTGTTACAGGAACCACATCACGTTTTGTAAGCAGATGGCTAGCCCAACACCCCAATCAGAAGAAAAACTGGGAGATATTCAAGAGTGCATTCATTGAAAAGTTCTCCATCAAGGATTCTGACTTAGTAATCATGACAGAACTTTGAACCTTCAAGATGACAGGAACAATCAAGGAGAACATTGCTGCATACAAAGACATATGTGACTGCGCACCCAACACCATCAACTTTGATGAACCTGGACCACGCTTGGACTTCTACAATAGACTTTCCACACACATTAGGCATCAGTTTGACATGACCAGCTTCAAGAACCTTGAAGACATATTCTTGGAAGGGAAACACATAGCACAAAAATCTGACAACCTACATGCAACCAACAAGCGCAAAGAGAGTCCTTCAGCCAAGAAGGATCCTTGACCCAATAAGCAGAAAAACTGAGCCAACAACACCCATCTTCAAACTGGGAATCACAATGCACAAGCCAACCAGACAAGCACCAAAGATACCAACAAGGAGGGAAAAGCTCAGGGGAGTGCTTAGGCAAGCCACCCTCCACCAACCTACAAGACTTGTACAGGGACCAGGATGTGGATTCAATCATCATGATCCAAGTACCCTCCAGCAACCCTCTACTGTTTGCCGCCCAAACTGGAAATAAATTCCTTGCTTATCCTTTCTGTTTTTGCAGATATCAGGGCACCACACTATTTGACACTGGAGCAGACCAATCACTAGTTTATAAGAAATTTGCTGACCTCATGAAACTACCTACCACCTAAAGCAGTATCAGGAGAGTCATCATAGCGGATGAAAGAAGCACACCAATCACTCAAGAGGCAAAACCTTTCTGCGCCCAAATTGGAGACATTCAAACCACACTCAGTGGCCCAATCATACTAATCCCCAAGTATATGTTATACTTGGACTGGACTGGATGAGAAAGACCAAACCTCACATTGACTGGGATAGTGCTACCCTCACCATACAACAAGGAGAGGTACATCACCATGTTTACCCAACCCCCCCTTGATAAGCTTATGAGGGACCATGTATTTGTAAAAATCATGGAAACAGAAGAGGAAACCAACCCTAGAAAAATTGATTGGAGTACCTGCACATACAGGGTCATCCACTTTAAAAATACGGAGACTCAGCATGAAAAGGCCACATCCAAGACCAGCTAGTTAACAAGTTTCCTGCTGTCTTCCAAGAAACGCTACCAGGACTACCTCCTGACCGCGGCATACAACACAAAATTGACATCAAAGGGAGTGTACCTAAAGCACAACCTATCTACCGCCTCACACCACAAGAAGACAATGCCCTAAAAGCTTACCTTGACAAAGCACTCAAAAAAGGACTCATAAGACTATCAAGGTCACCTTTTGATGCTGCTATCATCTTTGTGGCAAAGAAAGATGGAGGACTCAGCCTAGTCACAGACTACAGGGCCCTCAACAAGGTCACATAAAGAACAAGTATCCCCTTCCCCTAATTGACAACCTTTTTGACGGATTTTGAGGGGGGGTCCCAAATCTTCACAAAAATTGATTTGACAGCAGGTTACCACCAAATTTGCGTGAAACCAGATGACATTCCAAAGACCGCGTTTAGAACTAAATATGGATCCTTTGAATGTGTCATTCTCAACTTTGGCATGAAAAACGCTCCTAGTACCTTTGTGACCTTCATGAACAAAGTTTTCAAGGAACACATTGGAAAATGAGCTATTATCTACCTGGACAACATCATCATTTACAGTCCCAACCTGGAACAACACTGGGAAGATGTCCGCCTAGTCCTCTGCATCCTTGAAGAGAACCAATTGGTTACAAAACTGTCAAAGTGCATATTCTTCTTGACAGAACTTACATTCCTCATCACATTATCAGCAAGGACAGAATCAAACCAGACCCAGAAAAGATACACACCAAAAATGAGATGCCAGCTCCAATAAATAAGAGTGAACTCCACATCTTCCTTGGAAAGGTAGCCTAGTAAGAAGGTTCATCCCTGACTTGGGCGCTCTGACAACTCCCCTATCAGCCATTACATGCAAAACAACCAAGTTTGTATGGACTCTGTTTGAGATCAACATTTCTGCCAACTGAAGGAATGCATGGTTACCGCCCCTATCCTCCAATATCCAAATTGCAAAAGAATCTATGAGCTAAAAACCAATGCTTCTAATTATGCCATAGGAGGAGTACTCTGTATCCAAACAGCAGAAAAGGACTTCTTCCCTGTGGCGTATGATCAAGGAAGTTATCTTACAGTGAACAAAGATATCCCATACACAACAAGGAGTTGGTAGCCATCATACACTGCCTCATGAATTGGTGATGCTATCTGGAGGGGGACCACACGTTTAAAGTACTCACCAACCATAAGTTGCTGATATTCTTCAAAACACAACAACACCTGTCAAGAAGACAAGCTAGATGGATGAGTCCCATACAGAGATACCCTATGCAAATCAAATATAAGCCATTCAAGGAAATGCTTACTGCAGATGCCCTGTCAAGGCTATACAGCAAACATGTCCTTTGCACTGATGGCAACCCCAACTGGCCCATGTTAATCATAGGGAATCTCCATTAAGGGTTCCCACCTGGCACCTTAATAGACATCCAATAGAAGGTCCTTAAGAACAGATGTCTGTTCAAAAAGTATATGACACACTACACTGAATACTTCCAAATAGTGATACTGTACCCTACGTCCTATCAACACAAAAGATTGACACAATCCCCCAATATTGCAGAGACCTGGGACACACCCACAGCAAGAACTTGCATGAATATCTCTGTCAAAACAGCAGGCTTGACCTGCCAGCAAAGTTCCAACCAAGCAGGTTTGTGACCTGCAATCCAATTATCTGGTCACTTGAAGCAAGACTAGGAAGTCAACTAGAATTACCAAATCCAACAACATGAACAGATGATGATCCTTTATGGTGGATACCTCAATTTGGTGCTTGACTCATTATTAGGATCAAGCCACCCCCTTCTTCCATCCAGCTGTGTGATCAGCAATCTTGTTCCTGTTATTCTTGATTCACATGAAATATATAATCACTATCTCACAATAAAGATTATTATCTACTAAATATTTTTCCCTGTGTAACTCTGCTAAAACAGCACAGTTACAACATCTCAAGACACGCTACTGGCAGCCTAACATGCTAGATGATATCAGAAGGTACTGGAGCAATGCAAATGTGACGGAAATCACTGGATAATATGAAGCCAATTCTAAAGGATGGAGAATTACCACCCAAATCCACATAGAATTGAGGATTAACCACCAACACGGCTTCAAATATTTTTTTGTGAAATTTCCAATTGTAACTCCAGAATTAAGTAGAACAATCAGTCCTAACCAGAGTAAACCAAGATAAATGACCTGGGAAAGCATCAATGCATCCTCATTGTAGAATTCTGGGCATTGAGAAGTGACACAATTTTCATTTTCCAGAATGAGGGGAGGAGCTACAAAATTGGCTGGCATGAAATTTACATTTGGCAGCGCCAACAACAAAGTTCCAGATGCTGGGCCCCATCTTCCTGAAATGATTCTGTTCAGAATCAGATTGTACAGGATATACTGCAACAACCCAATCACAGGATGCATTTTTAAAATTTAAAATTAGAACTTGGGATAATTGATTTTTATTGAGTAAATTTAGGAGAACTCAACTCTTAGAGTTGAAACAGTGAAAATTATTCAATATATATCAGAAAAATTTGACTAAGCAATACCACCTGAGTCTTGACCTCCTATTCCTTCCACATTATCAAGTAAGTATCTATTCCAGGTTGTAAAGAACCCTTGCGTGACCAGTTTCTGACAACTATGCTGATTAATGAGCTTATATTGGATGACCCTCATATTACGTCAATTTATCAACGTCATTTTGCAAGGGGGAGCTGGTTTCAGCTGACAGACTGGAGCAGCTGTGACACATTTTTGATCAACAGTTTGGTGTAAATCCATTAACTTGGTCAATTTTGATACAGGTTTCCTGGCCTTCCAAGCCTTCTTACTTGGACGGACAATACCCAGCATTATGGAACCTACTGTGACAGCAAAGTCTGTGAGAGGTACACCCAAACCAAAGCACCACCCAAGTCAGTAGTACCTGTATTCATCACACAATCCTTCAAGGTATGGTTGCTGGATATTTTGGGACCAATGCCTGGCAAAAACAAGGGCAAGAAGTATATCATCACAGATATCAACTATGCAACAGATGGCCTGTGGCACAAGCCACCAAAGAGCACAAAGGCAACAATGTGAGGCAATTCCTTGGAAAAGAGATCATAGCCAAATCTGGGAAATTTGACTTCCTGATCACGTATGGAGGCATCAAACTTAAAGCCATTGACACCAATAATAACCTTGCCAAAAATGTTATAAAACACATCATAGCCAGCCCATATCACCCCCAAGCAAATGGACAAGTAGAACAACTAAAGGCGCGCTTTTAGAAGTCCTCAGTAAGTTAGCTGCTAACAATCCAAAGGCCTGGGTCAACATTCTCCCAACTGCGCTCATGATCTGTAGAACACAGGTTAACCGTAATACCAGCAAAAGCCCATACAAACTTTTTTATGTACATAAGCCTGCTCTTGTTTGTACAGCTGCAGGGCCTCAATTACCTCTACCTAAGAAGGTGCCAGAGGCTAACAACCCCAACATTCAGCAGGCTAAAAAGGACCAAGAAGAAATGGAACACAAAAGAGTCAAGAGAGAAGCAATCCTGCTACAACAGGAAGGGTTCCAAACTGGAGAATAGATCTGAGTTGTCAAAGATGACCAGCACAAATTAGACCCAGGATTGCGTGGACCAGGCATTGTTATGGAAGTCAAACCCAATAATAACTACCTAATCAAGGGCTTTGGAGCATGTAACAAGCTGAAATGTATACATCACAACCAACTCTGCCTATGCAAATCCAGAACAGCCCAACAAAATTCCAGACTCCCTGTCCCCAACACCAAACTGGATCAAGACCAAGCACACATCCTTGCTCTCTGAAGGAAATTCCCAGGTTTCTGCCTTCCAGCACCCCAGGGGGAGATGTCACAACATCTTTGATTACTCCCTCTTGGGGAATTGACGCCCTAAGTAACTCACCAAATAGGTCATCAAACAACTCACCAACCAGCCAGTAAATTGATTGCATTACTATTAGTTAACCATCTATTATGGGGGTCACATAGTCTGGATCCTAAAGGAAACACAACTTGAATAAGCCTTGTGACCCAAGAGGAACATTACTTAGATAAGCCCCATGACCCCCATGACATACATGGACGGCATGTTGCTTGTCATGATACTTTATATTCTTCTATATGCATATCCAATAAAGTAACATTATCTTCCTATTTCTTCCCCTTATCTTGTTTATTATACTTCCAAGAAGTATTAACTTGACAGTAAAGTAGTTTTCAAACCTGTTGAGATAAACATATATTATTCAGTTTAGAACCCATGAACTCAGTCACAAAACAAATTTCAACTGGAACCAATTGAAGGTTAATTTACTCAATAAAGCTTTCATTTATCTAGGCTAGAAAACAAAAATTAGTCAATCACAAAACAAAAAAAGTCAAATGCTTAATTCCAAAAAATGAGATAGCAAACACATGGAACTTGAATTCATAACCACACAATACAGTCACTTGCTGAAGCATTCTACATCAAATTTGATTATGAGTGTGTGGCAAATATCATACAAACAGAGAACACATCAGGTTCAGTCACAAAAGTGATGAACTCAAACACAAAACAACTCATTTTTTTGAAAACATTGATTATTTTTGATACTAAATTTGGAAATAGTGGATTTCAGGAGTGAATCCACAAATTCTATTCAGGGAACTAAAGCATTGTTTTCATTGTACATACATCTAAATTTGGACATTTATGTCTGAGAGACTGTAACAAATTCAACTGACAAAGTTGGATTCCAAAAACCATCTTTTGGGTAACAGATTTCCCTTTTTTCTTTTTATCCAATCATCTCCCTCATTCCATATTCATTAGGGGCTTTTTAAAATTTTCCCTAAATACCTACAATAATAGCTCCCTGAGAGTTATCTTGGTTTCCTAAAAACTATAATAAAAGAGTAAAAAACAACAAAAAACCTCAATTTGGCATAAAAATCAACATTTTGAAATTTGATTTTAAATTTTAAAAAAAATATTATGCAGAATTTTTTCTCTTGTTGTTTGAGGAAATGCTTCAGCTAAGTTTTTACAAGATTAATTTACTCTCATTTGAAATTATTCTGGCCTTATGCAATAGTTACCAGAGTCTGCAACCATTCCCGCCTGTAACTGGTTCATGTCAGCTATGGTCTCTGTGGTTTGGGGCCTGACCTGGTCCACCTTGCCAAATGCCTTTGTAGCAATGTGGAGAACAGGCCCCATTTGTCACAGAGACTGGCTCAAAAAGGATCACATGCTATAATAAAATTAATTTTCTAGAAATAATTTTTTGCTTTTCTGTTTTAATAGAATTTTATTGCTTTTTATTAGTATGAGCTTTCAAGTGAAAGTAACATTTAATGAAATAAGCCTATTGAAAAATAGAGATGTCTTTGGTTGCAAATCAGCAAGCCAACTTGTGGTCAATCTAGCACCAGACCACTGGGTTCTCTAGTGCTAGATTGACCACAAGTCAGCGTGCCAATTTGCAAACAAAGACATATCCTATTTTCAATAGGCTTATTTCATTAAGTTAAACTGGATGCAATAACTGAGGTGGTTTTTGGTCTGAGCCAAGCACAAAGACACCACATGTACACCCATTCTGATTGGCTCTGTTGTTGGGATGTGTCCATTTTGGTATAAAAATAAAATAAAATTAAAACAGTTTATCTATATAATTTATTTGCTGTTATCTTTATCCCTCTATATATAGCAGCATGGAGGCTTGTTGTCACTACCGTTTATTTCAAATTAAAGTTTTAGATTTCTATATTAATTATTTTTTTGCTGTAAATGTGCACTGCTGATCATGAGTTTGGATAAATTTGATATTTTATATTGATTATAATCCCAAAACAGACACTCAGAAATTTATTTCCTTTTTGTATTCTAGATTATATTCTTAATTAGGATAGTCTGGTAACATTATTATAGCTTCATTCATGTGTTTTGATACTTGATATTTACATTAACAGTTTCAGTTGCTAATGAGGCTTGATGCTGGATCAAGTTTGTAACTTTTGTGACTGAGTTTCATGTGTTCACCAAAAACATAGCAAACATAGTAGATGTGTTCTGTGACTAAAACTCATGTGTTCTAGTGTTTGGTACACTTGTTGTTGAATTGTTAAGCAGTTGTACCCAGTTTGAATAAGTTGTTGTATGACTGGACATATTTTCCAAATTGCGCTCATTTTCTGTGAGATTATCTTCTATTTAGATCTATCAAGTTAAATACGTTTTGTGACTGAGTTCATGTGTTCTAAACTGAATAATATATGTTTATCAACAGGTTAGAAAACTTACTTAATAAAAAATAACAAAAAAGAAGGATGAATGAAAATACATAAATATTTTTTTATATTAATTTATTTGCTGAATATAAATGATTTAATTAGAATATATTGTATAGAAACTATATATAAATTTAAAAATTGTATTTGAGTTTAGAGCTTTATTGGAGGTGGAAGCAGCAGAATTCCAAGACACTGTGTTGAAATAGACTAGTAATTTCTATTGACAGCACATATGTTGACATTGGCCCTGTACTATATAAATTGTGGTGTCTTTAATGCGAGAGCATTGTGATACAATTAGCCAGGAGGATTTTTTCCGGTGGAGCTGCCATCCCATACGTGGCGCCAAGAATAACTGAATCCTGAATAACAAGCTCTATTGAGCTGTATCCAGGGGCAATTTTTTTCTGTCTAATAAATGGCACACTTCATCCATTTTTATTATCACATCAAACTAGTTGCATGCTTCAGCTTTAATCCACATCAGTACAACAAGACCTAGGTAAACAATCAAGTGAAGTCTCTTCCCTGAAAACAGGGCTGAGAAATCATAAAATTTATTTATAGGGTATTTTTTTAAAGGATGTAGTGGCAAAGGTTTTTTCCATTAGTTTAAGTATTTTATTCTTGTCAGAGCACCAGAAGGCCCCAAAGTCTCCAAGGCCGCCTACAACGGCAAGCATGACAGCAGCAGAACTATAGCTAAGGTTTGTTATTTTTTCTTTGAAGTTTTAGGATATGTGATTGTGTGCTTGGTCGGGAAACAGAAACATACTTCTTCTTGTCCTCTCTCCATCTTGGGTAGGTTTTGGTATGGTATAGTCTGGACAAAATTGCAGACAAGCATGACAAAAAGCTTGCAGAAGCCAATACCTGGAACATAATGGTTGAATTGTAGGTTGGGGGCCGCAGCCAATGCCAAAACCTGCCATTCAGTGACATCTTGCTTTGGTTGGAGTGCTTTAAGTTGCTCTTGTTTCATAGGGTAATAAATTTTTTTAAATTTTTAATCATCTTGGAGGCAGCAGCTGGCATCAGGACAAGCTGAAGCCCTATGTGGGGGACATAGTTGCTGTAAAATGTTTACAATATGTAGGGTTTTAGGTAATGGCAGACTACTTCTTTGGTTTCTTCTATAAATACAAAAGTTAGTAAAATCTTTTTTATTTATTTGATGTTTTTTACTTTATTATATATCTTTACCTGTTGCCCCCTTGACAGGGGCTGCTTTACAGGATTTTTCACTAGTGATGAGGAGCACCTTTTGGGGAAGCTTCAAATATGGAATTGAGAAAGAAGAGAAGTATATTTTATTAGATAATACTTTAGCTTTATATAGCTTTAGCTGTAGTGGAGATTTAGTTGGATTTAACCTAAGGGTTGGTCATATGCGGGATGGGTTTGAGTCACTGGATACTTGGACAGTCATGTGATATTGCTTGGTAGCCATTTCTGGTATATCAAACTGTATATTGGGAGGGCAACAAATTGGGCAATAACTGGATGTTAAGTGGGTTGGCAGTAGACAAAATACTTGTACATCTAGATCCTTGACACCCCCTTAAGGGGTTACTCTGGTACATCAGGAGGAGGCTTTGTCTTGACAGCTGCTGTCTGATGTTCCTGGAGTTGTTTGTTAGTTGGTACCAGTTGGGATAAGTGTTCTCCATTGCTAAGGCAGAGGCAGGCTCTGTGGTATTTCTTGACAACAGGGTCTTTGGCACCTTGGAATTTCACTAGCTAGGTGTTTCTGTCTGGTCTGTACTTGATAATTATTCCTGGTACCCTGTGTACTGAGTCTAGCTTATTTATGTTTCCAGCCATGACCCAGATGGGGGAGTTGATGGAGATTAGTTCCTCTGTAGAGGTTTTTTTGTGTTTTGAGCCTCTTTATTTCTGCTATTTTAGCTTTGAGGCGTATGTGTTGCAGATTTGGTACTTGTTCTACTGTGGGGGGTTTCCCGGGGGAATCTTTACATATGGTTGATTGTTGCAGGTAACTATATCTGGTTTGTATCTGTATGTTAGTTCAAACAATGAGTAGCCTGTCCCTTAATTGGTGCAAGCCCAGGATACTAATAATGGATGTTTCACATATAGTGGCCATGTGTCTTTGGCTTTGCCATCCATTATTTTTTCAAGGGTTCTGATAAGGCTGCTGTTTAGGCGTTCAACTCTGCTGTTGGCCTGTAGGGAAAGATTATAGAGTGTTTGATGTTTTTTTTAATTTTTGTTTACTATGTGACTTGATAACTCTGTTGCTCCATCAGTTATGATGTAGTCTGGGGTGACGTAGATGACTATGATTTTTTATGAATTGGTTTATGGTTTCTGCTTTGTGGATCTTTGTTGCCCAGTAGATGGGCCAGTGTGTGGCAAAGTCAATGGCTACCATTAGGAAAAATTGTTTTGTCTTTGTTTCTGGGAAGGGCCCCACTACGTCTAGCCCCAAACCTTAAATGGTTCAGGGTCTGGTACTGGGTTGACTGTTGGCTGAGGAGCCTTTCTACTGGTGTATTTCTTGCACACTGTGCACTTTTCAGAACATCAACTATATCCTGCTTCATTTTGGGCCACCATACTATCTCTTTTAATGTGAGATATAGGTTGTTAGCCTTTGTGTGTCCTAGCAGACAATGGTGTCTTAGTATAGTATCCACTCTTTGTGCAAGTGGGATGTACGGGACAAGTTTGTCATTGATAATTTGGTATACTGTGTCATTTGATACATTTAAATATTTTTTGTTCCTTACTAATGTATCATGGGTTAGCTGATGTGTTTAGGGGTCTTTACCTTTGGTCTTATACTCAGTATTATATAGGTTTGGACAGTCAGGGTCTAGGTGGTCAGGATGATCCTCTCTTGGCTGACATAGCCCGGAGAGCATTGGCCGTGACCAGCTCTGCCCCCTTTTTGTATTGGATGTCCAAATTGAGCTGCTCCAGCAGGGAGATCCATTTGGCTTGTTGCCGTGCGAGTGTGTTCTGAGTTTTGAAATAGATTAAGGATGTATGGTCAGTTAGTACTTGGACATTTAAATGTCCTTCTAAGTAACATCTTCATTTCTTGCATGTGTGATATATTGCTAGCAATTCCTTATTTTGTATTGGGTATCTCTGCTTAGTGTTGGTCAGTTTTCTGCTTTCATAACATACTGGTAGGAAGTCTTGCTGCCCTGGCTGGCGGATGCACAGGACTGCGCCAATGGCAGTGTCACTGGCATCTGACTTGAGCTTGTAGCACCCATTGTTATTTGGTATTTGTTGAGCAACTTGTGATGTTGCTGGTATGTTCAAAGCTACAGATAGATGTTAGCCTTGCCAATGTACTCTACCTAATCCTATGCAAGAGCACTACAGACTACAATAGAATAGAACTTTGAATATAATTACGTTTATTGATACTGGAGTACAATCTAGCCAGCGGCTGCAATCTATCCAGGTGTAACTATGAACTCCTCCTGTCCTTTCAGGTGTCTATATCAATATATACTGCAGCAATCCTTGTTCTTGTCCTTTCAGACAGTTCCCAGTGGCTACCTTTGCAATAGGTCTATCTTTGCTGGCTACGCCCATCCTGATTGGCTGTCCTTGGCATGTGATATGCTACTGGCCTTAGCAGGCGTCCATGGCACCTCAGCTACAGCCTATGCTTTTCTTGAGCTAGCCTACTGTCATTTATAAATTGGCTGTATCTTACGCGCCTATTATTGCGCTGGGAAACTACACCATATTTAGTTGGTGCTTAGAAATTGTCCCTGTTCAGCCCTCCTACAATGGAAGGTAGAATTCCGGTATTCCATTTACAAGGCTTAATCAGTGATCCTTTTCTGGTTGTCAAACCTTCTGATTATTAATGCAACAAGTTGAATAAGGGATTATACACCATATAATAGCAGACTCAATCCATTAGTGACTCAGAGGATTATCTGCCAGTAAAACTGACCCAAACTGATAAGGAACCCAATTATATGCTGTGTAATACTGATCCAGACTCGGTATTTCTTAGCCACTTGTATATAACTTGTTTGATATGGACATATACATCCATCAGGCTGTGTGGGGCTGAGTTGATACAACATCCAGTAGGGTAGAATGAGTGATATACAATTGATGATTTAGTAATTACACACTGTGTAATCAATGATATTTGCTATATTGGCTAACATTTATGCGGCGTATAATAAGTACATCGTTATAATATAACAAGCAATATATGGCGTATAATTACATCACATTGGGACAATCAGTGGTAATACAGCGTACAATTGTTACATCTATTATAATAAACTAGCAATTACACAGCTTATAATAACTGCACTTAATTATGTGATACTCAAATGGTAATACAGTGTATAATTGTTACATCTATTATAATAAACTAGCAATTATACGGTGTATAACTGCCATATCTATTAATATAATGATGACCAGTGATAATACAGCGTGTAACTGATTAAGATCTGTGTGCAATGATTAACCTGATTATTTGTGGTCAATCAGCCTAATCTCACAGTATTGCAAGATTGGTGCTCCAATCAAAGCTTGTATTAATAGTTAGAAATTCTTGTCACATTCTGGTGTCCAGATGAATTTCTTTTTGGCATTACCCTTGGCTAAGTCATTGATTGGTGTGGTTAGTTTTCCACAGTCTTTGATGTATTTCCTTAGGTAAGCTACCATACCAAGAAAGCATCTAACTTGTTTAACAGAGGTGGGGTGTTGCTTGTTATTTATGGCTTTAATGTTATCTGGATCTGCTTTGATGCCACCGTCAGAGACAATGTGGCCCAAGAACAGGAGTTCATTTTCCATAAATTGGCACTTACTTGGTTTTGTGTAAAGTTTGTGCTTTGCAAGTTGACTGAGTGTCTTGCAGATATGTGTAAGGTGTTCCTCTTTTGTTTTTGAGAATATGATGATATTTTCAAGGTAGCATAATTTATTTGAGAGACCGTTTAGTGCTTGGTTCATCATGGTGACAAACGTTGCAGGAGCGTTCATAATCCCAAAGTTCATTACCCTACACTCAAAGGATCCAAATTGTGTACGGAACACAGTTTTTGGTATGTCCTTTTCCTTTACTTCAACTTGGTTGTACCCTGAGGTGGGGTCAAATTTGGAGAAAAATTTGGCACCTGAGAGTCTTGCAAACAGATTCTCTATAGGCAGAAGAGGGTATTTTTTCTCTAATGTGCTTGCATTTAGTGCTCTGTAGTCAGTTACTAGACGCAGAGTGCCTTTCTTTTTCTTTACAAAGAATCTTGTTGCCCCCATGGGGATTCAGACAGGCGGATGAAGCCTTTAGCTAGGTTATCCTCAATATGTGTTTTGAGGGTTTGTGTCTCTATGGAGGAGAGTCTGTAGAGGGGTGCAGGTTTGGACATGGCTTTACATAAATCAATGCCATGTTTGACCTCAAGTTTGGGGGGTAACTCTGTGAGTTCTTCCTTGAATACATGAGCATATTCATTTAGGAGTGCCGCAAGTTCTGGGCATTGGATTTTGGTTGTTTGTATATTATTGAACTCAGTGTACCTCATTATGTGGAGGGTACTATCTTTGATTAGATGTTCTGAGTCATCTTGTTTTATGACCTAGACAAATACTGTGTCTCTTAGAATGAGGTCATTGGGTTGTTTGAGAATGTTAAAATTGACTCCGTTGCATTTGATGGTCATGGTTTTTGTTTTCCAGCATATGCTGGGGTTCACTCGGGTGAACATGTCCATGCCTTCTACAATTTTGTAGTTTATGTTGTTCATGACAAGTCCTTTGACGGACGTAAGTATGCCTTGGAGGTCAATTATGAAGGGAGTTGTTTTGCCTTTGAGTAGAATCTTTGATTTGTCTGACATCCTAGTGTATTTGAAGTTGGATTTGACAACTGGTAATTTGTACTTTGTTACAAAAATTTTGCTAACCATGGTGTGTTTTGCACCAGAGTCAAAGAAAATTTTATGTGTATGTGATTTGTAAGTGCATGGGTAGACAAGAAGTTGTGAGCAATCTTTAATTTTTAAGTTCATAAAAATGGAGGATTGCGGGACACAGGGGATGCGGGTAGCAAAGTTTGTGCCTTGGTACAATTTCTTGTCAAGTTGGGGGGAGACAGGGGCACTTAACCTGTTTTCCCTCCTCTTTTCCCTGTTCCTCTGTTTTGAGACCATTGAGGTCAGAGAATGTGGGGTCAGATTCATAGCGGTTTGCTACTTCAGCGTTTTTAACTTTAGTGGTGTTCTCTTTCTTGGGATGGGAGCGGTTTGCGCTTTGGCTACAATTGCCATTATTACAATTGGAGTTGCCGTTGCTGTGGTTGGTATTTTGGCATTTATTGCCATTGGTGTTTTCTCTGCCATTGCTGTTTGAGGAGCAGTTGCCGTTGCGTGCAGCATATTCCATGTTGGCGCGTTTTTTGGCGTGCTTGGCTTCAGCAATGAGCACGGGCATGGAGGTATTTGCCTCTGGGTGGATGAGGGCAGCAACAAAGGGTTTCATTCTGTTGATGAATGATGCTCTGGTGTTTATGTTGTCAGCTTGTGCTGGGTTTTGAATTTTGTGATGTATTTCCTCAAATTTGTTGGCGTAAGCTGCAATAGTGGTCTTCTGAGAGAGATCACTGAGCTGTATTGCAATGTCTTGGAGGGATTTAGTGACGCAGAAATTGTGGGTGATGTTGGCTTTGAACTCTTCCCAGTTGTCAAGCTAGTTGTTGGTTTGAGAAGCTAACCCAGGTGGAAAAGCAGTTAGCTGCAGCCTCATAGAGGCGCTTGCTGGCTTCTTGGACCCATTTTTTGTGGGGGATGCAGCTGGCGCAGAGTTTGGCGGCTGTGTGGTCTAGCCAGTTGATGACGTTTTCTTTGTT
The DNA here is from genome assembly GCA_014839935.2 of Entomophthora muscae. Taxonomy (NCBI): domain Eukaryota; kingdom Fungi; phylum Entomophthoromycota; class Entomophthoromycetes; order Entomophthorales; family Entomophthoraceae; genus Entomophthora; species Entomophthora muscae. Next base: position 131,525 of record QTSX02006469.1, on the reverse strand, counting down.
CTTACCAAAGAACTTGTCAATACCAATGTATTTGGTGTTGTTAACTTCACCTGTGGTAGGTGGTTGTGTGTTTGTTTGTGGTTGAAGAGAGCAACTGTATTGAATTATCTTGGTGTATGCTTTGGGCATGACCAGACCTTTGAATATGGTGCATCCACTAGGAATATCTTTATTCAATGTTGTGGGCGCAGAAGTACGTTTTCCAGGTATCCTGGGATGTGGCCTGGTTGAGTACGTGAGCAAAGATGGGCAGGTTTTGGTTAGTCATTTTCTCTTTCATGGGTGTGGTCAAAAAAAGGTAGCTGCTACCAGTGATAAGGAGCGCCTTTTGGGAAAGCTTCAAATATGGAATTAAGAAAGAAGAGAAGTATCTTTTATTGGATAATACTTTAGGCTTATATAGACTTGGCTGTGGCAGGGATTTAGTTGGATCAAACCTAGGGGTTGGTCATGTGCTAGATGAGTTCGAGCCACTGGATACTTGGACAGTCAGGTAATATTGCTTGGTTACCATTTTTGGTATGACAAATGGTATATTGGAAGGAGACTAAATTGGGCAATGACTGGATGTTAAGTAGGTTGGCGGTAGCCAGAATTCTTGTACATCCAGACCCTCAACAATTTTGTTCAGCTCAGTAAGAGTGTGGCTGCAGATGAGATAATATGTATACCTTGGGAATTTCATTAGTGGTAAAAGGTCCAAGGACACCCAATTATAATAAGCAGAATCAGCAAGAAAAGATTTGCTTACACAGATAGTCACTGAAAACTTTATGAAAATGTTAGGGTAAAGAAAGTTACAGTACAAACAGATACAGACACCATAAACCTCAATAGAAAAGTTTAAAAAATACTCCTGGAAAGAAGCAGTTAATTACTAGGTTGTAATTAGTAAAATAAATAACAACTTAAATTGTATCTTATGCTATCTTGTTGATAGTATCTTGGCACAAAAGATAGGTAATTATATAATATTTGCAAGGCAGCTAATATGTTAAAATTATGTAGCTTTGAACTAACAAGCAAGCCCCAAGATTACTAACACTAACATTAAAACAAAATATCATACTAATAATGATATAATATTTTTCCAGAGGGATATAAACTTCCAAAATAATATGATATAGATGAAAATCATGTACCTATTCAATCTTTATATGGCTCTCTTATTGTTTTAATAAGTTTATCAATATTTATGAAATATTCCACTTTTATTGTATTATATTATTATCAGAGTATATATACAACACTATATTCATTGATTCAAAATGATTAATTTACTTATTTTAAGATTCTAACAAGTTTTTTAGACATCGATATGAATAATAATAAACTTATTACTAGTTAAAATTTTGTGTTAAAAAGATATTTTCCATATAAATATTTACGTAAGTGAAGAAAATAAGAAAAATAGGGACTATAAAGAGGGTGTTATTTTAAATTTAAGCTTCTAGGTAAACTACATAAGCTTAATTATTATATTGTTAAACTTATGACTATTTTGACTATCTTAGCAGAGTTTTACCCTTACTTTTAATATAATTTTTTTAACAACATTATATAAAACATGCATAAATTGTAGAATTTGATTTGATATAAAAAGTTTTTATTTTAGTTTATTTTACTAAGCAAAATATCAATTATTTTACTTTATTATTGTTTTATTTTTCAAAAAAAGATTATGAGTTAAAATTGTCATTTTTCGGATGTCACTTATAAAAGCAACTTTTATGAAATGCCAATATTTAGTTAAATTATAATATATTATGCTTCTGGTGTGACGCTCAACTACACTATAACAAATAGCTATTAGTTAGCATGGTTTTACAACATATAAATCAAGATATGTACGTATATTATTAAATCCATGTCACATGACTTTTTAGATGAAGTCAAGGAGTAGACTTGTACGTTTTTAAACTAAACATTTGTATTCGAGATAAACCCTAAGCATTTATTTATTCTAGAAAGCAACTAAAATAAACATTACAATTTGAATTTAAAAATGATGGAACTAAATAGTAATAAGATAGTCTAATAAATAATAAAATATAATAGGCTTTCTATCCCTTCTTAAAACATAAAAAATTTAAGGTACTTTATTCTTCATTGTATTATCTGTTGATTGAAATACGCTTATCGTTGATGCGGTTGAAGGAATAGGGGTCGTAGCGCCAGTTTTCAAACCCACCATCACCAGAGCGTTCAATCCATGCCGCAGTTTGTTTCTTGGGAATGGCTACAACAAAGTATGGACTTCCAAGGGGACGAGTGCATTGATCCTTCTCTTCAATCTAGTTATACTTGTGAACAGGGTGAGGGGTTTTGGGCTCGCGGGTGAAGACAGCACAGGCATGGTCTGGGTGCTCCTTCTCGCACCGTTCAAACAATTGGGAAATGCACTCTTCAGCAGGGACAGCGAGAGCAGGAGACAAAACACTAAGGAGAGTAAGGATATGAATGAGACTCATTTTAATGATGCTGCTTAGTTTGGGATGATGAGTTTTTATAGCTTATAGATTTGGTGGTTGGCTGTTGCTTATGGTTTATTCTGTCTATAATAGCTATTCTATTACGCAACATGATGATATTTCGATTGCGTGATTTTAAGTTTTATTTAAAAACCCAAATAACTTCCGATGAAGCATAAATCAGATATCTAAAACGGAGCATCTTTTTTCGCTTGCCAATCTTCTGACAAAGGATTTTAATATTTTTGTCGATAGGAAGTAATGGGATTTAAGCTCTTGGGTTTATCCTCTTTCAAAGAATGTGATATAAAGTAGAAATTAAAGACGAGTAGTGTAAATCCAGAAAACTTTAGCTTTTGATTTATTAGCTCTGTGGCTAATCATTCTTTGATCAGTTAGTTCAGCATGGTTTGGTCATTCAAAATTCTTTTTTATTTTGTTATTTTATGGGTATTATTGTTTTATATGTCGGAAGTAGACGTTAAAAGGCTAATGAATTATGACATCAGTTATTCTATTTCTACTTCATGTCTCACTTACGCTCTGTTCGTTTAAAAATATATTAACTCTTAAACTTCATTTTGGCCCAATCTATCGTTAAATAGGGGGAATTTTTAGGGATCCAAGTACTATTTTTTAGGTGATTGGTGAGTTAAGTAAGAGAAGCTTGAGCAATTGATCCCATTCTTGATAACTTCCGATTGTTTCGGGGTGCAACTTCTATTTGAGGAAATTGTTCACTTTGGTTTTCCTTAACTGTTCAGATGTCCTTGAAATCAATATTTTTCTGAAAAATATGAAAATATGAGCCACTGAAGCTTTTACTGTTTGCTGAAATTGCATAGGGAGCGTTTAAAAAAACTTGCCTTTAAACTTAAATGGAACGTATATCTTTATTTTTTGGATTTAAATTTGATAAAAAGTACTTCTAAAGTTTTCTACTTTCATTTATAAAATTTATAAAATATTTCTTGGTTCACTGGAAATGCCTCTTAAAAAATTGAATTTAAAGGATTAATGTTGATCTAATTCTGGCTTTACCAAGGTTGGTCTAGGAAATAGTGACTTTTTAATTTAGTCCTAGTAGCAAAAAATGATTCAACCTGTTATTATTTATTTTAGCCAGTGTTTTAGAGTGAATAAATCGCCTTTTCCGTTTTATATCAAACTAAACATCTCCCAGTGGAATTTAAACTACAGACTGATTACTAAATTATAATCCAGTACGTTTTTGAACTTCATAAAACGCATATTTAAACTTTGTCTTGAGTAGCTACGAATATATGGTAAAGATTTAAGTTCTAAAGCCTGTCAAAGTTTATGATCTTTTAAAGTTACTCCGATTATAGGTTATTTGTAGCAGCTACTTCTTATTGTGTAGTCTCCCTAAATTATTTATGAGTGACCTAAGCCAAATATTGTGTAGAAGGCTAACTGGGTCGCTCAAATAAAATCATAAATAGCAGATAAAATATTAAATTCTTTAAATATTGTTTTATTTAAGAATTTTTAGAACTTTAAAAAGCCAATTTAATTAAAAGTTATTTTTATGCCAATCTTTATTACATTTTTAAATTAAAATTAATATAAATGTTAACTATAAATAAAGGGCTCAAAATAAAAAAATATGAACTGTTGCTATGTAGAATACTGGCAGAAGCAGTTTTCTAAATCTGAATATTATGTTATTATTTAGTAAAAAAAGCTTTAGACAGTTAAAATAGATGAAAAAGAAAGATATATTAAGATTTTAAAACTTTATATGAACGGTGTGAGACATACTTTTTTGTTTTATACTGCTTGATGGGTAGTTATACTTGTTTATTTTGCTATACAAAAAACAATAAAGTTTTAGACAAACATATTATCTGAGAAATGTTACCTTGTTTATATTGTCTAAAAACATTTAGGATGTCATTTTTATACACTAGGACTTTGAAATCTCAAAAAAAAACTTTCAGGATACCAGGAGTACCGTGGAGCTCCAGCAGGTGAGAGAGGAGTTGAGGCAGGTACTGGCATAGCCCACCAGATGATGGGACCTAACTTTACCAGGTAGGAAAGGGCCTTCCCAGCCACAGCCCAAGGTCCAGCCGCTGGCAAGGCAGAGTTGATCAATCCCGTGAGCACAAGGTAAAGCACTCCCAGGAATTGACTACTCTGGCCAAAGGCATCAGAAGTGGGGGGTTGAGATGGTTGGTTTGAGTGTCGGGGGCGGTTCCATGGGGACCAAATAGGCGGCAGGATTGTTGTACTTCCCATTGAAAATCAAAAGATAGATGGTGATTGCTTTGCCGTCTCAGACAATTTGGTAGGGTTCCTTGGGAGCGTTTGGGCGGGTGTACCACTGCAATTCTTCCAATGTCCAGGGTTTGTGGTCAGGATTGGCTGGATACTCAGTGAAATGCACAGGGACAAATGGAGCTTTGGGTGGGCGGTAGTAGTCAAAGGCTTTGTTTATCAAGTGGAGTCTGACTATCTATCCAGTAGAGGGGTACTGACGCTTGGGTGTATGCAGATGGAAGAGTATAAAAATTAGGCATGGAAACAGATTGGTGAACCAAAGGTTCATAACAACTTTATTTGGTAAGAATGATGATACAGAACTTTTTCAAGTGCTTCTGATTTATATACTTACTCACATGCAGATGCCTCTGGGTATTCTTCTGATGCTATCTGTGTGGCAAGGCTTGTCATTTCAGGTTCTGCTGTTTGGTTGGCTGCTTCATGGTTATTTTTGGGGTTTTCATGAACAGTTGTTTGGCTTTTTGATGGTCCATCTTGGCTTGGCTGGTCATTAATTTTGGCAGGTCTGGCTTCTGGGGTTTTGGGGGTTTTCCCAATTAGATCACCATTTTTGGACTTGCTTGACAGGCTCTCTTGAGCCCAAAGAACTTGATTAAAAAAGGGGTCCTCAATTGGGGGCCCAAAAGTACTTAATGGAGGGTGGGCTTGGTCTGGGTTTACTAGGCAGCTAAAAATAGCCTGCCCAGGCCCAGCCAAACCCATCAAGTCTTGGGCATAGCTTTTGGGGCCCAAAGCGGGACCCTCAGCTGCCACTAGGGCAGGAATGGTTCCTGCACCTGGATTCTCTTCAAAAAGCAAAAATCCAGGTGCGGGCAAATCTCTCCTGCCCTCTAGCCCCGCCTGGTGGCTAGGAGCGGGTTTGATTCCCACCCGGGGCTTCAAAACTGTTACTTCTGTAACAAAAACCAATAAAATAGCTTACAAAGCTATGGCAATAATAAAAATGAGTTATTTTTAATGAAAACAAACTCAGATGCAAAAAACCAAGCATCAGTGTTGCAACTGAACCAATGATAGTTCAGTATTTGATTGGGGAACACAACAGTCCAATAGAAATGATAATAATAAGATGATGTTTATTGGTTGTTATTGTGACTAATATACTATATGGGGAAAGCCATAAGGCCACAAGAGGTTTGCACAGTGGCAGGCTCCAAATAAGATTTGGACTGTGAAATAACTTATACAGTAATCAGCATATTGAATTGGTAGCGCTCCTAATTAGGAGATAGTGCCTGTTGGTTTGACATTGCCATCAGATTGATCCATGATATTAGAAACATCATGGGGCTTTTCATCAAGCACCCCATGAGTATTGTGAGATATGTTGGAAGGCAAGGACGGAACCTCAGTTGAAACACCCCCCTTGCCCCCTGCGTGTTGTCAGGCACCAGGATTATAACCTGCAGAAGGTCTGGGAAAGGCACAGCAGGGGCACAAGCAGTCATGATCCAGGGTCTTGGTGTTCCCTTGGGAATCTTCAAGCTGGTAGGTGTGGTTTTTGTAGACAGCAGCTATCTTGAAGGCTTCAAGGAAGCTAGGTTCAAGCTTTAAAGAGTTGATATTAAAGGCGTAGACAGGACCACCTATGGTGTACCTTGCCTCAAGGTGTTTAGTCCCCCCTTATAATAAAATGTGCTGCCTGGGTGCTAAATTCTACAAATAGTTAGTCTACTACTGCTTTATCTTAATACTATACCCATTGTGGTATAGTGACAGCCTGGGTAAGGACAGAAGAATATAATAAGATAATAAAACAAAACTGGTTCTTTATTTGATATATTAGAAGGTTATATAGTGGGGGCAGGGGAATTATTGCCAAAGGAAAGAAGCACCAAAAGAAGGACTTGTCATATGGAGGCAGTGGAGAAATGGAATTGGAAAGTGCCTGGACAAGAAAACAACAGGTTTCACGTGCCTTGCCAAATGGAGGAAAGTGGCTCTTATATGCTTCAATTCTATTATTAGCCGCAGAAGTAAAGACTGAGCTCTATACTCAATAAACCCTTGATTTAAATAGCGCTCTTTAGGCGAAATTAAACAAGTTTACAGGCATAGAATAGCAAACGCAGCAAATAGAGTGGGTGATTGGGCAATTGTTCTATTGCCCTTAACATAAACAGACTATGTTTTGGCTGATCCATTCAATAAGGTGACACCCCTTGATCTTCTCCTGTTTTATGTTTCAAGCTTTGGCATTAAATTGACTCAGGGAGGAGTTAGTTACAAGGGGAGGCTTCCCAGGTAAGGGGGACTTAATTTCTCTTGCTCTACCCTGTCAGCTTATCAGGAGTCTCAAAGGCCAGAGCGCTGGGGCTGAATCCTGTACCACAATTGATTCTGGCTTGTAAAATAAGTAGATTGGTGGGTAGATGTTCAGTCCAGGTGTCACAGCCCATACCAGAGTCCGGCTGGACTCCCACAGGGGAGGCAGGCTGGGCCTGAAAGACCATGTACACAATAAGCGCTATGCAAACCAGGTAGTTTAGAGCAGTGGCTAGGGGGTGCCAACTCCCAGTATGGGGCACAATTTGGTTGATCAGCCCCAATACTGTGATATAGACAAACCCCAGCTTGATAAAGTCCTGGGTGGGAGGCGCATCGGGGAGAGGAGGGGCAGTTGGAATATCCTTCATTGCTGGTGGCAGGTCCAGATGATGGGGATGGAAATACTCCAGGTCAAGGGTGCGGGGCGGTTTGGCAAGGACAACAGGAGTATGGCCAGGAGGATATGGGTATGCAAGTTTGTATTGAGTAGTGGATTCACAAATGGATGCAAAGAGAATAATTAAATTTAATCAAAAATAGACAATTCCTGCAATAAAATAATAATTTCTAGGCATAAACTCGCCTTATTAAGATGTTAACAGTGAGGGGGCTTCTTCCCCTCACTACTTATACTTACTGATGGTTCTGTGGCCTTTTGTGCCACCAGGGAACTGATGGCATTATTTGGAGTTGGATTTACAATTTTAACCAGAATTTGCGTGCTTGGCCAAGAGGGTGAGATCTCATTGGCTGCTATAACATGAACCTTTTGAATTTTGAAGCATGGCAAGTTGCTACAGTTATTTTTAGCTCCCTCAATCAATTGATTGTCTGATTGCGCTCCCAATGTGCCATTTCCCAATAGGTAGGTGGCCAAATTTGATAACAGGCTTGATGCCAGAGATTTGTGGCTTGTGTGCCTCTCAAATCCTGGGCCATTTGCTAGTCAAAAGGGGGTATTTTGCCCTGGAAAGTGCTTTGTGGGGGTTTCCATGCTGCATGTTTACTCAACTCTAAGGAGGCCAGCTGACTGTCCAGGGCAATCTGGGCCCTGACACCAGGTGGTATTTGGGTGCTCCTGGGAGATCTTGGCAATTATAAGTACCAGGGAACCATTTAGGTGCTCTACGCGTCCATTGGCTTAATCATGATATGGCATTGTGACCACTTTTTAAAGAGCATTCTTGGCAAAGTATGGTTTCATCATGTTACCTACAAGTCTAGGCCTCCCATCAGTGATGAGATGTTTGGGGCGGCCAAAGTGTGCCACAATCTCCTTGCCAATAAACCAAGTGATGGTGGTGGCAGCGTGATTAGTGGTTGCCCATGCTGCTGGCACTTTGTACAGTATTCAATAGCTGTGATGATTTACTTCTTGCCCAGCTTATCTTCAGTCTAGGGTCCCACAATGTTGAGAGCACAATGTTTGAAGGTCTTCATGGCCTTGATTGGTATGACTGACTTGGGTGGGGCAGGTTTGGACATGTTCTTCTCATACAAAACAAATATCTCAAGGAGGTCCAGAATATCCTGGTGCATACAGGCTCATCAAACCTTATGCTTCATGATTTAAAAGAGTATATGTCCTCTGATATAACCTAAAATGCAGTTGTGATGCCTTTTTTTACCCCTTGTTATGTGGTGGGAGTATAATGTGTCTTCTCATCTATCTCTGCACTGCAACGGACATAGACAACATCAGTGATAGACTGGCTTTCATTATCCTTCAGTTTGGAAATGGTCACAGAGTTAAGGCCTTTGTAACAGGTGGCCTCAGAGAGAAGGTAAAGCATGGGCCAGTCTGGGTCTGAGCTGACATCTCCTGTGATAGATGCTGCATACAGCCTGGAGAGAGTGCTGGCTGTGACCAATTCCTTCCCAATTTTGTATTTGATGTGCAGTTGGTACAGAGACAGAGGCTCAACTCATGCTTCCTGGCGCCGTTTTAAGTGTAACTGAGTGTTGAAATACTGAAGAATTGTTATCTGTTAAAACTCAGGATGGGGACATGGCTCCTTCCAGGTAAAAGCGCCATTTCTTAACACAGTGTAAAATTGCCACTAACTCATTATTGTGTATAGATAGTGTTTCTCTGAGTTGGTAAGCTTCCTGGATTTGTAGACCACAGGAAGAAAGATACCCTAATTGGTTTCTACTTCTGGAACGCCCCCTATGTCCCTGTCAGAGGGGTCAGTTTTAGTTTATAACAACAATTTCAATTGGAAAATTTTAGCATAGGGCAGAAGTAAGTCTCTGCTTCCAAGTCTAAAAAGCCTGGTCTCCAGAAGATGTCCAGTGAAAGCTCTGCTTGGTATTTAACAGCTTGGTGAGATGTACAATCAGTTCTTCACAGTTGGGAATAACTTTTGTACATACATAACCATGCCCAAGAACTTGTGCACCTGACTGTCAGGGACCCACTTGGCAGGGAATAAGCTCCCTAGCTGATGGGCCAAGGCCCCCACATTTAGACCTGCAATTACTGAGTCAATAGGAAGCGTGACCATTGCAAGATGTCCAAGATGCCCTAAGTAGGTGAATCTTCCAAACATAGAACTGAAACAACCAAGTAGATAGTAACCCACCAAATACACTAAGAGGTAAAAGGAAGTGTAAGGTCTAACAAGGGTTGGTTCAAAGGGGGGGAAGTAAATGAGCAACCATAGTGGAACTTATGTCCCCAATGTCCAGATGGGTATTTGAACCATCCATTGGCAAGGAATTCTTTTTGGTGGGCATCATCAAGAGAGGAGTTGTACCAGCCAGTTGTAGGATTTGGATTTTCTAAGGCTGAAAGCACTGGCAAGAAGTAGCCTAGAAACCAGGATAGGAAAAGGATTCCTTTCATGGCTTCAGAAATGGAGTTGTGTCAGAAAAGATAGAAGTATCAGAAAATAGGATATTCTTTATTGTTGGAACATTTGGGATGAAGAAAAGTTTGAAACTTATATAGATTCAAAACAAGGCTGAACCTTTGAGAGGAGTTTGGTAAATGAATATGATTTACCTGAAATCAATCACTCAAAATACCTGTCTAAGTACAACTTAAATATTTGCTTAATGGTTATCAAACTGATTTTATTTAGGCAGAGAATCCAGAAAGACTTTAGCATAATCAAGCTAATTAAGCGGTGTAAATTAAGAAAATACAATATAATGAATTACAGAGCCATGCCTAAGGCTAGAGAGAGCGGGTCCATGATTGTCTGGGAAGCTATACACAGCCAATCATACACAGAGCGGTAAGTGACATCTACCCACTGATTATTAACCTTTTTGAGTTTGAAAGGCTTTTTGAAAGTCAAAACCAATTGAATTGAATGATAATAAAAAGGTAATTCAATGGTTTATGGTAATCCAATACTAATGATACATTCTTTAGCAGCATCCAGGGTTTTAATCTGGTTTCCAAAGGTTTTAAAAATAAAAGCATAGTTTTGAAGTCTGTTGTGTTGTGTGTTTGAATGGTTTTCCTTTGAAAATTTGTTCTGGTGCAGTTTGTACAAATGTTTTTGCAAGGTGTGCCAATAAGATTCAAGTAGTTAGGGAAAGAATACCTGACTTAACCTCCCCAGGAAGTTCCCTCTCTGTCTGAGTCTCTTTGTAGTGTGAGAGGACTTCTGGTGCATTCTCTAGATTCTCTTCTGGTTCTCATGAGTTGGATTCTACTTTTTGATCCTTCCATTTGACCAAGTATTGCTGTTTGCCTTGCGAGGCGCAGTGGCCGAGGATGTCTTCTACTTCCCATTCTGGAGTATGGTTCAAGATGATTGGAGGTGGGTCCTTGTGATCCATGTCAGATGGTAACCCTTTAAACTTGGACAGAAGGCTAATGTGGAAAACATCATGGGCAGAGGAGCCAGCAGGGAGTTTGAGTCAGCAATTAACCTCAGAGCGTCATTCAATGACCAACAGTGGACTAATCTTCTTTGGACCTATTTTTTGACCTGGAATATCCAGTTTGAGGTTCTTTGCACTGAGGTACAAGTAATCTCCTGCTTGGATGTCTTCTGGGACTCTCTGATGTTTGTCAGCTTGGTTCTTATACTGTAGGACGGTTTTTTCCAGTTGGGTCTTGAGTTGTTGATGGTTCTTGAGTAAGGATGTTGCCCATTAATGTGCTGACAGAATTGTGTCTTCAGTTGTTGGGTCCAGAAGGTCTTCTGGGTTATATCCATAGTTGGTAAAGAAGGGAGATACTCCAATTGAGTCATGATGATTGGTGTTATAGCACAATTAGGCTAGTAGAAGTAAAGATACCCAATCATCCTGTTGTAAGTTCACATAATTCCTGAGAAAACCTTCCTGTACTTGATAAACCCTTTCTGTCTGTCCGTTGGTCTGAGGGTGAAAGGATGTAGACATGAGTTTTGATGTGTAATGCCTTTATTAGTAACTGCCAGAACTTGGATGTAAATTGAGTGCCTTGATCCGAGATGATGTTGTTGGGAATTCTGTGATTGGCAATTACATGAGTAAAGAGCATGTTAGCTGTGTCTTCTGCTGTTGCGTGCTTGAAGGGGGTAAAGATAGCATATTTGGTTAGCCAATCTACTACCACAAAGATGCCGGTCATGTTGTCACTCTCTGGAAGGTCTACAATAAAGTCCATGGAGATGGAATACCAAGGTTGTGGAGGAATGGGCAATGGTTTGAGTAGTCCTTGGGGCTTCATGGTGGAGGGTTTGTTGCGGCCACACAGCACACATGTGGTGATGTATTTGGCAACTGTCTTCTTCAGATTAGGCCACAAGTATCTTCATTAGATTCTCTTGACCGTTTTGCAAATGCCTCCATGTCCTGTGAGAGGGGAGTTGTGGAAGCTTTCCAAAATTGTATGTCAGTGTTCATCAGTTGGTACATAAAGGCTTCCTTTCTTTGACCAAGATCTGTTGTTTAGTGTAAGCCCAGTGGGGATGTTCTCCTTATCTAAGAGTTGGGATGCTATGATGTCCTCGTTCAAGGTGAACAGATAGGGTAAAGTCATGATGTGGGAGAGGAACTGATCTTCAGAGAGTATGGTAAGCTCATTGTGTTTAACGTAGGACTGACTAGGATCATCCAAATCCTCTTGTCTACTGATGGTGTCAGGTACTACATTCTTGTGTCCTGGCGTATAACTAATCTTGAAATCAAAGGCAAGCAGATCTATAGCCCATTGTGCCAGATGTGGGCTAACTTTTCTCTTCTCAGTAAAGTAGAGTAGATTCTTATGATGGGTTCTGATTTGAAAAGGGAATTTACTTCCTTCCAAGTAGTGACGCCAGTGGTCCAAGGATTTAACAATGGCAACAAGTTCCTTCTTGTATATGTGGTAGTTTATTTCTTGGTCAAGCAGCTTATAGGAGTAAAACACCACAGGGTGGAGTTCACTATCCTTCCCAAGCTGCAGTAACACCCCTCCTAGGGCAAAGTCAGAGGCGTCTGTGTCCAAAAAAACCGTTGTTCAGGGTCTGGACAGAGAAGGACAGGGGCTGATGTGAACCGCTTTTTGAGGGTTTCAAATGCCAGATCAGCTTCAGGTGACCAGACAAAGGGGACCTTCTCAGAGGTAAGGTGTGTGAGAGGGAGGGTGGTAGCAGAAAAGTCCTTGATAAACTTGCAGCAAAAATTTTCAAGGCCCAAGAAGCCACAAAACTTGGTACGTGTCATAGTTTTAGGCCAGTTCAGGACTGCCTGGATCTTGGAAGGAGCAACCACAAACCCTCCTGGGTTAATATTGTACCCAAGAAACTCAATCTCAGTGACAAAAAACTTGCATTTTTCAAGCTTACAGAACAAACGGTTGTCAATAAGTAGTTAGAGGACCTCTTGTAGGTGCTTAGTGTGGGCCTCCTTGTTCTGAGAGTATACCAAAATATTGTCAAGGTAGATGACAACACAGACTTCAAGTAGAGGAAAAAGAACCTCACTCATTAAGCCTTGGAAGGCTGCAGGGGCATTACACATCCCAAAGGGCATCACAAGGTATTCATAGAGCCCAAAGGGAGTGCAAACTGCCATCTTCCATTCATGACCTTCAGCAATATGATCTGGTTATAAGCACTGTGGAGGTCTAGTTTAGAAAAAACCTTGGCGTGAGTAAGTTGATTGGTCAAGGACTCTGCAGACGGTAAGGGGTTTTGGTTCTTAATGGTTATGGAGTTTAGTTTGGTGAAGTCTACAACAGGTCATAGGGTACCATCTGCTTTCACTAAAAAGAACATGGGTGATGAACATGGGGAGTTAGAGCAACACATAAATTCTTTTTATAAGTTTTTGTCAAGGTACACCTTCATCAAAATTCCCTGTGCTCGGTTCATAGGGTAAAGCTTTCCCCAGGTGGGTGAGGAGCCGGTTATTAAGTCAATTCTGAGATTGAATGGTCTTCTTTCCAGAAGGGTGGAGCAGAGTTCCTCACTAAAGGCTGTTTTCAAGTCTTGAATTTCCTCCAGAATAGGATCAGGTGTTGGGCTCCCCACCAGAAGTAGAGAGTTTAAGTATGCCGTGAAGTTCTTTGGTACTTGATGATAAGGTTTTTTGAGAGGAACTGTGCTTGGTTGTCCATGGGAGTGGAGCGTGACAGAGTGGGTGTCCCAATCAAACTGTAGCTTGGCTTCCTGACACCAGGGAAAACCCAAGACTAACAAGAAGGCCAAGTTAGAGAGGGTAGAGGTAGGTAGGTGATATGAGTTCTTCACCACCTGAGCATGGAGGGGGTTTGACTAGGCGTCCTACTTGGGCAGGGGTACCTTCAGCGAGTCTTACAGATGCTAGCCCTGAGGTCTCAAAGCCTAACAAAGTCAAAAGATCTTGGTCAATGAAGTTCCCCATTGCTCCCATGTCAATCAGTGTGTATCTAGCTGTAGTGCCAAATTTGTGGTCTAAAAAAACGAGCAAAAGAGCGTAAGACTAAGTGGAAGATTTATTGGCATTGGTGGTTGAAAGAAGATGGCCTGAAGCAGATTGTACCTTTGAGAGTGCCTGGCAACCTTTAGCCAAATGTCCTGTTTGTCCACAGTAGAGGCACAATCCTTCAAGGACTCAATGTTGTTTCTCTTTGGGGGCTAACTGATAACCTCCCCCAGGTTTAGAAACTAATCCCTTTGGAACCTTGGCAGGGGATGGTAAGTTAAGGACGGGCATAGTCTTGGGGTTGTTCCAAGAAGGAAGTTGCTTTACCTTGGAGGACCATTTCAATACCTCTTTGGTAAGCTCAGAAAACTTTTCAGGTAGAACATGGTGGGCTAGGAAGTTCTTGAGTTCTGGAGATAATTTTTTTTGGAAAAGGTAGCAGGCTTCAGAGCCTGTCAATCCAATTGCTTCCTTGAGGCAAGAGAATTCTTCAATATAGTCCTTGGTGGCCATTTGACCTTGATACAAGGTCATTATGCAGTCTCAGAGTTCTTTGGTGGTCTGTGCTGGCACTACCGTAGCCAAAAAGAGTCACAAAAGGCAGGGTAGTTGTTGAGTAATTTCTCTCCTTGAAGGGTGGCCTTGGCGTACCAAACGCGAGCCTTGCCTGTGAGCTTCTTGGCCATGTGATGTACCTTCTGTGTGTCGGTCTGGAATTGTGCCAGAGATGTTTCAAACAGTGATTGGGGGAAGGCCAGAAGCATAAGAATCTTGTTACCTTTGTTGTTGTCAGGAGATACTGCTGAAAGCTGGTTGAGGAGCACGGTTTGGTTCTGAACCTGCTGTTGCACTGGCGGCAGTGGCAGTTTTGGTCTTCAGGAAAAGGCAAACCAGACAATAAGTGGTCAGGCTGATGATGATTGTAACCAGGGTGACCGCAAAACTATTGATCAGCGCAGTAAAAAAGGAGTAGCTTGCGGGGATGATTCTGAACTTCTAAGCAAGAAGCTCAAGGTAGGTTCCAAAAAACTGTCAGGGACCCACTTGGCAGGGAATAAGCTCCCTAGCTGATGGTCCAAGGCCCCCACATTTAGACCTGCAATTACCAAGCCAATAGGAAGCGCGACCATTGCAAGATGTCCAAGATGCCCTAAGTAGGCAAATCTTCTGAATATAGAACTGAAACAACCAAGTAGATAGTAACCCACCAAATACACTAAGAGGTAAAAGGAAGCGTAAGGTCTAACAAGGGTTGGTTCAACAGGAGGGGAAGTAAATAAGCAACCATAGTGGAACTTACGTCCCCAATGTCCAGAAAGGTGTGATGGATCCAGGCCTAACCAGTCCATCCTGCCATTATCCTGACCTTGACTCTTATTGCTGTTAACTTTCTGGGACAAAGCTTTGAGGAGCTTTGCCTCCAGGGAGGCAATTTTATTGGATAACACTTTATTGTCATTCCGCCAACTAGCCATGATTTCAATTTTTTTCCTCTTTTGCTCTCAACGCCTCAATTTCACAATTCACCATCTCTTTTACTTGTTGCAAGATTTCATCCCATCCTACCAACAAGTTCCAAGCACCCCAAGCATTAATTTGGTTCCCTTGGGCAGGAGGCCCTTCCTTTGCAAAGTAATTGGAATACAGCTCTTTGAACGCAGCCTTTACTTCTACTAAAGATTCAGCAGGAACAGTCTTAGTGACCTCCAGGCTGGTTCAAGCTTCTTCCAATGTACTTGTAGGAACCTCCTTTCTTGGTGCAGCGGCTTCCACACAAAGGACCCCAAACTTAGCTCTATCAAATTTTAACAAAGAAGGCATGATAATTGAAAAATAGGTGAGGGGAAAGCGTCAAAACCAACAATGAATATATTTTATTAATGTTTAACTTTTTTTGCTTATATACCATTCATGTAAAGTTCCGTGGCCCACAAATGGCCCTAGATCAGGATGTATTTCCCAGACCATCAAAAAAGGTGGCCTGCGTGCAGTCAAAACCCCTCCAAAATCTGGAGGACTTGGCTCACACAGTAGACAAACGCTTTGTGTTCTCCTTCCTGGCCAAAGTTCTCATTTCCCCTTTGGAGTTCCCTCCAACTGCAGAAGAGACATTAATTCAATTGAATTGCTTGTTGTCCTGGTGTTTCCTGGTCCTGAAACAATTATCAAACTAACAAAAAAATTGGGCCACATGAAGTTGGAAAGGTCAAATCTGCAGCCCGGGGAAATTGGGTACCAAAACCCGCGACCAGAAGTGTCCTTGGTAGCTAATCCATCCAGCCCAGGAGTCCCCTGGCCCAAAAATTGGGTTCTGGAGCTCTCCGGTGGAGACTTCAGAGGAAGGCATTAGGGGAAATGTGCACCCTGAGTCCTCAGAAGGCTCCTAGCCAATAAAGGGGCTGAGTCTTACATCCGGCCCCACAGCCCCTATTTTCTGGGTCTCAAACCAAGATAAGATTGTCTAGTACTCTTTAATAGGCTCCCCTTTAGATTGCACTCCAATAGCCCCTTTCATAACCCCTCCTGTCCTATCACCCCCCTTTGCATAAAATGGAAGTATGGGCCGTCAGGTCCCTTGCTTACCAATTCCAATTATTGAATAAACTCCTGACTTTGCAAATCTTTTGTATTTTAAAGTTTGTTTAACAATAAAGGTATTTATCCCAACTCCTGCTGATGTCCCCGCCTCCTGCTTTCTCTGGCCCGCCTGCCCGTCTGCTTGTTGTTTTTTTTGTTGGGAATTGTTCCAAGAACAATAACTTGGACCATTCCCTGTTATTTACCCGAGCACTTAATTGTCCCCGCCAACCACCTTCCCTGGTCCACCTGCCCAACTGCCTGCCCGCCTGTTGTTTTTTGTTGGGAATTGTTCCAAGTAATATTAATTTGGATCATTTCTTATTATTTACCCATGCACCTGGTCCGTCCGCCCAGTAGTCTTAGCAAAAGAAGGGTAATCACTGGAATCATGTTGTCACCTTGGTACAAGATGGCTGTGTGGATACTGGTGCCCATTTCCCTCTTGTTATGGTCCTCAAACCTAGTCTTTTGGAGCAAACTTTCCTTAATTTCTCAATCTTCTGAGTTTATTCCTAGTCATTTTACAAATTTAATTGAGCATCTCACCCAGATTCCCTTCAAACCGGGATCCTATGGGTTGTTCTCTTGGTTGTCTTCTCATCTTGAAGAGTTGTTGCCACCTTTGGAATATGTGACTACTGAAACTCCTTCTTCTGACTTGGTCAATCCTTCCCCCTTGCGCCAAATCCCTGAGTCAAATACAGAGGCCCCTTTCACTCAGGATTGCTCTCTATGGTTACTTACTGGAGCCATGATCATGGCTTTGGATGCATACTTCCCTCCCCTTTCACATCCGGTCTCCTTTGGGAGGCCCCTTTGAGCGGCTATCCCAGTCTTGCACTGGATGGCATCCTGGTGGTTGTTCCCACCAGAATGGGAGCCAGACTTTGTTAGTCTAGCCCCCTCTCTTAAAATTCAGGGCATACATGGCTGAAAACCCCTCTGGTTCCTGAATCAACCAATGATTTGCATCACATGGTCTATGACATTCAAGTCATTCAACATAGTCTTTACCTAAAAGATCACCAGCAGTTCTCAACCTATGAGAATTGACCTAAAATGGGCAGAAGTCACCTGACTCCATTCAACCCAATGTACCAATCCGGCATGGAGCTTCCCCAGCTCTCAGCGCCAAAACCCTGTGGATTGCACATCCTAAACTCAGCTATCAGTGTTCCAACTGGGAACCAGCTGATCAAACCTGAATTCCTAGGCATCCTTGCCTTTATTTAGTTATTTTTGCATTTAATGGTTTTTTGCCTTAAAACCCATTAAACTGCTTTGAAACTCAAACCAGGCGCCACTGCAGCGCCCAGCAATTTCACCAGGCGGCGCTGCGGCGCCCCAGCGCTCAGCGCCTGAGAAAATTTGATAGCAGCGCCTCGGCACATCTCAAATTCATTAGGTGGCGCGGCGGCGCTTCTAACCCAATAAATTTGCCAACACAGCGCTTTTAACCCAAATTCTGGGGGGTTTCCCATGGTCAACCTTAACCAAACCTCTTGACACAGTCAAGGCAATTAACTACTATAATTAAATCCTAATTAATTATATTAGCTTGTGTTTATTAACTAACCTCCCCAATTAATTAAACTGGTTTAAGACGCCTAGTCTCCAAGATTGATTTGGCCAATCTTGCCTCAATTCT
Source organism: Entomophthora muscae (assembly GCA_014839935.2). Classification (NCBI taxonomy): domain Eukaryota; kingdom Fungi; phylum Entomophthoromycota; class Entomophthoromycetes; order Entomophthorales; family Entomophthoraceae; genus Entomophthora; species Entomophthora muscae. The sequence goes on along the minus strand of QTSX02006469.1, from coordinate 113,417 downwards.
TTTAGTTAGCCTAACCTAACTGACCATCCATATTCTGTTCTTTTATTAAACATAGATATCCAGTTTCTAGGAACCTTTACCTCAAGATTTCCAAAAAAAAGCTATCTATATGTAATAAACAGCAAAAACAGAACAGCTTTGTATTTTGGAGCATTTATTTGGCTAAATACTCAGCAGTGACTGTAGTACAGTCACAACGGGTATTAGAACCATCCATTGGCAAGGGATTCCTTTTGGTGGGCATCATCAGGAGAGGAGTTGTACCAGTCAGTTGTAGGAGTTGGATTTTCCAAGACCAAAACCACTGACAAGAAGTAACCTAGAAACCAGCATAGGAAAAGGATTCCTTTCATGGCTTCAGAAATGGAGTTGTGTCAGAAAAGGTAGAAGTATCAGAAAATAGGATATTCTTTATTGTTGGAACATTTGGGATGAAGAAAAGTTTGAAATTTATATAGATTCAAAACAAGGCTGAACCTTTGAGAGGAGTTTGTGATATGTATATGATTTACCTGAAATCAATCACTCAAAATACCTGTCTAAGTACAACCCAAATATTTGCTTAATGGTTATCAAACTGATTTGATTTAGGCAGAGGATCCAGAAAGACTTTAGCATAATCAAACTAATTAAGCGGTGTGAATTAAGAATATCCAATATACCAAAGTACAGAGCCATGCCTAAGGCTAGAGAGAGCGGGTCCATGATTGTCCAGGAAGCTAAACGCAGCCAATCATATGCAGAGCGGTAAGTGACGTCTACCTGCTGATTATTAACCTTTTTGAGTTTGAAAGGCTTTTCAAAAGCAAAAACAAATTGAATCAAATGATAATAAAAAGGTAATTCAATGGTTTGTGGTAATCCAATACTAATGATACATTCTTTAGCAGCGTCCAGGGTTTTAATCTGGTTTCCAAAGGTTTTAAAAATAAAAGCATAGTTGTGAAGTCTGTTGTGTTGTGTGTTTGAATGGTTGTCCTTTGAAAATTTGTTCTGGTGAGGGTTTTTACAAATGTTTTTGCAAGGTGTGTCAATAAGATTCAAGTAGTCAGGGGAAAAATCCCTGACACTGACTCACATTGGTGAGGAATGACATGCTTGTTATTGCCTTTATCTTATCAGGGTTGGGCTTTATCCCTTGGGCAGAGAGGGTATCCTAGAAATAAGAGCTCTGATCAAAGGAATTCACGTTTGAAAGGTTTGGATTTTTAAAGATGTTTATAAATAGTGTTGAGTATAGAACAAAGATGGTGGAGATGTGTGGTTTGGTCTTGACTGAAGACAATAATGTTGTCAAGATACATGATAACACATTTTCATAAAGGTCCTTAAAGGCTTTATTCATCAACATGGTAAAGGTGGATGGAGTGTTAGTCACTCTTAAATTCATGACACAATAATCAAACAATCTGTAGTGTGTACAAAAGGCAGTTTGTGCCTTGTCCCTTGGAGCAATGCAGACCTGGTTGTACCCTGATGTGAGGTCAATCTTACTAAATTATTTCATACCTGCAAGTGTATCAAACAGGTTTTTAATTAGCAGCAAGGGATTCTTGTTCTTGACTTTCACCTTGTTTAAGGTAAGGTAGTCAGTTACCAGTTGAAGGGACCTGTCCTTCTTATCTAAAAAGAAGACTACAGCATGTATGGAGAAAGAGAGGGACAGATGAAGCCCTTATCAAGTGCATTCACTAGGAGTTGAAGAGTTTTGTCTTCCTTGGGTGTCAAGCAATAGAGAATTCATGCTTTTGGCAGCTGCCCTTGCAACTGGACAGCATGTTGTATTTCTCTTGAAGGAGCAATTGGTCTAGCATTTTCTAAAGATGTCCTTTTATTCTTCAAGAAGTGATACTAGTGCTGGTGGCAGTGCTGTGGCCAAGGGGGAGGTGTAATGGGTTCATAGTGGATGACTTCTTGCTGAGCACTAGTTGAAGTCCAGCTTCCCCCCTTTGAAATCATATGTGCCTGTCTCAGTGAGCCGTACAAACATGGTTTCATGGAGTAAATTGTTCATTTTATGGGATAGATTTAGAAACCTACCCCATTACTGTTGAGCATAATCACAGAAGTGTTCAAGTTAATTTATTGGTAATTATGTCAGAGCCATTCAAGGCTAGCAATAACATTGTGGCTGAGGCCTGCCATTATTAGTCCAGAGAGCTTAACTTGGATGTTCCCCATTCTTATGGAGAATGGTACTGTCTTATGAGTGATAGCTACTCTGAGGGTGTTGGCCACATGTACTCCTTTTAAAAAATGGGTACTTGGTCTAATTGCTGGGAATATATGAATTCTTGGTTGATTATGTTGTGATTGGTCTCAGTCTCTACCAAAAGTCTGTGGGTGTTCCCATAGAAGCAAAAGGGATAGGCCAAGAAGGCTTTATTTAAGGAATGACTGGCTTAGAGAACGGGGTTATCACTATGGACTTGAAACATATCAAGAGATTCAACATTGTGCACATTGTAATCACAAGGGCTCTTTTCAAGGATGGATTGAGAGCAAGGATCAGGCGGGGTTGTAGAGCCTCTCATGTCTATAACCCCCAGGCTTTTCCAAAATCCTCCATTTGTGCTAGCTGAAGCTCCCCCTCACAAGGGTGCTTGATGCCATTCTCTTGATGACAAATGTTGGTGGCAGCCTACTTGGTTGTGGATGCTGACTGGTACAGGACAATGTTAGGGAGGGCATTTTAATGTCTTTGGAAATCCATTAAGGCCTGATTTCTAGCTTCCACAATGGCCTTGTAGCAGTCATAATTAGAGTGCAGCGTCATACAGGGACCCATTTACAGATGTGTGGTTTTAGCCCATTAACAATGAGGGCAAGTAGCATTGCATCCCTGTTGGTGATGGCTTTTGGGGTGGTGGTAACTGCTTTCTGCCAGGTAGCAAGGTACTCAGGGACGCTTCTGTCTGTTTTGTAGCAATTAGAGGGGTCCCTACTACAATAGCAAGAAAGTTTTGCTGTATCAAGATTTTGCAGTGTCCCTGAAGGTGGTCCAAGTAACTTCACGTTTTTGACTGGCCCAGTTGGTGAACCATACTGCAGCAGGCCTTGTAAAGCGCCCAGACAAGGTGGCAATCCACCTGGGTTATTTTACTTATCAAATACAGAGGCAGGTAAACATGGAGTAGAGCCAACTGGCAATTTCAGCCCCCTCCACGCCACCCTCAAAGAAATCTAGTTGGAGGTTCATCATACACAGGGAAAGCTCTGACTGTGAGGGTGTGACACTGGAAACATGTTGCCCCAGGCAGAGGCAGTTATAAATGCTTTTGAGTACCAACTGATCTTGATAGATAACATATCCTTCAAAGATGTCCCCATCAGAAATAGGGAGGAAGATTTTCTGGTGTGGAGTAGCCATACAGCATATTCTCTGTTTTTTAGGGGATTTTCTTTTTGGTAGGTTGTAAACCTACTGCTGCTATCACTGTTGCAACTGAACCAATTATAGTTCAGTATTTGATTGTGAAAGACAACAGTCCAATAGAAAGGACAATAATAAGAATAAGATGATATTTATTGGTTGTTATTGTGACTAATATACTATATGAGAAAGCCACAAGGCCATAAGGGGGTGGCATAGTGGCTTTTCCATATATGGTTTGGGACTGTGTAATAACCTGCATGGGGGCAGCGTGTCAAATTGACAACACTCCTAATTAGAATATAGTGCCTGTGATTTGGCACTGTCATCAGATTGATCCATGTTGTTAGATATTCCATGGGGCTTTTCATCAAGTGCCCCATAAGTATTGTGAGATATGTTGGCAGGAAAGGATGGAACCTTTGTTGCAACATCAGTGTAAAATATACATTCTGTTAATAGTTATATGAAACTTTATAGCCACAATAGCTCACAAAAGCAAAAAAACTCAAGTACAAAAAAATTATTTTTAGTAAAAGATTGTAAAAAAATAGGTTTTAGTCTATTGGTGTAGCATGTTTAGTATTTAAATTTATAACAGAATTCACTCAGGAGTAGTGTGTCAAAATAGAACCCAAATAAAGCACAATAGCAATCAAACAAATTAAAAAGCTTATAAGTTAGTGTGTGAGTGAGATGTATGAATTAATGTACCCCTCTGTCTAAAATATGGCACATCATATGAAACATAAATCATAAAAATATTGATGAGTGTCTAAATTTGGCTGAAATCCAGGGGAAAAATATTAAAATGATTCAGTGATTCTGAAATGGGAATTCACAACCAAAAATGACTAGTTAAGAAATAAATAATCTTAAACATGCAACTGGTTGATGTATATTCTAATTAAATAACCATATAGAGATAAAAAGAAAGCTTAATTTAGGGTTTAAATTAAATAGGAAAAATTTAGTATTTCATTTATAGTTAAATTAAAGACACAAAAAACAGAGTGACAATACAGCTGGTGTGCAATGTAGTCACAGATGTCCCTGCGGGCCAAAAAATTGTTAGTGTAACAAAAGTGCAAATTTCAGGATAGGGACAAGAGATCATTAAATACTGTTGAGGGCCACAGAAAAGCAACCTTTTTGGGCCACACAGGTTGAGACAGGCACAGAGCATATATCCAGAAGTGTCTAAACTATCCAGAAAGGCTATCAAGGTTACCACAAATAAAACAGTGAACAAAAAAGATGAGTTCACTTCTTTCTTATTTGAAATTGTTTACTGCTATTAGTTATCCCACCAAGTATGATAAAAAAGTTAAAGCTAGTTCTTGACACTGCATATGATACCTATTTAAACAGTGATGATTAAGACAATAAAAAAGAGCCAGAATACCACAGAACTTTGGATGGGAATCAGGTAATAAAAAGGGCCACCACATTATAGAACAAGATTCCTATGCCTTGTGTGCCAGTCACTGTGAAGGATCCAGATTCAACTATACAGGGAAAAAAAGCTTGTAAGTTTTTTCCTGACATAAAGCCCCTTACTTTTATCAAGTTGATACATGATTCTAGTGACCTAAAGAAGGCTGTGGGTATTATTATAGTGAATCCAGGATTTTTTTAGCAATTTATACAACTGGTATCTTAACATTTATCAAAATTTTTAAATGGAGAAACCCAAGCACCTGTCATCTCTGCTCATCAAGGAGCACAAATAAGACATCTTTTGGTGGATTAATTGAGGCTGTCATCATGAACTGACAAAAATGCAGTCTGTGATCAAGCCAACTTTTGATATTTAGAACTCATTTTCCTTTCCTGTTATGTGATCAAAGAGCTTAGGGGTTTCTGGAAAAACTTGGTGTATCTCCATATAACCAAAAAGCACAGCTAATATTAAGACCCAAAAAATGCAGAGGTGTACAGTGCTTTCAGGGACAAAGAGACAATCAAATTTGATTATATTGATTAATCAGTGTTTTTTTGATGGGTAATTCATATGACTATGTCCCCAGAGGTGCCAAAGATGGAGTATCTTGACACATGTTGTTTTGCACCACAGACTATTTAATGGTGACTCTACATGATCCAAAGGTTATTGAGATACATCAAATGATAAAAGTATCACATAATAGCAGGACTTTGATATAATTTCTCTACTTAGTAGAAGAACACCTCAGGCACACTAGCCCAGGGTTCACCAACATAATTGTATTAGAATTTTGTTGGAGTCCATGAAGTGAAAACTTTCTTGAGGATTTCCCAATGATTGAGACAGGGGGTAATTGGCAAGCAGCAATTAGCTACATGAAATATGTACCTCTTATTTTTTCCTACATATTCCCTATGACTAAACCCAATTGAAGAGGTCTGTGAGTGGTGCAAGAAAGTTGGCAATCACAGCACTTTAAATGGGTGTAAGTTTCTTTTTATTTTATGTTGATCAGACCTCATAACCTTCCAGTAGAGACAGAGGTTAAGCTCTATGCCCACTCCAAACAATATATTCATATGTTCTAGACCCCTTCCAATTAAATAAAAAACTTGTTTTATTCCTAATAATGTATTTGATTATATTTTTGGCTTATAGTCATTTTTTATTTTTGTTTAAATTTAATATTGTTTATTTTTATATTTATAAGTTGTAATTTACATCATAAATAAAACATTACACTGCTAATAACTAGCAATAACAACTTCTGATTTTATTGTAAAAAATATTTAGTGAAAAATGAAATATAAATCCAAGTACTTGACCATAAGTGATTGCCTAAACTGTGATGTATTGGAAAAGTTACAAGGGGGAAACATAAAAAAGCTAGATAATTAACTTTACCAAGATTTATAGCTTATATTGTTGCCACTGAACCAATGAGGATTCAGTATTTGAATTGGGGAAGCCAACAGTCCAATAACAAGGACATAAATAATAAGAATAGGGTCATGCTTATTATAGAATACTGTGCTTGATATACTATATGGAGAGAGCCACTGGGCCACAAGGGGGTGGTATAGTGGCATGTTCCATGTAAAGATTGGATCCAAGGAATAACTTGTGCGGATCAGCAGGTTGAATTGGTAGTGCTCCTAATTAGGAGAAAGTACCTGTAGCTCAAAATTACCATCAGATTGGTCCATGTTGTTAGATATGTCTGGGGGCAGCTCATCAAGCGCCCCCTGTGTAATGTAAGATACATTGGCAGGCAATTCTGGAAACTTGATTGCAACAATATAGTTTTGGGTGATGATCTTAAGAGGAAAAGATTGGGACTGTTAATTAATTGGATTGGATAGGGGGTGGCTTGAAACTTGCAATGAGTCAAGGGCAAAATCAATCTGTCCAATGAGTTGAGATTGTAACTGGTTCTTTTTGCCTTATTTGTAAGGATTGACAATTTTTTTCCTCTGGAAACCTGGGCCTAAGGACAGGATTCAAACCTTGGCCCTGATTTCCCTCAGGCTGCAGCCCTGAGCATCAATGGGCCAGCTGCCTGCGTTCTTTTGAGACTGATTCCCCCAATTTGAGGACAAGGATGATTTAAAAAGAGTAAAGCCAACCAAACCAAAGGAATCATTGCACTAAAGGGAGGAGCAACCAAGACGCCTAATGGAGGCAACAAAATCCCTATCATCTTCTTTATGAGCTTGAAGAACACCCCAGTGAGCAATCATAATGCATCACCTGTTGTAAGCATGATTTCATGGCCCAACCTAATGACTACAGCCCAAGAAGAAGAGAACAAGAGAATCAGGTAATCATTTTGGAGATTCTGACTAGTCAGAGAATGTCCAGCCAAGGTGCCATTTTGCTGCTTCTGAGCCTGGACACCCCGCCCCATATTTCCTGATGCCCTGATTAAGCCCCCATGGAAAACACTAAGCTTGAAGGTGGGGTGCTATATAGACCTACAGTCCCAAGCTCCAAACTTATTGCCATTTTCTAAATAAAGATTATGCCATATTGGCCTCCAAACTAATGCCTTATTTTATTTTTGCTATCTATCAATATTGAGCAACTTGGCTTATTGATGGTATGTTCAAAGCTACAGATAGATATTAGTCTTGCCAATGTACTCTACCTGGCCCTATGTAAAGCACTACATACTACAATAGAAAAGAGCTTTAAAGATAATTACATTTATTGGGACTGGAGTAAAATATAGCCAGCAGCTTCAATCTATCCAGGTTTAACTAAGAAGTTATTTTCATCTGTTCATGTATCTGTGTATATATACTATAACAACCCTTGTTCTTGTTCTTGTCCTTTCAGACAGTTCTCAGTGGCTAGCTTTGCAATAATTTCATCTTTGCTGGCTGTGCCTATCCTGATTGGCTGCCCTTAACATGTGTGTTGCTACTGGCCTTAACAAGGCGTAAATGGCACCTCAGCTACAGCCTACGCTCTTCTTGGGCTAGCCTACTGGTGTTTATCAATTAGCTGTATCTTTATGCGCCTCTTATGGCACTAGGAACTACACTTTTTTTGATTGACTCAAAAAATAGTCCCAGTTTTATCCTCCTACTCTTGATGATAGAATTATGGTATTCCTATTTTCCCTTTTTTGTGTTTATTCAGTGATCCTTTTCTGGATGGGGCATCTTCTGCTCATTAATATGACACTTTGAGTTGAGGATTATACACTATATAATAGCTGAATCAATCTAATATTCACCAATTGTTATCTTTCATGTAATATTGTTGCAAATTTGGTATTCCATAGCCTTTTATACATCATTAGTTTGATATGTGCATATATGCCTTTCAGGTTGGGTGGGGCTGAGCTGATACAGCTTCTAGTGGGAAATACAGGGAGTAATAAGATTGATGATCTATTGATTAAACAGCATGTAATCAGTGAGAATTACTATATTAGATAAAAATATATACTGTATAATAGCTATAACATTTATAATAAACTAGTGATTACACAGTATACAATTGCCACAATAAATAGGATGATAATCTAGTGATAATTTGGCGTATAACTGATAAGATATGTGTGCAATGATTAGCCTGATCATTTGTGATCAATCAAACTAATCTCAAAAAAACACTAAAAAAAGAAGTTTATAATTTTATGGTCTTGATTTTATTTTTATCATAAGTCCTGATTTGTATAGCTTCTGAAACCTATATACACAATAATAGGTCTTGAAAATTAACAAAATGACTTTATTATCAAGTTGGATATCCATATTTTACCTCCTAAAATGTTCCTTTTCTATTTCATGACACATAAAAAGTATCTTTTGTGTATTCAATTCTGTTTTATTTTTGTGAAATTTAAACTTATAGTTGGCCCTAATTTTGTTTCTATGTAGCCCTTCTCTTGGTGTCTCATTCAAATACTAATTAGATTATAATATATTCCAGAACAACACCAATATATTTTTTGTTGTACCTAGCCAATATATTTTTTTGGAATGTGTTGTTTGGTGTTTAAAATAATTTTGTAATTTTAATAGTATTATTAGTTTCTTATATGTATATTGCCAGTTCCCTAAAAAATCAGATTATTTACAGTCTGGAACTTGCCAGGCTTATATATTTTGAATGAGTTCTGTGAGAGAGGGGGGCTAAACTAACTAAGTTTGGCTTCCATCCCGGTGTAACAAACCACCAGGATGCCATCCAGTGCAGAACTGGGATGGACGCTTGGAGGGGGGACCACAGGGAGGACACCAGGGACAACTGAGGGAAGTAGGCGTTCAAACCCATCAGTATCAGGCCGGTGAGCAACCAAGGAGTGCAGGTAGGAGCGGGAGAGGACACCTTGGAGGGCCTGGGGGTACTGCATGCCTCTGGACCACTTTGGGGGAGAGGCATGGGAGGCACTGCTTCTTCAGAAACGGGTGAAGTAAGGTCCACAGTGTCCAAGTCCAAATCATCACACGTCAGGCTCTTGACCACAGCCTCTCCAGAAAAGAGAAGACTTCTGGGGAGGTCCCAGAGACTGGCAGGGTCTCTACCTACCAGACAGGCTGATGAAGAGATTTTCCCCCATAAATCAGGGGAGGTGGACCACAGAAGCAGCAAGAACAGAGCCAAGGAAAATACCACAAATTTGAGAGCTGGGAGTATCATAGGAATGTTCCTCACAAAATTTGGAGTAGGACAGTATATTTTTCAGATAAAAATAAGGCAGAACAAGGGCTGATAGGGTATACTTATCAAAATAGACACAAACTGTAGCAGAACAGGTCCAGAGGGCTTTACCATGATTGCGAGAGGTTTGGGAAAAACAGCAAGCAAGAGCAGGTTCAAAATCAATGATTTTAATAGAAAATTCAAAATAATAATAATAGGTATTATAAGGAAAATTAATTGAAAATTTGAGTTTTCGAACTCTGTTTTGAAAGCAAGAACAGGAAAGGCAACTACTAGATGAACCAATACTAGTATAATGAACCAGAAGAGAAGCCGGGTTCAAAACCGGCTGGCAGAAGGTAAGCTTGGAACAGAAACTAACACCCTAATCTTTAGGCTATAGGAACTCAAAACTGGGTTCCAAATAAACACAAATATAAAAATAAAGTGCAGAATAGCTCCAAACTTTAATATTATTGGAAATAGACAAGCAGGGGACTAGAAGTCCCCTTGCTTGCATAAAAGGGATGGGCTGCAAATAAGTTGGGTCACATGACAGTGGAAGCAAATCTAATTGGCTGGAGGCAAAACTTTGCTAGGCAGGGGCAGGGGGACTGGAGGGTTTCATTCCAATTTCTGCAGTCAGATCTGATTGGCTGGAAGAGGCACTGGTCATTTGGAATTCACTTGTGTTGCTCAGTGCTAATGTGGCGGCCTCTGATTGGCCAGCTCTAATGGTTTTTAGAAGTGGGCAATACCAAGCTAATAAGTAGTCCAAATTAACCAGTGTTTCTTCCCAGGAGGGAGCAACCAAAGGCAGAGGTTCCGCAGGGTAGGCCAGCACAAACCTCTCATCTACCATGTGAGCTAAATCATTTAAAGAATTAAGGGGTTTGGCGGGCGTTTTAGAACCTTTCTTGGTACGACAAGGGAAAATTGAGTGATCCAAAGCCAGAGGTGGTAGTGAATTTACAAGTTCATTGCTTTGAATATAAGTTATTTCAATTAAGCCATGGCTTTGAAAACCAATATACTTTTAATTTTGTTTTATTTTAAGTTGGTTTTTCATCACAACATTTATAAAATTATGAATCATTTTATCAAACAATTCAAAGATTTTCTATTGGATCAATATAGAAATGGAAATGAAAATAAATTTAACAGGTCAAATTTTGTATTTTTTGAAAAAGGCTTGAAAATTGAAATGCCAATAACACCACTATTATAAATTAGATTTTTAAAAAGCTATTTTATAAAATAATTTACTACCAACAAGGTATATATGAGCTTATATTTGGTTTGGACCTTTATAGTAAATGTTTTTTATCTTTAAACTAACAAAAAGGGTAAATACTCGAACTGAATGTTAGTTTTTATAACATGCCCTTATGAGGCATGGCTTGTGCTTCTAAAATTTTAAATAAGATGAGGTATTGATTTGTTATTGGGCTCATTTTGGGAACTATGATGTGTTGCTTTTTTCCTTAAAGTTTTTAGTTTATTCAATAGGTTTTTAAGTTCTTATAGTCAAAGTTTATGCAATAAGATGAATCCTTAGTTCAGTAAAAGGGTTAATGTCTGCTGTTGACATGGAAAGGTGCTAGGAGGTTTTTATATTCAGTATTTTTACTTGAAAATGTAAGTTTTTAATTTTTTGGTGACCTTTTTATAAAGAATAGTTTAATTTAAAAAATAGTCTGTATAGGTGATAATTAATAAAACCAAAAAATTGACATTTATTACATGTCTCCGTGATGCATGAGCGAAACTTGGTTGTTGTTGCGGTAGAAGGCATAAGGGTCGTAACGCCAGTTGTCGAACCCACCATCACCATTTCGCTTAATCCACCATCCAGTTTCATTCTTGGGGATAGCTACAATGTGGTATATACTTCCAAAGGGATAGCTGCAACGTTCTTCTCTTTTTATCCAATCTTGCGTAAATATAGGTTCTGGAATTTCAGGTTCCTTGCTGAAAACTGCACATGCAAATCTTGGGTTCTCTCTCTCACACTTTTCATACAATCTTCCAATACACTCTTTGGCAGGGACAGCGAGAGCAGGAGACAAGACACTAAGGAGAGTAAAGATTTGAATGAGACTCATTTGATTGATGCTGCTTAGTTTGGGATGATGAGTTTTTATAGCTATAAATTTGGTGGTTGGCTGTTGCTTATGGTTTATTCTGTCTATAATAGCACTCCTATTACGCAATATGATGACATTTGGATGAATTGATTTATAATGTAATTTCAACTCCATAACAACTTCCGATGATACATGGATCAGATTTTCTTTTGGCGCATCATTTTTTGCTTGCTAATCTCTCTTCAGACACCGATATGATTTAAGTTATTAGTTTTTTACATTCTTTCTAAAGTTAAAATTTATATTGGCATTTTAATAGAAGTGATAAAGTTCAAGAGCCTAGCATATAAAAATTGATTGGGTTGTGGCACTAATTACTTGTTGATATTTTTGTTCATGAAGGGCTGTACATCTAATCCTTATTCATGTATTGGATGGGGAGAATGAGCTTTAATATCGGAAGTAGACATTAAAGGGCTATGAACAATGGACGCGTTCTCTGATCCAACTTCTATATAAATTTGTATTTAAATCAAGAATAGCTCTGCATCTAAAGGATCTTCTTTACAGTATTCTACTATCGAAAAGAACTTTGAAATTGATTCAAGCATTTTTTAGTTCAAGGTGGTTGATAATTTGATTGGGAATTGAGCAAATGATCCCATTCTTGATAACTTCCGATTTCTTTGGGGCACAACGCCTATATGAGGAAATTAATCACTTTAGTTCCTTGCCTGTTCTGGCGTCCTTGAATGCAATCTTTTCTGAAAAATAAAAAAGATTTATGTGCAACTGAAGCTTTGCTGCTTTCTTGAAATTATTTATGGTGCGTTAGAGTAAATTGTTTTAAACTAAAGTATAAAGGCAATGATGTGGTTTGATACTTTTAATTACTTTTAACAAATTGGTCATTATTTATTATATTAAGCCAAGGCGCCAGCTTAAGCATTTTTAAGCCTTTTAACTTATTTGGTATTATTTAAGTCAGAAAGGATGTTTTTAAACATTAATATAGTGATTAGTTTACTGGAGAAATTTTTATAAGTGTAAAATATACAAATAATAAAAATAAATCTATTTTTTAACTGTATTTTTTGCTAAAACCCTCCTTTCTATTTTAAAAAACTAAGAATCAAATACATGAGTTACATGGGAGAGTAATAGCAGCCCCAAAGCTATAATTGCTATTACCCTATGTTTGGCTCATATAATTAATTTCTTAGTTATTTTTAGAAAAAAAGTTGTTGAATTTAAAAGACTATTTACCCTATGTGAAATATAAGTTTTTTTAATGTGTCTAACTTCATTAACGTGTCCTACTAATTCTTTAGTAGTATCAGCTCTCTTTGTTTCTCTGTCATCTGTACAGAACTTTGCACAATATTTTTTTGGAGTACTTCTTAACATCCTCAAATGTCAAAGGTGAAATATATAGCTCACCATCTTTTATTAAATATGAAAGGTTGACATAAAAAGCTTTGACTTCAAGCCAGCTTTTTTAGGCTAGGTTTTCTATCATATATGTAAAAGGGCAACTGTGGTAAGTTCAACTCCCTTAAACTTGACTCCCTGGTACTTGACAAAGTGTCAAGTACCAGGGAGTCAAGTGCCGCATATGTGAATCTATTATTATTTTTGGCTTAACCAATTTTAAGCTAATTTTTACTAGTAAATTAGGGGTTCAAAACCTGTTGTGAAGTGATTGGTTATAAACTAGCCGTCACTGTACTCACGCATTTGATCCATTAAGCTTGGTGAACAATGAAACTATAGGACTATTGGCCTGGATGATAACAAGGTTGAGTGATCAACTAAGTTTCATCCTAAGTTCCTATTAATTAATGATCAGCCAATTGTTAGTTTAATAGTGGACTAAGAGTAGTGGAGATAAGGCTGTGATCAGAGGATCCTGACGTTCTGTGCCTCTTGTCTATTTCCCTCTACTATAAAACTCCCTTCTTGATTATTGAAATAAAGAATCAATTATTACATACTTCATATTTATTATACACATTAGGCTAGATATTTATCTCAACCTAGTCTTTAGTAATAGAAGCATCATATTTTGAGTTAAGCAAAACAACTACAACTCTACCAAGGAATACAACAAAACCAAAAACCAAGGTTAAATTTACTTGAAATCAACTCTGTTTAATAAATTGATTAGCTAAAATACCAATTTAAGGGGCAATTTATAAGTAAATTTACTAATAGAAATGAAAAAACCTATGTTCAACACTCTAAACCCAAAAGTGACCAGTTTGACACTTTTTAAGCCAAATTTTAATTTTATTAATAAAATACATATGCGCTTATATAAAATTTGTTATTTACTATTTTATTTTTATTATCAGTGTCCATAGTTGTCAATTAGGCTCCCAAGCACCACTATACTGGATTTAGTGGTATAGACATTAATCAAATACCCCACTTGTTTTACATTATGTCATTCCCAGGTTTTTGGATAAAGTGGTGCCACATAAATTAAGCCCAATTTATTAAGAAATTTCATATGTAATTTATAAAAAACTGAAACTCGACACTTACTTTGTTTGACTCTATCCACTTGACACCTGAATGGTTTCAGATTTAACTAATCAAAGGCTCAGAATTAAGGCTAAATTAATATGTGACACACTATGAGCGCCACTCAACACTCACCCACTTTACAATTTAACTTGGGGATTAGTACATAAAGCTTCTTAATGTTTTAACCAACACTATGGTAAATAATTCACTCCCAGCTCCTCACAGCACATTATTATCACTAATAAACACCTTCCTACTCATTTACTTTTTTAACTTATGTTGTATTTTTTTATTTTTTGAGCATACAAAACTGCCTTGCTTTTGGGTTAACTTTTAAACCCGTTTTAAATTTAAGCAAGTTTTATATGTAGAAAACATAGTAAATTTGATGTTTTCACTCAACTCTGGCATACTCGACAGTGAGAATTCAGCTTTTCCTGGCTGATTAACAGTGCCAAACTTGACATTTTACTATGTTTTGAATTTTCAACTCTCAATAAAAAACTTCCACAAAATAATTTTTTTGCTATTATAATCTACTACTTTTTCTGCTGCTCTCCATATAATTTTCATATATATTTTGATTTTCAATTAAACTTTTACATTGATTTAATACTAAGATGTTATGCTGAACCTAACATCTTTGATGCTTCATCATAAATTCACTTATTTTCTATGTTTTAACCTTTATATCTATACTTTGAGTTTTTATTTTTCTTCTATTTAATTTTTTATGTTTTTTTCTTGATAAATAAAACTTTATTTGCATACTTTTCATTTAAATTTTGCTTTGTTTTACCTCTGTGTTTCATATCTTTCATACTTCTATTATTTACAATGCTAAACTCTTCTTTAGACAAAATCAAACAAGAACAGCCAACAGCCCAAGCGCCAAGGGCTCTAAAGAAACTGCCTCCACTCCCAAGCGTGCCAAAAATCCTGCAAAGGCAAAGTCTCCAACCCCATCTCCTCCTACATCTCCCCCTCCACCCTCATCTTCCACATCCTCTTCACCTTCCCCCAAAATCTCTCCCCCAATAAATCTGATGGTGATCTTACCAACCACTCCTTTTACCACTCAGAGGCCGACTCTGAGCCCACCAAGGAGCAGTATACCAAGAAAGTAAAGGCTGCTAAGAAGCCCACCTCTTCTTCTGGTAAGAAAAAGGAGGCATCTAAGCAGGCCTCAAAGAATCCTTCCCCTCCCCCTCCCATTGGCTCTTTCCCTCCTTCCTCATCTGACCCCCAAGATGAGCTGGAGGATTACTCCAAGAAGAATTAAAGCTTCTGGTCATGTGGCTTGGAATCCACTGGCCATCCACAATATCTGTAATGTGGACAGAGAGTTTAAAGTTCCCAAGCACTTCCCCTGTTACTTCCCAATCATGTCCGTAAAGGGCGGCCCTGGTTACATTGCTGACAACTACATCTTCAATTGCAACAACCAAAAGCGGCAGACCATGAGCAAGCACTTTGTCTGTGAGGATAAGACTTTTGGGCCCTGGTTGAACACTGAGGGCTGGGAGTGAGTAACAGCGGAGAAGGGGGAGCACACTTGCAAGCCCCCCAATCATCTAATCACTTGTATGTTAAAATGGTACCTTGTTCAAGTAATAACTGCATCCTCTCATCTCTGGGCTTCTGATCTGGCCATAAAGGCTTTGCAACATCTCAAACCCAATCATCTTAAGTTGATACCAACACAGGAGCAGTTGGTCATATTCATCAGCACTAAGTGTATTGCCGCCAATCCCCCTCCCCCTAAGGCTTTGGACGTCCTCTCGGAGCTCACACTCACTCATGAGCTTAAGCAGCTTTCAAGTGGGGAGTGCTTCCTGCTCCATGATGATGGGCCTGCTTTTAAAGGACCGCATAATCTGCTACTCAACTCAGCATAACCTGATGGAGTTGAAAAGGGCTTCAACCTGGCTAGTTGATGGTACCTTTGCCACTTGCCCTCAGATTTTCAAGCAGCTCTGGATGGTCCATGCCCAGATTGACATCCAGGTGATTCCACTTGCATTTTTTCTTCTTCCTGGGGCCACCAAGGCCTTTTATATCTGTGTGTTCTCCATACTCCGCCAATCAATTGCCCTCCTTCCTCCCGCCAATGATGACAAATCCAAGAAAACTCCCCCCACACCTGCGCTAACCCACCTGCCTCTGACAAGGACCAGGCCACTCTGGACTCAGAGGAAAAGGCAAGGTTAAGAGCTCTTGGGCCTTGCATGTGCATTATGGACTTTGAGCCTGCTCAGTTCAATGCTTTCAAGAAGCTGTTCAGCGGGGAGGTGCAGGAGTGCCACTTCCACTTCCGGCAAGCAGTTGCTTGTAACGTGCAAGCCCACGCCAAGCTTAGTAGGTTGAGCCGTAGGGATACTTTGGACACCTGCAGATTTGTGCTGGCACAATTTAGTGCCTTGGCTTTTAAAGCCAGAGCACACTGTGCAGGGGTTTGAGGTGCTCTCAAAGGATCCCTACATAGTGAAGCACCCAGTGTTCAAGCCTTTCCTTGAGTACTTTGAGCCCCAGTGGATTGGGAAGGTTGTCACGCAGAGGCAAGGCAAGGCCCACGCCAAGGCCAGCTGGAACGTGTACCGGGCGGCTGTCAATGGGGAGGTGAAGACCACTTTGGCATTAGAGGCTTATCACAAGCATCTTAAAGCCAAATTTGGGCTTCATCCAAATTTCAATAAGTTCTTCTTTCTCCTGCAGTATGAACAAGAGAAAACAATCTACAAGCTCCGAGATCTCTCCAACCACGTCCCCCCACCAAGCCAACCACCCAGTGAACCCTCTCCATCAAGGCCATCCAGGGTGCGGCTAAGCACAAATACAAGGACTCTGAGCTTAAGAAGCAGCTTGAGCTTATTGCCACTGCCCTCCTGGAAGGGGCCAAAATGAAACAGGGAAAGAATGGTGAGGAATAAACTTGCTTGCTCAGTTATATGATTTTTACTTTTAACTTTTAACTTTTTAGCTTTAATTTTTACTTATTAGCTTTGATCATTTAGTTTTTAGTTTTAATTTTAAGTTTTTTAAACTTAATTAGATATCAGTGATTGTTATATGTATGTATGTATGTATGTATGTATGTATGTATGTATGTATGTATGTATGTATGTATGTATGTATGTATGTATGTATGTATGTATGTATGTATGTATGTATGTATGTATGTATGTATGTATGTATGTATGTATGTATGTGTATGTATGTATGTATGTATGTATGTATGTATGTATGTATGTATGTATGTATGTATGTATGTATGTATGTATGTATGTATGTATGTATGTATGTATGTATGTATGTATGTATGTATGTATGTATGTATGTATGTATGTATGTATGTATGTATGTATGTATGTATGTATGTATGTATGTATGTATGTATGTATGTATGTATGTATGTATGTATGTATGTATGTATGTATGTATGTATGTATGTATGTATGTATGTATGTATGTATGGTAATTCTGAGATGAATATTTATAGTTGAAAGTGAGTGAAATATCTTGATTTTTGTTAATTTCCAAATAAAACATATGATATTCACAGTTGTGCTTATATGAACTATATCAAATAAACATCAATATTCTTCATATTTTGCATACCTTTATTTTTTGTGTTTTTGTTTATTTTTGGTTCAGTTGAATTTTGATTTTTACAGTAATAAAAAATATTTTTATAATGAAGAGTGTAAATTACATAGTAAAATGAGAAATAATTGCTTGTTTCTCCTTATTTCTATTAATCAGGATACTGTTTTATTGCATTTTTGAGCTCTCTGCTGTCACTTTAGTATACCATAGCTGTAAGGCTTAATTTTTTATATAAAAAGTTTTCAGTAAATCAAGATCTATTAATTAAAAAAGTGTCAATTTCCAGTTGTTGATCAGGGCAAAAGCTGAATTCTCACTTTACTATAGTGTTGACTACCAGGGAGTCAAGTTTAAGGGAGTCAATCACCAGGGAGTCAAACTTACCACAGTTGCCGTATTAATAAGCATAAGGCATACCATCCAAAATAGGATCACTGATTAAATACCAAAAGGCATGCCAAGTTTTCTATTCCTATAGACAGAGAGACAAGGTTTGGAATATGCCTTAGCATCAACCAACTACAAGTGCAATGCCCTAGTATCATCAGAGGTGCATAAGATGCATCCAATTAATAATTACCTATAGGTTAGCTCAAAAAGAGAAAATACTGTAGCTGAAGCACTGTGTAAGACTTGAGATGTCCAGTAGCAGCACATATACCAAGGACAACCAATCAGGATAGGCGTAATCAGCAAGAACAGACCTATTGCAAAGGTAGCCACTGGGAACTGTCTGAAAAGACAAGAACAAGGGTTGTTGTAGTATATATAGATACAGACACCTGAAAGGATGAAAACAAGCTCTTAGTTACACCTGGATAGATTGAAGCTGCTGGCTAGATTGTACTCCAGCTTCAATAAACGTAATTATATACAAAGTTCTATTCTATTCTAGTCTGCAAATATCACTTGCATAGGACAGATATAGTATATTGACATGGCTAATATCTTTCTGTAGCTTTGAACAAACAAGCAATATTCAAGAGTGCTCAACACAATTATTAATAACACTATCCAGAAGATAATTAAGCTCATACTTCTGGCTTTATTATCCTCCCTAATGGAGTATCATGTGTCCCTGAACTCTAAAAAACACTATAGCAAAGATAACAATTGCCCTTTTTCTACTCCCAACCAAGAGCATGTTGTCAAAACTGTGGGGTTGACCCCAACAGCAAGGTTCCGCACAAGAGTATCTGTGACCCTAAAACCAAGTTTCCCATGACTCATAGCCAAATAAATAAGTCAACTTGAATTACTAAATCCAGCTACAAGAACCAGAGATAGCCCCAGTCCAGTGGACAGATTGATTTTGTGCTTCACTCATTACAAGGATCACACCACCCTTTCCTAATCCAACTGATTGATCATCACAATATCAATCATTTTATAATGATTCACCTCAGCTATACCAATTCACATACCTCAATAAAGATAAATATCTAGTTTACGGTCATTTCCCCCTTGTAACTCTTATAATGCAGCACAGTTACAAAAATAATACTTCCAGAATCACCAGTTGGATGCTTACTATAAGATGACCATATGTCCTCTACTGTCATATAATGCATGATAGGTTACTTGGAAGGCCCCTTTGGAAGATTCAAACCTCTTTCCAAGTTCACCTGCCTAATGCTGATAACTGGTCTTATGACCTTCCAGTTGGCAGGTTTTTCTTTTGCCAGATTCCTAGTGTTGCAACATCAACAATCAATTCCTCCCAAGAAAACAAATATCAAGGAATCCATTTAATGAATGATTGTTGGTACTCTTAAAAGCAGTTCCTGGTATAAAAGATCAAAAATTTTGAATCCTAAATCAAACACTACCTGGATAAAACTCATGATCATCATGACATCTATAGACAGTATGTGGCTTCTCATGGTACTATAATATCCTCTTTATTTGCACCAAAAAGTGATATTCTCTTCTTAATACCCCATTTATCCTGTTTTATTTACATCTCAGAAGTATATAAAAGAGTCTATGATTTTTATGCTTGAATTGCTTTTTTTGAATCACTCACCTGAGGTGACTATTATATGTTTATAACCCATAAGATATCAATAAAATTTATTATTATTAATGTGACAGATCTAGGAAATTCATGCTTGCTTTTTCATTATCTCAGTCTGACTCTTTTATGATTTGACAG
Organism: Entomophthora muscae; assembly: GCA_014839935.2. NCBI lineage: Eukaryota > Fungi > Entomophthoromycota > Entomophthoromycetes > Entomophthorales > Entomophthoraceae > Entomophthora > Entomophthora muscae. The sequence continues at coordinate 93,564 of QTSX02006469.1, read as the reverse complement.
GAATCCTTTATGTAAGCTTTGATGAGCTTGGATTCCGGGCAAGCAATCTTGGCGTTAAACTTGAGCCATCTGGTGATCACTTCCACGTTTTTTGCTTCCCATAGTCTTAGATGCAGACCATCTCTTTCATTACATGGTAGTCTTATTTTAGTTGAAAGCCAAAAACACAAAGCATAAAAAGATTGAGGGGAAAGCGACCATTGTCACACATAAGTATCATTTTTATTAATTATTATCATGTTTCCATTATATATCAATTGGGGTACATTTGGCTGAAAACCCCTCTGGCTTTGAAATCATACCTGGATTCCTATCATGTGGTTTATGACATAACAGCGTCATCCAATCCAGATCTTTACCAAAAAGATCTTCACACTCTTAACCTATAATAATGTGCCATAATACAACCCAGCATAATCTTATTCCTTCTGTGGAAATGTATTGCTTTGGGTTGAAGCATTCCGGACTTCTGGCGCCAAACCCCTGTGGAATATATGTATTCCTGATCCAAGCTATCCTTGTTCCAACTGGGAACCAGCTTATCAATCCTGAATGTATAGACACAATTGTCTATATTTAGTTATTTTCACATTTAATGGTTTTTTGCCTTGAAACCCATTAAAACACTTTTAAACTCAAACCAGGCGCCACTGTGGCGCCCAGGAACTTTCCCAGGCGGTGCCTAAAACATTCACTGGGTGGTGCTTCTAACCTAATTAATTTGCCAAAAAAGCGCTTTTAAACCACAATTTGGGGTTTTTCTTTTGGCTAACCTTAACCAATCTTCTTGACACATTCAAGGCAATTAAATAATATAATTAAATCATCATTAATTTTATTACCAGCATATATTAATTAACCTTCCCAGTTAATTAATCCATTTGAAGACAACAAGCCTTTACTTGACAAAGTCAAGTCCATTTTGGCCCTATGATTAAATCTTCATCAATCATATTACAGGGTATCAATTAATTAACCTTCCCAGTTAATAAATTACGTTTGAGACACCTAGCCTCGTAATATGAATTGTTCAGATTATTCATTACGGCCCTCAATTAGTACAGCCTAATTGATTCCTGGGTATCAATTAACCTCCATGGTTAATTAGACGGTTTGAGACACCTAGTCTCATAATCTGAATTGTTCAGATTATTCATTTTGGCCCTCAATTAGTACAGCCTAATTGATTCCTGGGTAATCCATTACTATGCTGTAAAATCTCTCCAAGGCCAATCCTATTGTTTTGAATTTCAACCTATGAAATTCATCACAATTCAACCTCTTTGTGAAACCACAGCCCAATGTGACTGTAGTACAGTCACAATTAAGAAAACCTATTATTATAACAAATAAGAAATATCTTTTTTTAAAACTCAATAACTTGTATTTTTTATTTGGATCATATAGAAAGTGACAATTTCTAAAAATTCAGGGTTAAGCTTGAACTGCAGAAAAAATAAATATCGAAAAGAAGTTGGATTATTTCCTATTGAATAAATTTATTTTTTAAAATCATTTGTGAAAGGACAATTCATTCAAATTATTTTTAAAATGCCATACAACATTCCTATAATCGAATTAGTATAGTTTCTAGAAGTTGGCGGAGTAGGTAAAAGGAGCAGGGAAAAAATTGATTTTATTATCAATTTTCTTTTTCTACATCCAGCTTAAAAATGGATTTTTTACTTTAAAGGAAAATATTAAAAATACAAGTGCTTTCTTATTACAGGATATTTATTTGAAATTTCAGCAAATAATTAACAAGCTACATTGGTTAAAATTAATCAAAAGTATAAAACCACATTATTATCTTTATATTTTAGTTTAAAAAGAGTTTTTTAAACGAGCAAAATATGTATTTTTAAGCAAGTAGAAAAGCTTTAGCGGTACATAATTCCATATTTTGTTCAGAAAAAACCTGATTTCAAGGACGTCAGAAGAGTCAAGAAAACAAAGTGAACACCTTCCTCAAATAGACGCTGTTCCCCGAAATAATCGGAAGTTATCAAGAATGGGATCATTTGCTCAATTCCCAATCAAATTATCAACCACCTTGAACTAAAAAATGCTTGAATCAATTTCAAAGTTCTTTTCGATAGTAGAATACTGTAAAGAAGATCCTTTAGATGCAGAGCTATTCTTGATTTAAATACAAATTTATATAGAAGTTGGATCAGAGAACGCGTCCATTGTTCATAGCCCTTTAATGTCTACTTCCGATATTAAAGCTCATTCTCCCCATCCAATACATGAATAAGGATTAGATGTACAGCCCTTCATGAACAAAAATATCAACAAGTAATTAGTGCCACAACCCAATCAATTTTTATATGCTAGGCTCTTGAACTTTATCACTTCTATTAAAATGCCAATATAAATTTTAACTTTAGAAAGAATGTAAAAAACTAATAACTTAAATCATATCGGTGTCTGAAGAGAGATTAGCAAGCAAAAAATGATGCGCCAAAAGAAAATCTGATCCATGTATCATCGGAAGTTGTTATGGAGTTGAAATTACATTATAAATCAATTCATCCAAATGTCATCATATTGCGTAATAGGAGTGCTATTATAGACAGAATAAACCATAAGCAACAGCCAACCACCAAATTTATAGCTATAAAAACTCATCATCCCAAACTAAGCAGCATCAATCAAATGAGTCTCATTCAAATCTTTACTCTCCTTAGTGTATTGTCTCCTGCTCTCGCTGTCCCTGTTGAAGAGTGCATTTCCCAATTGTTTGAACGGTGCGAGAAGGAGCACCCAGACCATGCCTGTGCTGTCTTCACCCGCGAGCCCAAAACCCCTCACCCTGTTCACAAGTATAACTGGATTGAAGAGAAGGATCAATGCACTCGTCCCCTTGGAAGTCCATACTTTATTGTAGCCATTCCCAAGAAACAAACTGCGGCATGGATTGAACGCTCTGGTGATGGTGGGTTTGAAAACTGGCGCTACGACCCCTATTCCTTCAACCGCATTAACGTAAGCGTATTTCAATCATCACCCAAAACGATCAAGAATAAAGTACCTTAAAAATGTATATTTTAAGAAGGTATAGAAAGAATATTATGCTTTGTTTTTATATTTATTAGACAATTGTAAATTTACTATGCTCTAAATCATTTTTTAATTCAAATAGTGATGTTTATTGTGTTTTTTAGAATAAGTAAATGTTTAAGGTTTATCTCAAATATAAATTTTAATTTAAAACGTAAAAGTCTATGCCTTGACTTTATCTAAAAACCTGAAATATGGAATTTAATGCTAACCGTAAATATCTTGATTTATATATTGTAAAACGATGCAAACTCTAAGCTATTTGGTATGGTGGAGTTGAGGGTAGGACACGCGATTTCGAAAACGGCATTTCGAAAAACGCTATCTCGAAATACGCCATCTCGATTTTTAGCTATTGTGATTTTATAGTAAAAACGCATTTTTGATTTACGGTATTTCAACTAAGAAAAAAACGTTTTTAAAATTTTAGATTTTTTGAACTCCAAAAATTACTCAAAGAATTCTCAAAAAATAAAATTTAAAAAACATTTCTAGGTGTAAAAAAGCCTCAAAATTTCAAATCTGTAATAAAAATGTGGTCAATTAGTAGCAACATAGTTGTGTAAAGCCCAAAAGTTAAAATATATCCAAAAACAACTATTTTCATATATTATAAATTGGATCCATACTTTAAAATAAGCATAGAATTGTACCAAATAAAAAAAGTCAAAGAATGGTAAAATCAAAGGAAATAAGAGAGAAGATAAAGAATTCTTTATTGGGAAAGGACTCAAACATTGGTAGAAAGAGCAACTGAGATAGCTTGGAGATGCTCAAGCTTTCTATCCTTAGGATAGTAGGCAATGACCACCTTGCTGATTTCAGTATACTTTTTCACTGCCTTGGTCATCTTGGGGGATCACCCTTGGTCTTCATACCAGTCTTAAAGAGGCGGGCAGAGATGGCCTGCTGGGTTTTTAAATGGACCATGATCTTGTTGAATTTGAGCTTATGAACCCTGAACCTTATAGAAAACTGACTATGCCACCCTTCAAGGGAAGAGGTGGTCTTAATTAAACCATCTTTTACTTGCTTAAAGCAGTTCCAGGTGATTGAGTCACCGCCCTTTCTGATGTGGTGTGCTCCTTGAAAGATACCAACCCATTGAGTTTCAAAATACTCAATAAAGGGCGCAAAGGCTGCCTGGTTGGCTATAATATATGGGTGATGGAGTAGGGCATTGTAGAAGGCATTTGTCTCCTGCTTCCTAACCAGAGCAAGGGCAGAAAAGAAATTGAAGACGTCCTTGGCTTCTTTGGTGCCTTCAGAGTTGACCAGCTCATGAAGATCAGAGCACTTTTGGAGGCGGCGGCTTAAAGTGCCTGCCAAAAGATGAAGTAGCATCCCTGAGGAGAGCTCTTAAAGACTCAAATAAAGGCATTTGCCTGAGCCTATTTGAAATCCACTACCAGATATTCATGGTAGGGAAGGCTCTCTGGCTGCTTTTTGGGGGTGGGGACATCTTCTGCTTGGGATAGGGTCTTCTTCTTGCGCCCTCTGGTCTCCTTGGGCTCATCTTCAATGGTTGGGAGGATTTCATCAAGCTTGGCCTTTAGGATTGTGAGTGCACAGACATATGTTTCCTGCTTCTTGTTGGGAAGGAAAGAGAATAGCAGGGGAAGAACTAGGTTAGCAACCTGCCCATGGATATTCCAAAGCTGGCTGAAGAGCTTTAGGCAGGTTAAAAAAGTGCCATCTGCAAGCAAAGTCTTGCATTTCAGCAGGTTGCATAGATCCTGGCTTGTGGCAAAGCAGATAATACGCTCAGGGGCGTGTTGACCATCATTGTGAAGAAGAATTGCTTCTCATGCTGGGATAATTTTTGTTCCTCAGTAAGGATCAATTGGTCAATGGATGTAGCACTGACTCCTTCAGTGCTATGAGCATATCTCTGATCAGTGAGATATCTCTGTAGTTTTGAGGCGCCACCAAAAGTGGCAAGTTGGGTATCATTTAAATTAAGGAGGGAATTATTGACAACCTTAGTTGCAGTTTGATCCTTTGTGGTTGGGATCACCTGGCAAAGAAACCAGTGGATAGTTGATTGAGGGGGTTGAAAGACTCAGCGCAGTCATGGTTGACAGTTAGGGCTTTAAATCTAGTGAATCCATAAGTAGTGAGTCTATCTGGGCAGCCAACATTAATACATTTATAGAGATGCTGGTGGATTGCTTTCTTCTCACCATTACAGCTGAAGCTGTAGCCCTTGTAGACAAAGCTGACACGCCCTTTCTTTGCCATGATGGGGTAGCTGGCTGGATAATTGGCTGGCACAGCAAAGGTACCATTTCAATTGCATATATTATGGATGGTATTAGGATCCCAGAGCTTAATTTGTTCATCTGCTGGAGCCCCAGGCTCAGGCTCCTGCTCCTCTTTATCCTCAGGCTCTGATGTGGGATCAGAGTGGCAATTGAAGTTGAATAACTTCTCTTGGGGGTCTGAGGGGGGTACACAAATGAAGAGTGGGGAGGGGTAGGACTGTTTCCCTCTGGCTCAGGTGATAGAGTTGGGGTCTTGGGGGGAGCTTTGGCCTTAGAAGGCTGCTTCTTTGGGGTAGTCTTGGCCTTTTTGGCCTTTGGGGGAGTGATATTGGACTCTGAGGCCTTGGAGGCCTTGGGCGCAGCTTTGGTAATTTACTTGAGAGGCATCTAAAAGTGAATTAGTATCAAAATATGAGCAATTTGGGGGTTGTTTTTAAAGAGAAAAACAAGAATGTTTTTAATATAAAAGTATCAATTTTTTACATAGAATTGTAGAGGAGATCAAATAATATATACTATCAAAATTTCAATGTTTTTTTTGATAAAATAATTTTTTATAAGTAACGCAAGTAGGCTAAAACTTTGAGTTTTGACTGAAAACTTGCTTTCAAAATGGCATTTCTAAAGTGACGTAATTGAGGTGGCGTAGCTCAAAAACATAGTGTTTTTGACCATTTTTATATTAAATTAACAAATTTCCAGTGGAGCTACCTCAACCAGGCCAAAGATTAAAACTTGAATATTTATAAAACTAGCTTATACAACTGGGGTTAAAAAGTACCCAGTTGTTTAGAGGAGGCCAAAAATATATATCTTCAAAGTTTCATATGTTTTCTTACATTTTTTAATACTATGATAATTGACGTAAAACTATACTTTTGTTAAGTGGAAAGCAGGAATCACAGTTTGGGAATTGATATAGTGTAGAATGGCGTCATAGGTAACTTTCCCTTATCTTCCCCTATCCATTGTGCGTATCAAATCAATTGGGTGATATGAAACTTGGTGGAATTTGAAGTGATGTAAATCAAAATGGCGTAATCACCCCCTTCCATATTAAAATAACTATTAAAATATTTTATTAAGAGAACCCTTATCAATGTATCCATGTATTATAAAGTTATAAATTACATATAACAAAACTGGTTTTTTTCCTAGCAATGACAATCACTAGAAGGAATATCTTAGCGGCATCTATTTAGGTTGTTCTTAGTAAAAGTGTCTTGGATTAATACTATAGGAACATCTTCTGGCACTATACAGCAGGCTTTGTTTTAGTTTTGGTATAAACTTATTTTAGTTAAAGATAAATAGTGTGATTTAAAATGAGGTAAAGTCAAGATGGCGTAAACATGCCCCACACTAAGTGACTTCATATGTAAATAAAGTTAGCAAAATAAGATTTAATTAATCTGAATCAAAGTGACAGAATCAAGATGGCGTAAATTTGAGATGCCACATTAATAAATCATATGTAAATTTTAACTATTTTATTGTTTTTTTTTAATTTTTTGTGATTCGAAATCACTAATGCAAAAAACGCCATCTCAAATTAAATTCAAGATGGCGTAAATTGAAGTGGCGTTTTTGAGATGGCGTGTCCTACAAAGTTGAGCGTCACACCAGAAGCATAATATATATTAAGTTAACTATATATTGGCTTTTCTTAAAAAGTTGCTTTATAAGTGACATCCTAAAAATGACCTTTTTAACTTAGAATCTTTTATTACAATACTAAAACAATTATAAAGAAAGAAAATTAATATGCTGCTTAGTAAAATACACTAAAACTAAATCATTTTTATATTTAATCAAAATTTACATTTGCCTGTATAATATAAATTTTTTATAATTTTTATTATAAGAAAGCATAAAATACTCTGCTATGCTAGTCAAAACAATTATAATTTTACCAATAGAACAATTAAGCTTATGTAGTTTATCTGGAAGCTTTTAACTTAAAAATACTACAACTTAGTTCATTATTTTTTATCATCTATCACTTCTATAACTTTTGATCTGGAAAATCTTTTAACAAGAAAATTTTAACAAGAAAATAAATTTTCATTATATCATATTACTAGCTAAAGAAACTGGCTAGAATCATAACAATTAGTATATTAATCCTTTAAACTGATGAAAGAATTTATTATATCTATACTCTGATAATAATATAATGCAATAAAAATGGAATACTTCAGAAAATATCTGTAAATTTATCAAAATAATAAGAATGCTTTATTTAACTTAAATAGGACACATCTATTCATCTTTATCATAAACTATTTTGAATTATATATCTCTCTGGAAAAAATATGAGATCAATATTAGTATGATACCTTGATTAAACATTAATGCAAAGAAGTCTTAAGTCTTGCTTGGAGGTTCAAAGCTACAGTATATTTTAAAATATTGGTTTCCTTGTAAACATAATAAAACTACCTACTTTTGGATCAAGATACTATATAAAAATGTAAAAGAGAACATTTATGTTTTTTATTTAACTAATTACAACCTAGCTATTGACTGCTTCTTTCAAGGAATATTATTGAGACTTTTTATTGGGGTTTATGGTGTCTGTATCTGTTTATATTGTAATATCATAGACCCTAATTCTTTAATAATTATCCTATGACTATCTGTACAAGTGAATCTGTTAAGCTGATTCTGCCAAATACAATTGGATGTCCTTGTTCCTTTTACCATCAATGAAAAATAAAAGGCATACACATTGTCTCAGCTGAAGCTTACACCTTTCTTGATATGGCTTAATTTTAAAAGTTGATTCTCTACTTATTTATAAACCTCAGGTGGCGTGAAGAATAACACTAGTCTTGGAGGATGCTTACAATATCTCCAACAACATCCTTCTGCCTATAAAAATAGACTGCTGGTAAATCCCTTCCCGTTTTGGATTCTAATAAGGGTATTTAGTTTTGAAGGCATGCCTTTGGCAAACTAATCTTGACAAAATTAGGAATTATATAGCTTATAATAGCAATCTAATTTTTATCAAATTGTTGCAATATCTTCAATTACTCTCTCCTAGGAATATGATTGCCAAGTGATTCCCTGACTAATCATTAAGTTGGTGGCACTCTTATCAATCACCCAACTAATATGGTGATCAACTCTTTTAAGTCCTAAGCAGAACACTACTTGGACAAGCCTCATGACTGCCATGACATTAATGGACAGTATGTGGCTTCTCATGATACTATATAATACCCTAATCATATCAATAAAGTATCATCCTTTCTTAATTTTCCTCCTTATATTGTTTTGTATGCTTTCAAGAAGTATATACATGAAAAAATCAAGAATTATGTGATGTGTAATTGCAATTAAAACGGTGTTTTAAAAGAAATATACAGTATTTAATTGTTTTCAACTTATTTGTGCTTTTTATTGGTTTGATTATAGTACCAAGATAAAAACTCACATCCAATAGGTATGTGTTGTAATGTAGACTATGGTGTGTGCTATTTTCCTAACTTGGTTTATGATGTGTTTATACTTTACCCTAAGATAATCTCTTAATAAAAGATTATCCTAGTGTGAGTAATGTGTATATTGCATAAATTTGATTCTTCTTTAATAATACAAAGGAAGAATTATATAGGGGATTTGAAATTAATATCTAGCCACTAATCCTCTGATCAGGCTTCATATCAGATCTTATTGGTTTTTAGCCCATCAATTGGTATGATTGTTTGATGGTCTAAATAACCCTCTGAGTTATGACCTGTTGATCAACTGGACTGGTTGTTTATCCGTGCTACACATCAATTCAGGTCTTCAAGCTTGAGCCTAATTAATGGAAGGTGTATTGACGTCATTAATGGCTAGTTTTTACTAACCACATTGCAATAGTAGAATGGTCACAATACTATGGTTGACTGCTGTTTATACAATGTGTAATTTATATTTAGTGATAATAAACTAGAAACTATAAGGTATATTATTACATTTAATACTATAACTATTGATTATTTGATTTATAATTGAGCCATTTAGTAATAAAAATCTAACATTAATACTGTAAGGAATATTCCTGACAACACCTTGTGACAAGATAAACTTTTGGGCACAATTGAGCTCAATGAGAAAAATAAAAAATTGCATAAGTTCCCCCTGATTGGGAAAACTGCTGCAAAACACCCAGTTGAAGAAACAGAAATTGAAAAATTGAATTTTGGGAAAACAGGTTTTATACCCTGCCCGCAGACCGCACGCCAAGCCTGTAAGGTCTTTCCTATGGTGGTACAAGGTTATAAACTAACAAATGTAAGGCATTAGGATTCAGATTTAAAAGGTATAAAAAGGTGGGAACTGTCTGAAAAATAATCTTACAGAACCCTGCTAAAAACCTATACTGAGTTGCAAAAGGAATTATTGCAGTGAAGAACCCTAAGCAAAGAGGATAAAATAAAGTGTTTAATAGTGAACAATTTGTAACTAAGGTAAGTTCAATATTTGGATATTCTCCATCAGCAAATTGATACATATAACTATTGAAAGATTCCTTAAGGGAAATTAATGGATACAACAAGCCTAAGGCTTGTTGTTTTACAAGTTCCATTTGTTTAAGGAAAGAAAAGGCTAAACTTTAAAATGAATTTAATAAAAATGTATAAATTTCTAAAAATTAAGATCTCAAGTTTAAATTAGATAAAGAATTGAAGGATAGAAATCACTTAGAATTTTGGCTTAAAGCCTACTCTTCAAAAGCTCTTTATTTATAGAGAAAAAGCCTTTTCAGTTGAAGATTGATAGCCAGGGAGGAAGCAGTCAAGAAGAGGAGCAACTGGGGAAGTTTGGAGACAACCAGGAAAAGAAAAGGGAAACAGACAACCAGTTTGATCTGCAATGTGAAGCTGGGGGAAAACGGCAGCAACATAACCAGGAGTTTCAAAAAGGTGAGTGAAAATTGAAATTTCTCTAACTTTAAAGTAGAGAATATAAAGCTAATTGAGAGCTGAAAAGCAAAAGACAGCAACAACAACTTCAATTCAAACGCAAATTGACGTAAAACAAGGTAAATTACTTTAAAATATTAAATATTAAATATTAACTATTAATTCAAAATTTCAATATTAAAAAATAAAGAAAGATTAAATCAATTAAAATAAATAAAATATGATAAGTTTAAAAAGCCTGCCCTTTGGGGCAGGGCATGACACAGCCATCCAGCCAGCCGGGGACAGCGCAACCCCCACAGCGGGACCACCCGCCCCCGCCAAATAGGGAAATCTCCCAATTGGGAATCCACAAAGGCAATTTCCCCAAACCCAAAAATGGGGGAACTGCTTCCCAAATTTGGAACCTATCAAATTTGGAGAGGGTTTACAAGATGCCCAGCATGACAATTAATGCATTAACTACAGAAGTTGAATTTGATTGCATGAAAGTACCTGAAGAAGCTCCAAATTAATGGAATGCCAAGATTAACAATTCATTGCCTGCCAATCCATCCCCATCCCACTCCCAAAAGGGAATTCCAAACAACACCAAGTTTTTGGGGTTCCCTGTCCAAGGTTTTGCACTATTAATGCCCCACAAGGATGATAGTATATAATAAAGACAAATCACTTGATGATAGTTTGTGCTATCATTGAGTGAAATTACCCCTTAATAGTATCACATAAATCAACCAAAAAACTTGCCTACAAGAAGTTAAACAAGACACTAAGCTTTGTCTGCCCTTCCCCAGGATTAGAAGATGAATCACCTAATCTTCTCAGCTGTCCTCACAGCAGGCCTAGGGATTGGGGGCCACCAATATACCCAACAGCATGGGCCATTCAACAAACCACCTGGTGAGTATTACTACAAGGAGCTGGTGCAGCTCACCTCCTCCAAGTGGTACTCCTGGCCCACACTGGTATTTCCCCATTCCACCCAGTCTGTAGCCATATACACCTATATATACTAGGTACTCACATATTTTGCTAGCAATTTTGGACGCTATAACGTACACACCAAAGTCTTTCAATTGATGATGACTGTCTATCCAATTGTGACGGCGCTCACGGGCTTCCAAGTTGCCAAGTTGGTCCCTTATTTTGCTAGAATACTTCACCAATTGTTGGGTCTTTACAAATACATTATGTAATCAGTACATCTGAGATAATCAAGCTAGTGATAATATAGCTTTTCATCTACAAGATCTGATGGTAATAATTAGTAAGATCATCTGTGATTAATCAGCCTAATCTCACAATAACTATATTATTTTTAGCTAATAATTTAATAAAACCTCTTTTCCCATAGAATTTATTTTACTTGAGTAATAAATTTAAACATATATTGTTTTAAAATAGTATTTTAAATTGTGCCATTAATGCTATTTTGATATGGCCTTCAAATAGTGATATGTGCAAAGATTTGGCTGGTTTTGCTTTTGCTTTTAGGAATTCCTTGCCTTCTGTAAATGGGTCTGTTCCAATATCCACCCATTCCAGAATACCATACTTGCCCTTGTCAGATCCTGGTATGACTGCACCCCAATGCGACCCCCTAGCCACTCTGTCTATCTAATGAGTGATCATTGACCCTTGTCTATTATTTAAGTAGAATTACTTCTCCTTTATAAAGACAAATTTATCCACATCTGTGTTGGCTTTAATATTCTTCAAGCCATTTTCTTTCCCTTTTCCAAAAGGAATTCCTCCTCTTGTATTCCAGGAAATTAAGGTACATGCCCTTAATTTTGCCCTGAAGGCTAACCCAAGCCTAGCTTCAAACCATAAATATTTTGTTATAAAGATTTCCTGCCATGTCCTCCTGGATGTTGTCCCCAGGAGCCAAACACAAAAAATGGTGCTCACTACAGGGGCTGCAAGCCCCTTGGTTACTCTGTTTCCCTGCGCCTTCTCTGATCCTTCTCCTTTTGTCTCTGAAGTACCCAAATTACCCAAAGTCTCTAGTTCTCCGCTTGAAGAAGATATTACCAATTCTTCCTCTACACCAATGGTGATGGTGTTATCTTCTGGGCCTGTGTGGGCCCATTCCTGCTTTCTCTCTTAATTACAAGCAAGCCTGCAATGCTGTGTGTTCCCTTCTTCACATGGACACTGTGGCAATTCACACTATTCCTGGTCTCTGCCCTGGCTACGCCTCAGAAGACCTGTATTCTTGCCTCCTGGATTTTGACATCCCCCCACATTGATGGAGTCAATGGAAACTATTGGCATTCTGGTCAACCAGTTCATCCAGCTTGCTCTATTTCACCACCAGTTGGTGTTAGGATCACATAGCCAACTCTTGACTGCTGTAGCCACAGCCATCTCTAATACCCATGTAAAGAACATGGCCTACCAGGAGTGGACGCACAGCTTTTTCCCTGTATCTCAGACAACCAGCGCAACTTGCTAGCTTTGCAGAAATACCTGAACTTGTCTCTAAACTTTCTTTAATCCTTGCTTCCTGGATAAATCAGTGATTGAATATGTGAACTAGATGACTATCAAGATATGTGGCAAGGACAGATTGAAGCAACTCTCTTGAAATATTGACAAGCTTATGAGACCCTGGTCAATGAGCTCAATCAATTTTGGGAACATGTCAACTCCCAACTTGATTTTTTGGAGCCCATGTTGAAAATTAGAGCCAACATCTGCACCTAAAATGTGGTTTAGATAAAGCTGCACTAGGCAATACTCTGAGTCAGGTTCAAAACTATGTGAATGACAGAGTAGCCTCAATTGAAGTGTCTTCCCCTACTCTTTTGGTAGAGGTCTCCTCTGCTTTTGAGGCTAATTTTTGGGAAGCCATAGCTGAACTCAAAGCTATCACTTGACGCCAAGCTTCTGTTCCAGTTCCCCCGCCAGTGGTGTCTATGCCTGACCCCCACATTGCCTCCTTGACCAACCAGCTAGCCACGTTGCGTGGGGAGATCAAGTATTTGCAACAACGCCTCTCAGACAAGTTGTCCTCTGAATTTAAAGGTGAGGGAGATCCTGACGTCACTGAGGTCCCAGCACAAGTAGACCACAGATTCTGCCCTGTGTTAGAAGGACAAGCTTATGTCTATTGTGCCCTTGCTTTGGATTGATTGGCATTGGTTACCAATGAAGTTGCTGACAGACAGGATGTACTAGAAAGAGAGGTGCAGAATCTTACTTGTTTGACTGAAGCAATAAATGAGTGTGTCACTCCTTTGGCGTTTCAGGCTAATGCTTTGAGCTCCTGTGTCAATGGGATTGCAGGCACCTTGGCAGTGCAACAGATACAGATTGATGAATTTGAAACTGTTGCCACTACCAACAGAGATGTCAGCAGCCTAAACAGTTCTACTCTCAACACCTTGGAGGAAAGTCTTTGACTATTATGGGCTAGACAACCTGCTGCAGAATCTGAGTTTGAAGGAAATCCTCATATTGATATCCTCAACCCCGGTGACAATAGCCAATCCACTTTGTTGTCCATTGACCCCACTTATAAGCACTCTTTCAAGCAAGTCTTTGATCCTAAGACCTCAACCATTGCTGACTTCTTAACAATCTACAAAACTGCAATGTGTAGGGTACTGTGAGCTTAAGAAGGAGCATATCCTCACTTGTCTACATCCCACTTGCCAAGAAGTTGTAGCTCCTGAACTTCCGTCAATTGTCACTTGGGAGGATATGAAATGCCTTCTTATTGAAGAGTTTGGAGGGGGCCTTAGCTTGGAAGTCAAGAAGGATACCATCATGCATATTGCGTTCAAACCCAAGGAGACCCTAGCTGAGTTTGCTGACAGCTTTTATGTCAAAGGACAACAACTTATTACCAGTTGTCATTTGACTCCCCAGAAAGCATACATAGCTTTCTCCAATGCATTGGAGGGTAATCAACTATTGTGTCTGCACTTTAAGACTCACAAAGCCTCTCTTACCTCCATTAATAGTATCAAAACTCTCCTGCAAGACATGAACCTGACTCATGGAGGTACAGTGGTTTGTGAGAATAAGGCTAGTAATGCTGGAACCACCTCTTCTACTCTGCCCATTATGAATCTTGGTTCAATTGGTCAGCCTAAGAGACAAGGGTGTCACAAATGTGGCCAAATTGGACACCACTCTTGTACCTACACCAATCCTCAAGTAGAGGGTTGCAACCCAAAGGAGCAAGCAGGAAAAGAGAGGTCAGTGTCAGGACTGACAATTTTCCCCCTCTGGAACCCCAGGCTCAGGAGCAGGAATCAAACCCGGAACCTGGATCCCCCCAGGCTGCCGGGCCAGAGGACCGTGAGACCGCCTGCCTGTATTTTTATGGGATCAAGCCCCCGCAAGCTGACGTTGAAGAGGATGACCCACCCAGAAAATTAGATTGAGCCAAGGAAAGTACTGCGCTAAGTGAAGTGCCAATCACGACACCTAATGGAGGTGACCCAGCAACTATTGGCCTTATGAGTTTGAAGTCTTCACCAGCAACCAATCAAGAGCCAACCCAAGGAAGAGGCACTGGCCTGCAACTTGGCCCCATGACCTCAATGCTAAAGCAAGATAATGAGGTAGCTAAATTGGGAGCTGCAACTAATGAAAAAACTCCCGGGCCAAGCGCCATTTTGCTGCCTTTAGACCCAAGTCCCCAGTTCCCTGGCCCTGCCCTTCACAATGCCCTGATGACCCCCCACAAAAAATGTTAAGTTTAAAGGTGGGGTGCTATATAGACCCAAGGACCCCACTCTCCAAACTTATTGCCATTTTGAAATAAAGGTTATGTTACTTTGGCTTATACAGCTATTACCGTGTTTTGTATTTGTTGTCTATAAGTTAAGTTTGAGATCCCCCAGCCCTCCTGACCCTCTGCCTGCAGTTTTCTGTCCTCCTGGTGCTCCCTTTGGGCCCATTCATTTCACCGAGTATCCTTTAAAACCCAAGTATAAGGACTACACGCCAGAGAAAATCATCAAACTAGATCCATTAGCCCGCATCCAATCCGCCGTCAGATACAACCACCAAGGCCTGTGGATATTCTCTACACCCAAACTGTTTAGAGAAAAATCAACTATCTCCTGGCCTACAATATCTACATAGAACTGCCAGTAACACCCAGACCAATGCCTGCTTCTTTGCCCAACTTACCAACCAATCATACCGGCAAGCTTTTTGGTATAGTGTACATCACCCTCACAGGGGTGGTGAACACCATTATACCGGCTGCCAACCCTTGGTCTTGGGTGGGGAATTCTGTGTCCTACCTTCTCAAGTTAGCTCCTCTCTTGTGGTGGGCCCTGCCCGCAAGAAACCTGGCCCAAGTTATCCCCAAAAACAACGGGCTAGCTGCCCAAGGCTGGATCCCTGACAGTCAGCTTAGAGGCAGAGACACTCTCTGCTGATCAATCTCCCCATTCTCCTCCTGATCCTCCCTCTGATGAGAAATCTCCCCCTCTGTCTGGCCCAACTATCCTTCACCTATTTCATGATCTGCCCAGCAATTCTGAGCCTGAAGACTCTAAAAATAATGAATCATATAATTACAGCTTCTCTATTTTGGCTGTCCCGGAAACTGTATCTGTCCCTTACAAGCTCCGCTCTGGAAAAATCATGACCACAACTTGCTCACGTTTGGATGAAGCCAAGGCCATGGCAGCTTGCCCTTACCTGGCGCAAGCCCATTGACCTCCTGTCATAGTGGACTCCTTGAAAGAAGCTGCTGAGCTATCATAGGCTCTCTTCCAAAATGTGATTGCATACCTCCTGCTGCAGACTGTGTATAATGGGATTCCTGCCTTAAAGTGCATGTTTTCAGAATGAGAGAAAGAGCTGGAGGCTGTGAAAGACGTTCTGGCTGTCTTACCCACTTTTGGAAAAGATACTACACATGTAGAAGTGTCAATTCAAAAGGTTAAAATCAAAGCAATTCTAGACACAGGTTCCCCAGTCAAAGTTGTATCTTTCAAATTAATGAAGAAACTTAAAATTGCTCCCAATCTCAATTACACTTAATTATATTGTTGAGGGTCTGGATGTACAAGTATTCCGGCTATTGCCATCACACCTAACATCCAGTCATTTCCCGATTTGGTGCCTTTCCAATATACCATTTGACATACTGGAAACCGCAACAAACCAATATCACATGACTGTCCAGGTATCCAACAACTCAAACCCATCCAGCACATGACCAGCCCCTGGGTTTGGTCCAACTAATATCCTCAACACACTAAATCTACATAATTCTAAAGTATCATCCAATAAAATATACTTCTTCTCCTCCTAGTTTTATATTTGAAGCTTCCCCAAAAGGCACTCCTTATCACTGGTAGCAGCTACCTTTTTTTGACCACACCCATGAAAGAGAAAATGACTAACCAAAACCTGCCCATCTTTGCTCACGTACTCAACCAGGCCACATCCCAGGATACCTGGAAAACGTACTTCTGCGCCCACAACATTGAATAAAGATATTCCTAGTGGATGCACCATATTCAAAGGTCTGGTCATGCCCAAAGCATACACCAAGATAATTCAATACAGTTGCTCTCTTCAACCACAAACAAACACACAACCACCTACCACAGGTGAAGTTAACAACACCAAATACATTGGTATTGACAAGTTCTTTGGTAAGAACAAAGAAAACGTCATCAACTGGCTAGACCACACAGCCGCCAAACTCTGCGCCAGCTGCATCCCCCACAAAAAATGGGTCCAAGAAGCCAGCAAGCGCCTCTATGAGGCTGCAGCTAACTGCTTTTCCACCTGGGTTAGCTTCTCAAACCAACAACTAGCTTGACAACTGGGAAGAGTTCAAAGCCAACATCACCCACAATTTCTGCGTCACTAAATCCCTCCAAGACATTGCAATACAGCTCAGTGATCTCTCTCAGAAGACCACTATTGCAGCTTACGCCAACAAATTTGAGGAAATACATCACAAAATTCAAAACCCAGCACAAGCTGACAACATAAACACCAGAGCATCATTCATCAACAGAATGAAACCCTTTGTTGCTGCCCTCATCCACCCAGAGGCAAATACCTCCATGCCCGTGCTCATTGCTGAAGCCAAGCACGCCAAAAAACGCGCCAACATGGAATATGCTGCACGCAACGGCAACTGCTCCTCAAACAGCAATGGCAGAGAAAACACCAATGGCAATAAATGCCAAAATACCAACCACAGCAACGGCAACTTCAATTGTAACAATAGCAATCTATGCTTGCAAACCGCTCCTGTCCCAAGAAAGAGGACACTGCCAAAGTTAACAACGCTGAGGTAGCAACCTGCTATGAATCTGACCCCACATTCTTTGACCTCAAAGGTCTCAAACAGAGGAACAGGGAAAAGAGGAGGGGGAACAGGTTAAGTGCCCCTGTCTCCCCCCAACTTGACAAGAAAAAGTACCAAGGCACAAACTTTGCCGCTTGCATCCCACCTGTCCCGCAATCCTCCATTTTTATGAACATAAAAATTAAAGATTGCTCACAACTTCTTGTCTATCCATGCACTTAAAAATCTCATACACAAAATTTTTATTTGAATCTGGTGAAAAACACAATATGTTTAGCAAACTATTTGTAACCAAGTACAAAAATACCAGTTGTCAAATCCAACTTCAAATACGCCAGAATGGCAGAAAAGTCAAAAGTCATACTCAAAGGCAAAACAAATCCCTTCAGGATTGACCTCCAAGGCATACAAACATCCATCAAAGGACTTGTCATGAACAACATAAACTACAACATTGTAGCAGGCATGGATTGGTTTACCCAAGTAAACCCCAGTGTATGTTGGAAGACAAAAACCATGACAATAAAACACAATGGAGTCAATTTCAACATTCTCAAAGAACCCAACAACCTAATTCTAAGAGATACAGTATTTTTCCAAGTCATAAATCAAGATGACTCTGAACATCTAACCAAAGACAGTACCCTCTAAATAATGAGGTACTCCAAATTTAATAATATACAAACACAAAAGATCCAATGCCCAGAACTTGCGGCACTCCTAAATGAATACACTCATGTATTCAAGGAAAAACTCACAGAGTTACCCCCAAACAAGAAGTCAAACATGGCATTGACTTATGCAAAGCCATGACCAAACCTGCACCCCTCTACAGACTCTCCCCCATGGAGACCCAAACGCTTAAAGCCCACATTGAGGACAATCTAGCCAAAGGATTCATTCACCCGTCTGAATCCCCGTGAGGGGGCAGCAGTTTTCTTTGTAAAGAAAAAAGAAGGATCTCTTTGCTTAGTTACTGACTACAGGGAACTAAACGCAAGTAAAGTAAAGAATGAATACCCACTTCCCCTCATAGAAGAACTACTTGCAAGGCTCTCTGGAGCAAAAAAATTCTCAAAAATTTACCTCACATCTGGTTATAACCAAGTGATAGTCAAAGAGAAGCACATATCAAAAACCCTGTTCCACACACAATTTGGGTTGTTTGAATGTAAAGTAATGAACTTTGGGATGACCAACGCTCCCGCAACCTTTGTCACCATGATGAACCAAGAACTAAATGGTCTCTCAAACACATTATGTTACCTTGAAACCATCATCATATTTTCAAAAACAAAAGAGGATCACCTCAACTATGTCCGCAAGACACTCAATCAACTCACAAAGCACAAACTATATGTTAAGCCTAGTAAGTGCCAATTTATGGAAAAGGAACTCTTGTTCTTGGTCCACATTGTCTCTGACGGTGGCATCAAAGCAGACCCAGATAAAATAAAGTCATAAATAACATGCAACGCCCACCTCCGTGAAACAAGTTAGATGCTTTCTCAGTATGGTAGCTTACCTAAGGAAATACATCAAAGACTGCAGAAAGCTCACTGCACCAATCAATGACCTAATCAAAGGTAATCCCAAAAAGAAATTCATCTGGACTCCAGAATATGACAAGAATTTCCAACTATTAAAACAAGCTTTAATTGAAGCAACAATATTGTAATACCCTAATAATAACTGGTGCTACAAGCTTGAGTCAGACGCTAGTGACACTGCCATTGGCACAGTCCTACGCATCTGCCAGCCAGGGCAGCAAGACTTCCTGCCAGTATGTTGCAAAAGCAGAAAACTAACAAACACTGAGCAAAGGTACCCAATACACAATAAATAATTGCTAGCAATATATCACACATGCAAGAAATGGAGATGTTATCTTGAAGGACACTTAAACGTCCAAGTGCTAACTGACCACAAATCCTTAATCTATTTCAAAACTCAGAATGCACTTGCGCGGCGCCAAGCCAAATGGATGTCCTTGCTGGAACAGCTTAACCTGGACATCTAATACAAAAAGAGGGCAGAGCTGGTCACGGTCAATGCTCTCTCTAGGCTATGCCAGCCAAGAGAGGATCACCCTGACCACCTGGACCCTGACTGGCCCAACCTATACAACACTGAGTACAAGACAAAAGGAAAGGATCCCTCCACACATCAACTAACCCACAATACGCTAGTAAGGAATGAAAAAAATTCCACATATCAAATGGCACAGTATACCAAATCATCAAAGATAAACACATTCCATACATCCCACTTTCACAAAGAGTTGACACTATACTAAGACACCATTGTCTGCTAGGACACACAAAGGCTAACAACCTATATCTCACACTGAAAGAGATAGTATGGTGGCCCAACCTGAAGCAAGACATAATTGATGTTCTGAAAAAAAGCACAGTGTGTGAAAAATATGCCAGCACCAAGGCACCACAGCCAACAGTCAACCCAGTACCTGATCCCAAACCATTTAAAGTTTAGGGACTGGACATAGAAGGACCCTTCCCAGAACCAAAACAAATCAATGTTTCCTAATTGTAGCCATCAACTTTGCCACATGTTGGCCCATCTGCTGGGCAACAAAAGATCACAAGGCAGAAACAATAAATTGATTCATCAATAAAGCAATCATAGCAGACTAAAGCACTTCAGACTACATCATAACAGATGGAGAAAAAGAGCTAACAGGCCATGTAGTAAATAACAATCTAAAAACAAATAACATCAAACACTCCACAACCTTGCCCTACAGGCCACAGGCCAATGGCAGAGTTGAACGTCTGAACGGCAGCCTTATCAGAACCCTAGAGAAAATAATGAATGGCAAAGCCAAAGACACATTGCCACTCTATGTGAAACATGCATTACTAGTATCCCAGGTTTGTACCAATCAAGGGACAGGCTACTCACCGTTTGAACTAACATATGGGTACAAACCATAAATAGTCACCCACAATAACCAACCATATGTGAAGATCCCTGGGGAAACCTCCCACAGTAGAAAAGAACCAGCTCTACAACACATATGCCTCAAAGCCAAACTGGAAGAAATAAAGAGACTCTAAACTCAAAAGGTAACCTCAACAGAGGACCCACTCCCCATCAACTCCCCCATCTGGGTCCTAGCTGGGAACAGAAAGAAGCTAGACTCAGTACACAGGGGACCAGGAAGAATCATCAGATACCAACCAGACAGGAACACCTACCTGGTTAAGTTCCAGGGTGCCAAAAAGCCCATCACCAAAAAGTACCACAGATCTTACCTCCGCCCTAGCAAAGGAGAACACTTGACCCAGTTGGTGCCCACTAGTAAACAACTCCAGGAACATCAGGCAGCAGGCGTCAAGACAAAGCCTCCTTCTGATTTACTCAAGTAACCCCTTAAGGGAGGGGTGTGTCAAGGGTCTGGATGTACAAGTATTCCAGCTATTGCCATCACACCTAACATCCAGTCATTGCCCAATTTAGTGCCTTTCCAATATACCATTTGACATACTGGAAATGGCAACAAACCAGTATCACATGACTGTCCAGATATCCAGCAACTCAAACCCATCCAGAACATGACCAGCCCCTGGGTTTGGTCCAACTAATATCCCCACCACAGCTAAATCTATATAAGTCTAAATTATTATCCAATAAAATATACTTCTTCTCCTCCTACTTTTATATTTGAAGCTTCCCCAAAAGGCGCTCCTTATCAATATGATACTGCCGGCATGGCTTAGACACAAGCTATTGGTGCCTACTCTTCCCTGCCCATAATATTTGGAAGGCTTCTAATTGCTTCCCCTGCTGTTGTCCTAGAAAAAAAGGCTATGATATTCTGGTTGGCACTCAGTTCCTTCAGGAATACAATGGGATTGTAAATCTTTGAGATGAGTATCTATTTTTCCAAGGATACAAAGTTCCATTTGTCTTTGAGGAACTTCCCTAACTACCCAGCAAGTGTCTAAAAACTTGTATGCTTGATTATCACACAGGTATATTTTTTGCTCAAGTACAGAACCCACTTGTCCAACATGTATTTCCCTCCTCCTTCCTGCCCAGCGGAGGAAGGTGTGCCTCTGCTTGCTCCTGCAGCCCTCACCATTGCCTCAGGCTCCCAAGTTATCATTGACTCCCAGATATCTTATGATCTGCCAGAGAAATCATTCCTATAACTGTACTCTCCTGAGTTTCTAAGCCGCAAGGAGCCTCAATTATGCCCTGGAATTCTGGATTGTATGCATAAAGAGCCTGTACAATTACTGCTAGCTAACCTGACCGCCTTACTCATGCAGCTGTCTAAGGAACAAGTTGTAGGACATGAACACATACTAGGAGCAGAGAAATTGGCGTCCCTCTACCACTTTGGAACTTTCAGTGACTTTAATTTACCCAAAGAAGATCCCCAAGTTCTCTCTCTATTCACTGCTGCTAATTTTGCGCAGTTAACTCCCATTCAAAAGAAGGATGTTCTAGACCTGCTTGACTAATTCAGTAATATTTTTGCCTCTAGACCTACTGACTACATCCTAGCAAAATTTTTATTTACCAGATCAATACAGGTGGTGGCCGCCTTTCTGCGCAAAGCCTTATTGCCCCAGTCAAGTAGAGGATGCTCAGGTATCTAAGAAGCTCAAACAACTATTAGACACTGGGCTACGTGCACCTTCCCAAAGTCCATGGGCCTCCTCATTGCTCATACTAAAAAAGAAGGATGGAGGTCACTGCATTGTGATGGATTACTGTTGCCTAAACTTTTTTCTCAAATAATGACTCATACCCTTTGCCTCAAATTGATGACACCCTTAGACAATTGGGAGGATCAAAATTCTTCTCTTCCATGGATTTGGCATTAGGCTACTGGAAAACTGATTTTTCCCCTGAAGATTGCAAAAAGGCTACTATCATTACTTCAGAAGGACGTTATAATTCCTACTTTAATGCCCCAAGAACTTTGTAAAGTCCCCAGCCACGTTTCAACAAGCCATGCACTCTTTTTTTACAAGTTCTAAACCTTTCTTGTGTCCTTGTATACCTCACAACATCACAGTGTTCAGCTCCACCTTTACTGACCACTTGGACCACCTAAAAGCTGAATTTATCAAGATTTGAGAAGCAGGACTAAAACTCAAACCCTCCAAGTGTTCTTTCTTTAAGGAGCGGCTCAAATTCTTAGGCCATGAGGTCACCGTAAACTGGGATCTGCCCTATGAATAATAAGGTAAAAGCCATTGAAAAGATGTTACCTCCCACTAATCTCTGTGAGGTTCAAGTTAGTTGGTGTGATGGGGTATTATCAACAATTCATCCCTGAGTTTGCTGAACTGAGTGAACCCCTTGCCCAACTCCTCCACAATGGGCCCTTTGAATGAATTAATAGTCAACAGCAATCCTTTGAGGCTTTGAAGGCCAAGCTCAAAGAATCTCCCATCCTAGTATACCCTGATTATGGCAGGTAGTTCATCCTATACACTGACACCAGTGGGGTAGCTGTAGGTGTCATCTTATCCTAGCTCAATGAGGAAGGCGTAGACTGACCAGTAGCCTATTCTTCCCGTGTCTTCAACAATCATGAGAAGAATTATAGTGCCACTGAAAAGAAATGCCTGGCTGTCCTACATGCTGTGAAGCAGTTTTGACACTACATCTACGGGACACACTTTACTGTAGTCACTGATCATTCATCCCTTAAATGGCTGCAACAACTGAAAGAGCCTGAAGGTCAACTAGTGTGTAGACCCTGAGCTTATAAGGATATGACTTCACTGTGGTACATTGTCCTGGGGCGCAACATCAAATCACCAATTGATTGTCTAGAATGCCATTATTGGTCATCCATCTTGTTGATGCCAATTGATTATAAAAGTTAATATGTTACCCTGATTCTTGGACCACCAAACCAGAGGATATTTGACTGGCTCTACAGGCTCTATCAAAGGATACTATAGTTTGGGGCCTACAGCTCTTCAAGAAGGTCAATAATGCCTATCTGCCCTATGTTTGCCCTAGTATGAGGATAGTCATTATCCTCCAAGCCCACATTGATACTGGACATGGAGGTATAGCAATAACTCATGACTGGTTGTGCAAGAACTTCTACTGGGAAAACATGTGCTTCTTAATCTCTGACGTCCTTGCTTCCTGTCACTCTTGCCAGCTCCAACAATCTCAACCATTGCAACATCATTTCAAGCTCATCCTGCCTAAACATGCCTTCCATTCTATAAGTATTGATGCTGTGGGGGCTCTTTCACATTATAGATCTGGATGTTTGTTCATCTTAGTAGCTGTAGTACATTTTAGCAAATGGGTTGAAGCTAGAGCTACCAAAGACATCACTGCTAAGACTACTGAAAACTTCTTGTTGCAAGATATCTTCTACCAAAACAGATACCCACAAGTCTTACTATCTAATAATGACATTAATTTCAATGCTTGCCTTATTACTTCTATTGAAGAGGCCATGGGCACCCATCAATCTTTCTCTGCCCCATATAACCCTTCAACCAATGGAATTGTCAAACAAGCCAATTCTTGCCTTTTGTCCATTATGAGAAAACTCACCCTCTCTGATGCCGCAAATTGGGACATGCTCCTCCCTGCTGCCCTCTTTGTCTATTGCCTTAGTAGACACCAAGTGACTTGGCACTCTCCCTTTGCCATGTTATTGCAAGAGAAGCTACCACTCTCTCAATATTGGGACCTCCACTGATGGAAGTCAATGCTTATACCAATCCAGAAGCCCATGTCAAAGACTTGACCAACCAAATAATTGACATCCAAGTCATAGCATATTTAACTTCCTAAAAAGTCAAAACTTTAGGACTCTTGCCCTCCAATGCTTCCAGAGCCCCCTCCCTGAATATCAGGTTGGTGACTTGGTTGCTATTATCAGAATTAAACTGGGGACAGAGCCCACAAACTAGACTCCCTCTGGGTTGGCCCTTGTGAAGTCACCTTCAAGAAGGGTGTCAAATATACTGTGAAGCTGCTGTTGTCTGGCCATTCTTTTGCCTGAGTTCATGTCAAATTTCTCTGTAAATATCAGTTCCCTGTGTCCAATATTGAGGGGGGAGATGTCGTATCTTGCACCATTAATTATATTTTGATATGGCCTTTGAATAGTGATATGTGCAAATATTTGGCTGGGTTTTCTTTTGATTTTAGGAATTCCTTGCCTTCCATAAATAGGTCTGTTCCAATATTCACCTATTCCAGAATACCATACCTACCCTTGTCAGATCCTGGTATGACTGCACCCCAATGTGACCCCCTAGCCACTCTGTCTATCTAATGAGTGATCATTGTCCTTTATCTACTATTTAAGTAGAATATTTCTCCTAATAAAGACAAGTTTATCCACATTTGTGTTGGCTTTAATATCTTTAAGCTTTTTCCTTTCCTTTTTTCCAAAAGTAATTACTCATTGTGTATTCCAGGAAATTAAGGTATGTGTCCTTAATCTTACCCTGAAGGCTAACCCAAGGTTAGCTTTGAACCTCAAATCTTTTGTTATAACAATTTCCTGCTGTGCCCTTCTGGATGTTGTCTCCAGGAGACAAACACAACAAATAGCATAAATTATACTATATACTAGAGATAAAATTTATGCTTTCAAAAAATTGATAGTTGCCTTTTTTACACCATAATTCTAGGAAACTGTTACAGTAGTTTTAAAAGCTATGGCAACAACCAAAAATACCTTAGATTTAAACAAAATGATTAAAGATTTAAGCACTTCCAACTTTCAGGTTAAAATATACACTCTGTTAACAGGATTTATTGGCATTAATGGGCAAAATAAGTTAACACAGCAACAAAGGGCTCTCACGCAAAGCAAAACTATTCAAAATACATTCCAAAATACATTGATTCACAAAAAAATGGTGTGAGTTGACTTTTGGTGTACATATGTTTACTATGTGAATCAATGAAAAAATAAACCCAAGCAAGGTGAATCAAAACTCAAACCAAAAACAAAACACAATAGCAACTCACTATGTAAACAAAATCACTCAAATGTTGTGTGCAATGGATTGTAATCAAGAATGATACCAAGGTATCTAAAATAAGACACAAGATCTGAAACATAAATTTTAAAAATATTATGTTGGGTGATTGAATTTGGCAGTAAAATCTAGGAAAATGAATGGATTTTTTTAATATTCTAAAATGGGCGTTGTAAAACAGAAACAACTAATTAAGAAATAAAAAAATCTATAATTGTGATATTGGGTGGGAAAAACTCTAATTAAATATCCATATTCAGATAAAAGCAAAAAATAAAAATAGGGAGTAACTTAATTGAAATTATTTAATATTTTTATTAAATTTTAAAATGGAAGGGACAAAACACCAGAGTACCAATGCTCCTGTTGTGCACCAAGGTCATGATTGCCCCCGCGGGTCAAAGAACAGAGTTAGTGCAACCCAAGTGCCTACTCAGGAAAAAGCCAGGAGAGGAGAGTTCCATAGTGATGCTGCACTGACACAGTTGGTTCAAGGAGCACAAGCTGCTAGGGTAAAGAACATCAACCCTCAGGTCCCCAAGCTAACCCAGAAGCCCACCAAGGTCACCACCACAAAGAAAGTTAGAAACAAGGAGGTAGAACTTACTTTGTATGTGTTTGACGTTGTGTACTGGCATGTGTTGGTCCTGTCAGCCATGCTGGAAAAGATGAAGCCTGTACTTGATACTAGCTACAAGCCCTACATCAGTGATGCCAATCAGGAAGAGGACAAGGAGCCTGAGCTCTTCAGAACTGATGAGGGACAGATAGTGTTGAAGAAAGTTGCTGCGTTTTACACCAAGGTGATCATGCCCTGTGTTGTGCCCAATGCCAACAAGTCAATCCCCACTGCTAAAAAGCCTACTCAGAAGTGCATCCCCAACATTAAACGCATCATCCTGCTTAAGCTTATGTGTGAATTGGGTGACTACAAGGTGGCTGCGTCCATTTTTGGAGTGGATCCCAAATCCACCAGCAAGACCTTCCATAAATTCATTAACACAGGTCAAGTCCTTGCCGCGGAGAAATCCATACATGTTTCCACTATGCTCACCAAGGAGCACAAATGGGCAATCCGCCAGTGGATCACCCGGGACTGCCATGATAAACTGGAAAATATACAGGCAATGATAAAGTCCACTTTTGGGGTTGAGGCTTCCATTTCCTTTTACTACTATCTGCTGAAGAAGATGCACTTTTCCTGGAAAAAGCTCGGAGTATCTCTGTACAATCAGAATAGCCCAACCAACATTGAGACCCAGAAAAACTACGCAGAAGCGTACACTGCCCTCAAAGCCAAGGAGAAGGTCAAATTTTACTATATTGACAAATTGGCATTTGCCTTGTCTATGCGCAATGCATATGGCTATGTCCCCAAAGGCTCAAATGACGGGATGGCTTGACATGCTGCAGTCCGCGCCACAGCCTATTCAATGGTGGCTCTCCTTGGTCCAAAGGGGGTTGAGCTATACCAAATGATTTTGGGATCTCACAATAGCCAGACCTTCATATCATTTCTCCAATTGGCCCAGGAGCACCTGAGGCGCACAAGCCCAGGCTTCACCAACGTAATTGTGCTGGACAACGTTGGTCTCCACAAGGTGGCAGATATTCTTGAGGAATTCCCAAAGAATGACACTAGCATCACAGTGGCCCCCCCAGCAATTGGCCACGGCAAATTTGGGCCTTCTCTTCCTCCCTTCTTATTTGCCCTTCCTAAATCCCATTGAGGAAGTCTTTGAGTGGCTCAAGCAAGTTATCAAGTGAGGAACCCCAACTGGGACCAAAGTCCTGTTTAATTTGCTGCAGGCCAGGATCCACACCCTCCCAGCTGAGACTGTGGCCAAATTCTATGGCCATGCTGATTTGTCATCCCTGCTTGCCTTGCCAAACAGCCAATCAATTAAAGGCTTAGCTTGTCCAACTTTTTTATATTCTCTAATTTACTAGTCAAGATTTATTTATTATCATTTTATATTTAGATGTTTCCAAGCCCACAATCACATTTAGCATGACCATCAATGAAGGTTAGTAATTTTTTTATTTATAGTCATTTTTTATTGTGTCATCTAAGGGTATCCCAAACACTTGATACTGGATTATGTGAACGCATTAATATCACTTTTGGCAAATAAATATAAAAATCAAATTAAAAAAGTTAAACATAACATGTACAAATTAGAAGTAGATTTTATTGACATATATTACTATTCTTTTATTAAGAACTTCTCTAGGATATATTTTGCAAATCTTGTTTGCTAAATTAAGAATTAGAAAATTTTATTATAATAAAAATAATATTAATTGTAATGAAATTTATTGGAAGAGAGAATTTATTAAGAACACCTGTAGTGAGTTCTTCTGTATGTACCCACCCTGCAATGAAGGTGGCACATAACCTCAACTACCACACTGTGGACAGTGGATACACCCTGGTTTAAATACTCCCGCCTGCTGGTGAATGGGAGTAGAGTCAGGTGCAAATTGAAGAGCAGCTTCTCTGGCGGGGCTGCAAACCCATAGATACCGGCCAGGACCAGGGCGTCCTGGATGATGTGATCCACTGAGTCATATCCAGGGGGGCCTTCTTCCCGTCCAGGGAGAGCCTGGCCTTTTCAATTCCTAGGAGGACCCGTCAAGATCCTCCACGCTGGCGCCATTCTGAAGTAGAAGAGATACCCAAGGTAAACCACCAGATGAAGCCTTTGCCCAACAAAGGCTTCTGTAAACTTGCATATTTATTGAAAACCACACTGATCTTCTTTTAATACTTGGTCTTTGCAAAGGTCAGCACCATGGCTGCAGGGACCCCCGTCTTGTTGGCACTCCAGGCCAACCCAAAGTTGGCAAGGAGGATTTTTGTCTTCTTGACAGCTGTTGCATCTGCAACAACCAATTTTCCCACCACGCGCCCAAAGTTGTCCAGCAGGTAAGAAATTGTGTGCTCCAAGGGGTAGCAGAAGCAAGCAGCCACATGGGCCTGGCCCATCTCTGGTACATTCTTGAATGGGAACATTGCCAGGATGTCCCAAACAAGCTCAATGGAGTTTCCACAGTAAACTCCACTGAGGGATACCCGGCCAATGCAGACCAATTGGGCATCCTTGTAGGCAGTAACTGCCCACTCAGATGTCCCCTTGGCATGTGTAAGTTCTGCCAACGCCTTCTGCAACATCAGAAAGGACCTGTGGACCCTGTCTTTGAGCTCCTGCAAGAAAGGGGGGACAGATAGAGTTTTTTTGCCACATGAGTGGCAAAATTTGAATAGAATGTGAGCGGGAAAAAAGGAACCTGGACCCAGCCAAGTTCACTGTTGACTTCTTCTAAAAAAAGGTAAGTATTTGGAAATTTTTATTAATTATTATTTTAGGTTACCTTCTGCAGTCTCCTCCTTGCCCGCAGCCTCAGCAGGCTTTGCTATTCTCAGCGCAAGTAATTGTGCTGGCAATTCAGTGTCCACAGTTTGTGCGCGCTTTGCAGGTTTGAGATGTTCATACATCTCAGGGTTGTTGACCCAGATGGACAGCGTGGAGAGGGCAAAGGACTTGAATTGAAGGCCTTCCATGATGTGCTTCTGGACATTTAAAAGCCATTCAATTGTTGTTTTTGGGGTGTCTGGAATCTTGGCCATGAGTGCCTTGGCAGACACCTTTTCAATGTTGTCCCCTTCAAGGACGGCAACTTAACTCTTGCTTTGACCTTGTGGTCAATCTCTTTACTTTCAGCAATTGCTGAGTTGAGATCCTTCAAAAGCTTATCTAATTCTCTCATTGTTTTTTATTAACCATTTCATATGTTTTATAGCGTTTGCCCCAATAAATTCTGTATTATTTTGATACTGTTGCCTCTTTGTTTATCCCTTTTTGTTTTCCCATTTACTACATTATCCCATCTTTTTACCCATTGTATATATGTTTTAAGCTCAACTCAATATGTGTTGTTTGCTTTTTGTTGGCATTGTTTCCTTAATTACCATATTATTTTTGGCGCTTTGCACAGCCCCTTGTGAAAATATTAGCAGCAATTTGATGATCAGCTAAATTTGAATTAGAAAATTATAGGTTAACTGTTTTTAGATAAAGTTGTTACTGATCTGAATTCAAAATCTTAATGATAAACTTTAAGCCAATCAGGAGCCAAGTGATAAAGTGATTGTTGTGACATAAAGGGTCATTTAATAATTCTTTATGTCACAACAATCACTTTATCACTTGGATCCTGATTGGCTTAAAATTTATCATTAAGGTTTTGAATTCAGACCAATAACAACTTTATCTAAAAACAGATAACCTATAATTTTCTAATTTGAATTTAGCTGATCATCAAATTGTTGTTAATATTTTCACAAGGGGCTGTGTTTGGGTGCTAAAAATAACTGTGTTCTGGATCTAGATACATGTCATAGTAAATATATGATTTTATAGAACTAAGCTGAACATAAAGAATATAGCCAACTATAAACAAAGAGAACACAAACAATTGAAATTCAAAATAAAAATAATATAAATAGAAATTTTTTGGGACCAGGGGGCTTATTGAGGCGGGGAAGAGTGATGCCTAGGAGGAAGAATAGTGCAGGAAGAAAGACGTAGAGGTGGTGCTGGCCTGGGGGGTCTGGGATTGGGTGGGTTGGGCTTACAGGTGAGGGGTGTTGGTGGCAGGGGTGGAGGCAGGAGGATTTTGCATGATGGCTGCCATATAACACTTGTTGTATTCCCCATTGATCATTGACTGGATGGGCTGGTAGTGGCAGTGACCTGAGGTGGAAGGTGCTTGTCTTTCTGTGATTAGTTGCCCATGTTCTTATGAAAAACAATTTGGGCAAACAAGTCAGCCACCATTTGGCAGCCAAAGAGAAAATTGTGGTCAAGGACCCCAAGATAGAGGTTGTTGAAATCCTGAGGGTGGCGCTCCCATAGTGTATCTCCAATTTTAAAGAAGACGACATCAGCCAGATGAATGTCTGCGTGGCAAGCTGGGTACACAGAGGCCTGGTGCCCATGTTGCTGGATGGCCTCAAGGGCGGTGGAGCTACTCTCCATCTGGTGGCTCAAGAAACCCTGATGCTTTGAATTCAAGCCATCCCAGGAGTTTAGTAATCCACTGAGGATGTGGCTGTACAAGTAGCCATTGATGAAATCTGGGGTTTTCTGATAGTAGACAAAACCCTTGGCTGAAACAGCCAGAAATGCACCAATAAACGTCCTCTTATTGATCTTCTTCCTTCTATTCTTGGTAATGGGTTTTCCTTGCTCACAAAAATTGTTAAACACAATCAATAACTTGTTGTACAAGACAAACATAATGTCATCTGTTAGACTAGTCAGGCATTGGACCAGGGTTGATTTGATGTCTAGATCATACGGGAAATCCTCAGCGCCATTCCATTGGTTGCCAGAAAAATTGGTAAGAACCTGTATTGAAGCCACCTTCCCATACAAAGCTGCACCATGCACTCAGACACCCAAATGCCATGGTGCGCAAGTTGCTTCTGGACCCGGGTCAAGGGAAGCTTGGGATCCCGCTGGAGGAAGTCAAGCATGATTGGGTATGCCTCAGATATTTGTGACTTGGGGGCCTTCTTGGGCTTCTTGGCTGTCCCAATCAGATTCCCCCTGTTCATCAGGTTGTTGAATTCCCGCATGACAGTAGCTCAGGTAAATTGCAACTGGGCGGCAATCTGTTCCCATGACAGACCCTGTAGATTCAGTGCCACAATTTCTTGAAAAATTTGGGTGGTGATGATTTGTTGCTTGGGGCACAGGGCTAGGGGAGCTAAATCCTGATTGGCTGTAGGGGGAAGGTTGGGTGATGACAGAAAGTTGTTCCAAATCAAGGTTACCATCCTTATTGATTGGTTGGTGGGCAGCTTGTGCGGGGTGGGTATGGGAGCAGGGGCAGAGCTAGACACTGTGTGACTATTTAACAAGTCAAAGCCATAGGGGTCAGTGGTCAGGTACAGGTCAGCTTCCTTGTTACCCGCCTCAAAGGCTTGGGTGTAAACAGGTGCCTCCACGTTCTGAGCCTTGCCTTCATTGAAGCTGGCTTGGCTGCTGTTGACTTGGCCGCTGGTGCCGTCAAAGATATTGCTAGTAAAAACCATTGTAAAAAAACATAGGATAAAATCACTAAAAGTAGAAATTTTAAAATTCAATGATTTATTTTTATTGTAATCTTGAGTCCATATTAGAAGGTTCTCAAAACCATTACATACAAATCTGGGGCCATAAAAATGAATACAATGCCTCTGTTCCTAAATTAGATAGCTGTTGATTGGCTGTAAAACTGTTATATTTCTATTTTAGGCTGCTCACACTACACATCTTGTGTGAGTTCATTTTGTTTTGTGCTTGTGAAATCTTGCTTCTATATTGCTCTAATTTTGTTTCATTTTTTCTTCTGTTAGTGCCTTGTATGAATCCTGATTGAATTATAATATACTTCAGAGTAGCATCCATTCATCTCACTTGTTGTGTCAGTTAATTTTGTTTGTGGTTTAAACTACACCGCTTGATGTTTGATATAATTTTGTATGATGGGCTAGTGAAATTTTATTTTTTGTTTGACAGTTCATTTATTAACCAAAAATATTTGAATTAATTGAATCCTGAATCTTGCGCAACTTAGATTTTGTTCAAATCTGAAATCATTTTGTTTAAATCTGAGGTATTTTTGGTTGTTGCCATAGCTTTTAAAACTACTGTTCCAAAATTATAACAGCATTATGAGAATTTTATAATAAAATTTATATTTAAAGTGCCCATAATGTTTTCATAATGTTGGGAATAGGTTCTAGAAATAATGATGTTGGAAACAAGATGGGTACTAAAAATTAAAGGCCACAAAAACAATGGTCTGTTTTTATTAAAAGAATAATAAAATCATTTTAGTGCATATAAACTGATTTATTTGCTTTCTCTATAATTTTATTTTTTTATTACATGTGTCAAGATTTTGGGTTCTTGAGGTATTGTTTTATTAGAGAACATTGGTAATATATGTTGATAGGGGACTGTATGGCAACAGTCTGTAGATATCAATCAGGTCTTGGGATAATGCTACGGCTTGGCAGAGTCCTAAGGCCGTAGGAGAAGAAACACAGTTCTGCAGATAGACAGCAGCACGCTCTATCTGGATACAACTGACTACTAGGCGTTGGCTAGTAGTGATACAATGATTAGAGATCCTTAATCTCTAATCCTAAGGGTGATTATTTCTTTTCTGCTCAATCTCTAATCAGGAGAGCTCCTTATATAGGGTGGATAAGCCCTCTTGCCAGATAGATATCTGACGCACCTAACTCTTGCTAGCCAGTCTATCTGTTCCCCAGACTGCTAGCTTCAGTCCCCAGAGCTAGGCAGCCATGCCAGTTGGCATGGGACTACAATTGATTATCAGACCTCAGCTTACTTCACCAGCGTGTTGGAGGCATCTTGTTTCCAGTTTATGCATGTGCAAGTTTATTTCCCTGTCTTAGGGTTTTTGCATCATGCATTATTCACTTTAACAACCTTATATATTGGTCATAGGCTTTGAAGCATCTGCAGGTGCAAATGTTTAGTCATAATTCTCTTCCAGTAGGTTCCTGAATACTTCATCTTATTGGCTGCTAGACGTTTTGTGATTGTGGACCCGGCCTAATCTAATATGTGGCCAAGTCTAGGATCAGGATCAATCTTTGGAGTAATCATCAGTCCATCAATTGGCCAAAACTAAGGGATGGATAAGTTGATGCTTTTTTACAATCAAGCCAGCTATATGGCAATTGACTGTATAACCAATCAACAAAGGGGAATAATGGTCAAGTTTATTACATTACTCTGAAAGCTTGACAACATGTCAAGATTTTGGGGCCTTGAGGCATTTTTTATTAGAGGACATTGCATTATAGGTGTTGATAGAGGACTGTATGGCAACAGTCAGTAGCTACCAATTGGGTCTGTGGATATGGCTACAGCTTGGCAGAGTCCTAAGGCCGTAGGAGAAGAAACACAGTTCTGCAGATAGACAGCAGCGCGCTCTATCTGGATATAACTGACAACTAGGCGTTGGCTAGTAGTGATACTATACTTAGAGATCTTCAATCTCTAAGCCACAGGATGATATTTTTTCTGCTCAATCTCTAGTTATGAGAGCACTTTATATAGGGTGGATAGGCCCTCTTGCCAGACAGTTATCTGACGCATCTAACTCTTACTAGTCAGTCTATCAGTTCCCCAGACTGCTAGTTTCAGCCCCCAGAGCTAGGCAGCCATGTTGGTCTGGCATGGGACTTTGATAGATTACTGGGCCTAAGCTTACTTCACCAGCATGTTGGCGGCATCTTGTTTCCAGTTTATGCATGTGCAAGTTTAGTTACCCTGTCTTTGAATTTTTGCATCATGCATTATTCTTATAAACAACCTTCTATATCAGTCATAGAATTCAAGTTATCTGGAGGTGTGAATGTTTGGAATAACCCAACTTGCATTAATATTCTTGAAAGCTTTGTCTTATTGGCTATTAATATTTCTGTAATCATGGTCATTTTTGGATCAGGATCAATCTTTGGGTTATCATTGGTGCATCAATTGGCCAAATCCAAGGGATGGGATAATTTGATGCTTTTACAATCAAGCCAGCTAAATGGCAATTGTTCATCTAACCAATCAACAAAGGGGAAAAATGGTCAAGTTTATTACATTATTCCAGAGGCTAAACATTAAATGTTGTCAAAAAATTAATTTTTGCTTTTTGTTATTCCCTGCACAAAGGGATTCTTTCTTGCATCAATTTTAAGCTTTCAAACTTAAGTTTATTTATAAATTATTAGCATTTTTATATCAAGAGTATAATTACTTGGTTTTTGTTTTTATGCGCACACACAGTTGCCTATTCTATTTTATAAATAAAACCTATTGAAAAATAGGTTATTTTGCTTTTATACTTCTGCTTACACACCCAATTCTTTCCCCACCACTGCAACTGCAGATCTGCTGGTTGCTGTTTTCAAGCTCTGTTTCCAACTTACTGTAAATTCAGAACATAAACGTAAAAATGTAGGATTGTTGTTGTGTGCTTAGTATTTGAGTCCTTATAATAGTTTGGCAGGAAAGTGCTTGGTGTAGTATTGGTTTGCTTAAATAATTATTATGCTGAAGACCTAGTCCACAATCAGTTACTAATAAAAAGCTTTAAGTCTTCACCTTCTCTCTGGAGGTAACAACTAAAAGTAGCCAATAAATCAAGTAATGTAAATACTGTAAATTCAGAACCTGAACGTAAAAATGCAGGATTGTCAAATCCTTGGTCCAAATTTCAAATCACTTTTGAGGTCAATTCAGCTGAGTGAAAAGTAAAATATTTAATAAAATCAACCATTTAATTTGACTTTTTTTGGTTTATTTAAATTGGCTAATTTTGAATCTCTTGAGCAGATAACTCAACTAACAAAAGACAAAACCCAACAAACAAATGTGGGATACATGAATCAGAAATGCAGGATTCTTATGTACAATTTGATATTTGCTGTATATCAAACAAATCATAGACACCATGTGAAAATTAACAAATCTGAAATTGCGGGATTGTCAAATCCAAGAACCAAGTTTCAAATCATAATTGCGATGAATTTGAAATAAATATAATTTATGGGTGTATCAAAAAGGATGTTAAAGGATCTAGAGTGGATTTGTGCTAATTCTTTTAGGAATCATAGGCATTCTCAAAAATCATCCTATTCCATTTTAGGTTGGCTAAAATTTAGATTGTAATATTCACAAAATTGACATATATAACAATAAAATTGACTAAAATATACATTTCTCTTCTTGAGTTTAAAAAAGTATAATAAAATTTTTATTATTTCTTCTTTCAACAACAACCAAGTCAATGAGCTGTTCCCTGGCCTTGACAAAATTATGCAGGGTTACACTGAGTCTCTTAATGGCAAAGCCTCTGTCTATGGCCACTCCCAACCTGCAGGCCCCTCCGCAAGCCCCACCCAGGAGTCTGTTCTTTCCCCTGCAACTTCCAGCATGGCCCTGTTTGCCCACCATGCACAGGCAGCTTTCAACCCAAATCCTCTATCATCAATGGCATCCAGAACCAGCCATTTTAGCCATGGGGTCACCCAGAGAGCCCAGAACCCCAAAAAAGCCAATTAGATGGCATTGACCAGTTCACAAGATGGACATATCCCTCCCCCAGCCAATCAGCTTGCAAGACGCAGAGGAAAATTGATCACCCTGGAGATTGTTCTTGAAATGGTCAAAAAGCAAGGGAAGCTTATGTCCCTTGGGGAAATTGCGGCCACAATGGGTTTTGCAAAGTCAACTGTGGCTGCAACCCTGCAAGCCTACGCCAACTGTGGCCCCCATACCAAGAAGACCCCAACTGGTGCCTGTACCTCAACCAAAGGTGACACAGCTCATCCCAATATGATGGCCATTATGGAACATGACCTGCAGATGCCCCTGGTCCAGGTACGTCTCCAGTTGGGACTCCACAGCATCTTCACCAACAAAAGAACGGTGAATTCATGAATGCACAGAGTTGTGATTGCTGCTAGAATCTTGTCCAATCAAGTTCTCAGTAGCCCCATTTTAGTGGATACCAACCCCTACAATTCAACAATTATTAATTTTATTAAAGGAAGGGCAATGAGGGCCCGTAATGACGTAATATTCCTGTTGTATGCTAAGCTCTTGGCCAGTATCCAAGACTTTGGAGAGAAGCGCATCCAATCTGACGTGTACAAGCGCGGCCCAATCTTGTATTGTTTTGTTGGGGTTTTATTGGCAGTTTCCCCATTGGGCGTCAATTATTACTCAGCAATTTTGAACACCGCAGATGGGTATGCCTATCAGACAGAGCTCAAGGCTATGCTGTAAGAGTGGGTCACACAAAACATTGTGCACACAGTTGTACTGAGTGCAGAGATGGAGCAGCGGGAATGGGCTACCCAAGAAATCAGGGCTGTGGGGCATACCTGCTGGTCCTACCCCATCAACTACGCCAACATGCATTTTGCAGATGTATGTCTTTACAATTTTGGTTCCGCCCTCAGGCGCTTGAAGCCTGCCACCTACAACAAACTATGCACCCAAATTGATAAGGGGTATGGGCTTTTCCCTTCTGCATCTGTCTAG
Organism: Entomophthora muscae; assembly: GCA_014839935.2. Lineage (NCBI taxonomy): Eukaryota > Fungi > Entomophthoromycota > Entomophthoromycetes > Entomophthorales > Entomophthoraceae > Entomophthora > Entomophthora muscae. Next base: position 56,877 of record QTSX02006469.1, on the reverse strand, counting down.
GACTTATTTGATATCATAATATTCTATGCAAGTGATAGTGATAAGTCCAGAAAGGACCCCTGTCTCCCCCACACCAGTCCATCTGTTTTGTCAAGCCAGTATATGTGACAGAAGAAGAATTTGAGCAATTGAAGCAAACCGCTCTTGCTGCTCCTTCCCAGTCAACAGACCCTGCCTCCCCAACCCCCCATCAAGCCACCTGCCTTCCAACTCTGACTCCCAAGCCACCACACATTCCCTCCCCACTATCTCTGATGCCGCCCCTTTCACAGGCGCAGATGAAGGCAACGTCTATTCTGCCCATTCCCTCCCTTTCCCGTCCTTTGATTAGTGAATAAATCTTTTCTTTGTGACAAATTATTAAAATTGATATCTATCTTTCAATTCATACTTAATAATATTTTCTTTTTACATTGTTAGCATTCCCCATATGTAAATAATCTTGTAAATTGATGTGGTAACATATAATTATTTCCATGGATATTTTCATCATTGTTAATAAATTAAAGACAATAAAGATAAATATTACATTAAAATATTGCAATTAGACATCAACTCTTGATATTTTAATATTATGTGCATAACTCAATGCATTTTGTTTAATAAAATCCATTGTAAACTTGGCCTTTTCCATTATACTTTTATAAAATGTACTGTGTTTATATTAGGGCCATTAACGCTTAGTACAGATATTGAAAAGTAGTGCATTTTATAACCTGTATATTTACCTATTGATAATAATTCTATAAACTTTTCAGACAGATTTTATAAGGTAATAATAATGTAATGTGTTAATAGATTACTGTTTACTGTCATTAATTGGCTGATTTTCTTTTCTGTGGCAATTGTGCATTTTCTTATATTTCCAAACTAGTATCCAATTGGTTGGCTTCACATCCAATTGCACAGGCAATAGGAAAACAAGCCGCCACCCTGACCACATCCAGTCTTGGGGTGGCGGCTTGTTTTCCTATTGCCTGTGCAATTGGATGTGAAGCAAACCAATTGGATACTAGTTTGGAAATATAAGAAAATGCACAATTGCCACAGCAAAGAAAATCAGCCAATTAATGACAGTAAACAGTAATCTATTAACACATTACATTATTATTACCTTATAAAATCTGTCTAAAAAGTTTATAGAATTATTATCAATAGGTAAATATACAGGTTATAAAATGCACTACTTTTCAATATCTGTACTAAGCGTTAATGGCCCTAATATAAACACAGTACATTTTATTAAATTATAATGGAAAAGGCCAAGTTTACAAAGGATTTTATTAAACAAAATGCATTGGGTTATGCACATAATATCAAAATATCAAGAGTTGATGTCTAATTGCAATATTTTAATGTAATATTTATCTTTATTGTCTTTAATTTATTAACAATGATGAAAAATATGTATGCACTGAATATAGTACTATAAAAACCAGTTTTTTGATGGAATTTGAACAATATGTCAACAATCTATAACTTAATCAACAAATTAGAAGCACACCTTTAAATTGTTGTCAAGATAGAAAGAAATACCAGGGAAATAGTGACAGGGAAGCTGGGTAACAAGGGCCAGCCACTGATACAGTCAAAAGAAGATGCCCTGGATAAGTTGGGAAATATTATAGATGAAAAAAATAAAGAAAAATTACTTAATCTACAGGGAACTATTTTATCAAGTCTTGAATTCAACAACACGGCCTACAATTTGTGGGAGTTCTGGCAGGGGGCCAAAGAAAACAATAAGAAGATAAAACTAATTGAAGGAACAGAAATTCAGAAGGAAATTAACACCAACAAAGAGGAAACTGACCAAATGGAAACAGATGAAAATGAAACACAAGCAAGAAGCAGAAGTGCATCAAGAAATACCAAAGCTTTATCAAATGAAAATCAAGAGGAGGCACAAGTTGCACAAAGAATAAGAAAAATTAAGCCTAAAAAACTAATGAAGAGCATCCAACACTCATGAAGTTTGCTGATATGGTGCCTGTGGCTGAGGGGGCCACAGGGGAAACGACCAGTAAGTTTTTTATGTTTAACTTATATTTATTTTAGTCATCACCAGTGATGGGGATGAGGTCGCAGAAGTGGCGGCTTTTACGTCAAGTTGGTTTTATAGAGGCTACCAGTCACTGGTGGCCCCTATAAAACAAATAAATAAAATAGTTCAGCAGAATATGAATATGTTTTTTAATAGTGAAGCTTAAGATAGGGAATATCAATCACCCGCGGGGTGCTTGCCATGGATAAGGGAAGCATACAATAAGGATCAACAATCAAAATCAAAGAAATGAATGGAATTTGCGGGGATATGAAACTGAACTTTGATGAATACATATATGAAAGCATTCAAAGGTTACCCTTCACAAATATCAATGAATACAAAAAAAATTAATAAAAACTATCTTTAAAATTGGAAATGAATATTTAAAATCTGCAATATTTAATGAAATTTTTAAAGCTCTATCAAACAAAGTTGGGATGCAGTCCTCATGAATAATCTTAAGCCTTTATTGATATTGTTTTCTGAGGCCTGGGGGGCTGATTCAAGTTGGGCGCCCCCCGGAACCCTCTTCAAGTTCAACCAAATGTCCTATATCAATAGGTTAATACAAACAGCCAAAAAACTGTGCATGTTCTCAGAGAAATATACCTTGCAAAGGATCCATGTTGTGGTGTACCTGGGAATCCTGAACCATTGCATACTGAAAGCCAATGTGAAAAAATTAGAAGATGTACCTATATAGATTGACATATGCCATGTAGCCCTCAACAGACAGAAAACACCACGGGGATACAGGACAGTCAAGCACGTCCCCTATGATTCATTTGCATTGGCAACACTATACAGGTACTATGTGCCCCCCAAAAAAAAACCTGCTAGTGGATTCCCTCACCTGTTTGCCTTTTATAAGACAATCAGCCACCACCGGGGTGTTGAGCGCCACCCCTCTAGCAATTGGCGCCAGAGTCATCCACCACATACAGAAGAGTATGTGGTCCCAATTAGATGCATTAGCTGAAAATTTAATTTTGGGGTATAATTCCCCAGAATAAACACATTCCCCTTGCAATTTGAATTCCCCCAATAAATCATTTTCCCTTGTAACTTAAAATTCTTATTTTATTTTTTTATTTTAAATATTAAAATGTTCACTGTTAAAATCTTTAATATTGACATATTTAATATCAAATTATTTTTATATTGCATAAATCACAATTTAATAAAACTGTTATATTTTGATTATTTAAACTTAAATATTTAACTTTTAAGATTTATAATTAATATTCTAATTTTAATATTTTAATTTTTATTTTAAATTTTAGTGTTTAAATTATAATCATTAATATATCTAAGTATATTAAAAGACTTTAGTTATAGTTGCCAATACGTCAAATAAAAGAAAGAATTAAAAATGTTTTTATTTACTACTTTCAAGTACGGGTCCATTTATCACAAAGATAAACATGGAGAATTGAATTTATCCACATCATGCGGCCTGCTCCACTATTGTTCTAAACAAATGATTGTTTACAGCTCAAATTACCTTTCCCTTGTAATATGATTTGATAAACATATTTAATATACTTGAACTGCATCCTAAGTACAAATTAGTAAGGAATACATAAAAATCATTGGTTGCCATGTTGTGTGGCTATAGTGGCACAGAAATAACAAGGATCATATGATGACACGCAAGGTCCAATTTGTGGCTTAGAAAAGCTAAAGTACTATCAACAATTAACAATTATTTAAATAAAAAATTCTATTTCTATCTTTTTTAATTTATTCATTTGTTAGCGCAATAGTCAATACAATATTTAGTGCATTATAATAAAAATATATTCTTCATACCTAGTATAGTTAACTTTACTTACCTTTTCTACGTATTCTTATATGTCTATACTACAATCACACATCAAATTATTATATATAAATAATAATTTTTGAGTCCTAATAAAAACAAAATAAAAAAATAAAAACAAATAAAACCCAGAGCGCCCATTTATCTGATTGACTCGGAGGCCAGGGCTTTGGGGAGGAAGGATTCTAAGTGCTTGTAAAAAGCTGCCACCACATTGGGTGGCATCACAAATTGGCTGACCTCAAGAATATTGAATAGGTCCTCAATGTCCTGAGGAAGGCCTTGTTTCACCTTATTCTTGATCCAACCAAACACCTCCTTGATTGGATTCAGGAATAGGGAATATGGCGGGAGGAAGAGAAGTCTCATTGGACAATCAGCAAGGTGGTGGCTGGAGGAGTGGCTATTCTTTTTGATGGGGGGAACTCAGACACAACCAGATCCACTTTGTGGAGCCCAACATTATCAATCACAACAACATTGGTTGTGCTGCTATAATTTATCCAAAGGTACTCCTTGACAACTTAGAGAAAATCAAAGAAAAGTCCCACTATTGTAGGAACCCTTGATCATTTGGTATTGGTCCAACCTGCAAGGACCAAGAAGCGCGACCATGGAATAGGTCTGGGAACAGACAGCTGCACAATGGGCTATGCCGTCCTTGGACCCCTTCTTGACCCACCCATGCCTAGACCTGAGTGAGGAGGAAAACAACAATTTGTCAATATAGAAGAACTGTACGTTGCCAGACTTCTTTAGTGCCAGATACATCTTGGCATAAATGCGTCAATCCTTGATGGTCTTTTCACTGTTTCTGTTGTACAGAGAAACTCCAAGAACCTTCCAAGAGAAGCCCAAATCAACCATTGTTTTGTAAACAAGGGTTTTAGAAACAGAAAGCCTGAAATCTGTGGTGAGCATTGATTGGACAGCAAGCGTGTCCAGGTGGCAATCCCTGGCTACCCACTGCTTGATTGCATCAATGTGCACAGGCTGCAAGAGTTTTGGCTACCGCTTAGCCTTGATGGATTTGGCAATTTGCCTGGTATTGCCATACTTGGTGTTGATATTGACAATGTACCTGGCCATGACACCAAATTGGGACGCAATATCCCAAACCGCCATTCCCCTGTTCAAGCAGTTGAGGAGAGCTTCACGCTCACTATCCGTCAACCGACGCTGGCCCTTGACAGGTACCACAGCATCCTGGCTACCAGGCTTGACACAGGGGACAGGGACCTTTGTGTAGAAGGTGGTATCACGCTTGCTTGCAGTGGCGCCGTCAATAGTGGCATATGACACAGGCACAGGTGGCTCAACAGTGGCTGCCAATGGCTCAAAGGTGATGTCAAAGACGCAGGGGCAGCAAGTAGCAACTCTTGGGTCAAGAGTGCGGGGCCGAGTGACAACTGGGTACACAGTGGAGGTGTAAGTAACCTCACTGTTCCCGGTGACCCTGGTGTAGAAGACTTTTGTGGCAGGCCTTGAGAGTGGCTTCTGCCTGGGATTCAAGCTGGTTGATTGGGCCTGGGACGCAGGAGGTGGTTGGCTGGCAATGACACCTTGGGAGGCCTGTGTATTGGCATGAATCCCCTCAAGTTGGGTTCTGGGTCTGTTCTTGGACCCTCTGGGACGCCCTCGTGAACAGGCTGCCCCGCTGGCTGGTGCAGGAACGGGTTGGGAATGCAATTGACGGTCCATAAAAAAAATAAAAAAAATATTTTTTAGATTAAATATGTATTTATTTGGATTATTTGGTTGAGTTGTGAGTAGTTATTTTCTCTTGAGTTAGCCTTGAATAGTAACATTAATTTTTATATCTGTGATTTGAAGTGAATAATATTGTATAATTTCCGGGTTTGGATGATTTTAAAAATCAATCACTTTTTATGTCTAAACATGGTTATTATATTGAATTTTTCATTTGATTTTAGTTGTGGTGGAACTTCTTGATTTAGGTTGGAGTTTCCTAGTGTGCATACTGTACATTAAATTTGGATTCCAGTTCCTGCAATTAATATTTGAGTTTACTAGTGGCATTCAAAAGTGATTTGAAATTTAGTTCTTGGATTTGACAATCCCGCAATTTCAAAAAAATAGTAAACTTAATGAAAATGGCTGATGGATTTGAACGCTTCAAATCTGATTCCAGTTAATTCATTTTGTCCATTGGAAATATGCAGTTCAACTTGAACTTTGCAAAGTGTCTATGAGTTCCCGCATTTTCAAATATTCAAATAAATACTCACAAAAATCAATTTAATTAAAAAAAGGCCATCCTGCAAAAGTGATTCAAAATTTGGACCAAGGATTTGACAATCCTGCATTTTTACGTTCAGGTTCTGAATTTACAGTATTCTACAGAGTTGGTTTTTTAAGGCCAAAATTGATTATTTTTGAATTTAAAAAATTTAAAGATTTGCATATATGACTTATGAAAACTAAATAATAGGGATTGTAGAGGGAATTTTAAAGTACAGCCCTGGGTACTTTGGCCTGAATTATCATACCATTATATGTGTGCTTTTTGTTAAGCGGCAGTACTTTACTAATAAACCAGTGAAGGTGTCAATATTCAGACAGTCAGCGTTCTTTTATAGTAACTCTCCTATTAAATCTTGCTTAAATTATGTCACTTTGTTTGCTAGCCAAACCCCTTTGTTGCAATTAGGTGAAACGCTGATTTGACACAAAGTTAACATTATAAATACATATATAATTTCTAGTTTTAGCATATGTGTTTTGGCTTAAGTGGACTTCCAGAAATAAGCTATAGTTTATCCAGTGAGCTTAAAATAATATTAAATATCTAAATAATACAAAGAACACTATGAAAGTTGGCATATGTCTTTGTTCAATGCTTATCCTAATATACTTATAATAAAAACAGTAGTAAAAAATAAAAAAGTAGTTATTTTTAGAATATTGTGTATTTTATTAAAAAATTTATGGATTCTTATTTTGCGTTGACATCCAGATATTACTTACTGTAGTCAACCTTAATGTAAAAGTACAAAGAAACTTACATTTTCATAGTAAATTATATTTTTTTGGCTTAAAAATAAGCCTTTTTTAAATGATGTTGACATTATTCATGTTCCTTTTTAATTTTGCAATTCTGACTTAATAATTTACTATGAAAATTAGATTAGTTTTGGAAATGCCCTATTCTGGCAGATAAATACTAAAATAATATTGACTTACTGAATGTCAACAAATTGTTGACATTCAGTAAGTTGACTTGCAGAATGAGTTAATTCTGGTGGCTTCCCCTTTTATGAGGATTATTTTGTAGTAGAAATACCATGTGGGTTTTTGTTTTGATGACGCTTTTTCTACTTCTATAGATGGCTTTTAGTAATTATAGGATATTGGAATTTTCTCTCTTTCTTGAGAAGGGGAATAACTATAGCATTTCTCAATAGCTGTATCTTTAATGAAACATAATTTCACAAATTATGTTTTGTGTTCTGGGTGATTTGTGAAATTTTCTTGCCTCATACACTGTGTCTAGCTTTATGTGATTTTTAAAAGGATATATAATGATTTTATAAGGGTAAATTGTTTTTCTTTTGAGGTGTCAAGGGTCTGGATGTACAAGCATTATGGATACTGCCAACCTTCTTAACACCCAGCTATTGCCCAATTTGGTGCCCTTCCAATATACTGTTTGACATACTGAGAATGGTAACCAAGCAATATCACATGACAATCCAAGTATCCAGTGGACCAAACCCATCCCACACATGACTAACCCCTAGGTTTGATCCAACTAAATCTCTGTCACAGCCTAATTTATATAAGTCTAAATTATTATCCAATAAAATATACTTCTCTTCTCTCCTAATTCCATATTTTAAGCTTCCCCAAAAGGCGCTCCTTATCAGAGGTAACAATTTTTGGGCTATCCTTCACTGGTTGCCAACTCATCCTTTACCTTGATGATTTAAATTTTGGGGTCTGCAATATAATGTAAGTTTCCTTTAGAATTTTTAAAGTATTATTGATTTTTATGATGGTGTATTATATATTTTTACCAGTAGATAAAAGCTTAAATATTTAACACCATGTCTCTTGATTGATTCTAAATTTAGAACTTATCACTATTTTTTATTATGATCAGTTATATTCATCTTTAATTTCTATCATATAATAAAGGATCTTATCAGGGGCTCATTAATTATTCTTCCTATCATTTTCTGATGGATGCTAGATACAAGGTTGTGGTGTTGTGAAGCAATCATGGATATTTCTTGGCAGTTCAAAGCTACAGAAATTATGCTAGACTTGCCAATTTACTCTATATGTCCTATGTTAAAGAGCACTTAAGAAAAACAGTATAATAGAGCTTATAAATGATTAAATTCATTAAAGCTGGAGTGAGATCTGGACAATGGCTGAAATCTATCTATTAGTAGATAAGAACTTGCTTTTGTTGCGTCCAGGTGTCTGTATCTATATATACTGCAACAACCTTTGCTCTTGGCCTTTCAGACAGCTTCCAGTGGCTATCTACACAATGGTAATTGTTCTTGCTGGCTACAACTATCCTGATTGGCTGTCCTTTTAATAATTATCACCAAAGGCCTTATCAAGGCGTGTATACTGCTTCAGCCACAGCCTACACTGTTATTGAGCTAGCAGGATGATGGTTATCAATTGGCTGCACTTTTACATGCCTCTAATGACACTTAGACTGTACACTGTAATTGATTGTCACTTAGGAATATTTCAAATCATGTCTTTTTTATGAGGATGAAATGTTGGTATCTCTTTTAGAGATTCATCAACAATCCCAATTTGAAAGATACACCTTCTTATTGCTAATACAAAGAGTTGAATTAGGGATTGCACACTGTATAACAGCTGGCTCAATTCAATTGTAAGGAATCATCTTGAGGAAATTCCTGTCATCAATTTTTTGGCCAAGTCAACCACAGAAGGGCACTTCAAACCATGTTAATTAGGAAATTCTGATAAATCTAAATTAGTTAATAGTATCTGTTCTGTTTTAACTTTTAAAAAACATTTGGATGGATCTGATTATTGTGTTAATTAATGAACAGGGATTGAACCTGAGAACTCCCGGGACTTATCTGGTTTTCTAAATGCAAATTGAATGTTAAATTTGAGTGCAGCCAATTTTTATATGTTTCTCTTGGTTTTGGCCAATCAAATGACACCAAATCAACTTTGAACTGTTCAGTAAACTCTCTTGGTGATGTTGGCAAGGTTTTGGACACTGGTAATGTTAAGACTGTGTCATTTTCTGCTGTTTCTGTGTAAAACACAACTCTTGGCTCCATCTTCTGTGGATTGATTACATTAATTCCCAAGCCAAGACTGACAGTTAGATGATCAGTTAAGAGGTGTAACCAATTAATTTAGAGAATTTTAAACATTGAGGAACTAATTTTTATTTTCCCATAGTTTTGAAGTTGCTAACTGTGCTAAATCTCCAGAAACATCTCCACATTTCCCTCATCCCCTTTATCTATTTTCTATATATCTTCTTCCTACCATGCTATAAAAAGCTGGCAAGTGATATTTCATTATTTGTTCAATCAATAAAGTCTACATTCACCCCATGTAACGGATTCTATCCCTTTCACAAACAACACAACCAATCTTGGATTCTTTAGTGCAGAGGTAAAATTGGAAACTGCATTTTTAAACGCTAAAATTGATAATACTTTCAATAACAGATCAATTAGATTATTAAATCCGCATTTGAAAACCATTAACAAACGCACTTTCAAAAGCAAAAACAAAAGCAAGAGCAAAAGCTCTAACCAAACCAAGTATATAATTTCTACTCTAAATTTCAAAAATCAAGGTCCAGATGATAAGTCCAACAATAACCACCGTATAGGTTTAAAATCAAGCTCTAAAACCACTACATCATCCAATCAACTCAAATTTAAATGCGTAAACACCAATGACCACTGTTCAGGGGAACCATCTAGCAAATCACAAGAAGCCAAGATACCAAGCCAGGGAAACACTCCTCATCCAAAGCCAAAATATTATCCCCACCATGATGTAAAAGTACCCTGCAATGCAATAACCCAAATTACTTCTTCTTCTTGCATTGCATTGCATTGCATTGCAGGCTGAAGCCTGCTGCAGTCCTGCAAGGCAATAATTTTCAATTCATTATTGCAGGATCATCTGGTAACCACCATGTTTCCTTCATCACTTGAGCTCAGTATTTAAACTGGCAAATTCTTCCCTTCCAAATTGCTCCAACAATTTCTTTTATTTCTATCAACCAATAAATCTATATTCATAATTCTAAACACTTGATTAGTAGATTCTAAAGGTTCTTCCCCAACAACATGAAGTCCATCTTCCTTGTATGGACTTTTTGTGTGTCAATCAGTTATGGGCAAGCAAATTTTAACTTCAAAAATCCTGAAACAACACCTACAGACAAATCTGAAGATTCAATTTGGTATTGTTTTGATCCACGTCAAAGACATGCCCCTTACATTGAAACAGCTTGATTCCCACCTATCATTCACCCCAAGGCCCCCAGGTTAGTCTTGGGGTACACCAGTGTTTATTACCTCCTCAATCACTTCACTTCCTTCTTTGTAAGATTCCGCCTCTTTGGTCATCTTCTTCACATGTTAATGATAGGGATTCCAGTAGGTTCCACTCTGATTAAATTCAAATTGGGAGCTCTTCTCCATTTGATTGGAGAAATACTTCCCAATGAGTGGATCCCTGACACCCCAAGTGAATTATTGTCCATTCTTAGCTTGACTTAAATCTTTTCTTAATTCTTTTCATGATATTACCCAAGACTTCTTTTATGAAGTCTCTTGGATAACAAATGGATCTATTGGATGATCTTGTTGCCATCAGTGTTGGCCAGCATTTTGATAGGTTTGCGTGCAGACTCTGGCACTTCTCCAAAAACTTGATTCTTGGATTGCTCCTGGCACCAGGTAATACCAGGAGTATGGTATACAGCTACCCCCTTATCCCACAACCCACCTTGCAAGGAAGAGCCTCAGAACTACCAGTCTGTACACAAAACCGCAGAACCACATGTCTTTCACCCATTGGCCACTGCCTTCCTCTTGTGCTACTTAAGAGTGTAATTCCTCCTTGGATGATTCAATCTGCTCTTAGGCCGCTATCATCTAGTTGGGGAACTCTTCAATCTTGGTATGATGTCCCTGCCTGTAGGTTCATTGGTTACTGGTCTTAATCCCTCTGCAATCATTCACTACCTTGGGAGATTACTCCCAAGTGGGTGGGTGCCTGGCATCAATGTTGAATCAACACTATACACTGTACAACGTTGCTATGAATCATTATTCTGAGGTTTATTTTAGCTTGTAAATTTTATGTGTGCATGTGTGCTTTCAAGGTCAATGATGTAATGAGGTGATCTACTCTTTAATAGGGAAAATTGGGCACACCATGATTGATCACCTATTGATTATATGGTGTACAATTGGTGATAACTACTATGGGCTTGATATTATGTGCTTTGCAGTTAGCCTATCAATCATAATAAAATAATTGTTACACTTTTTATAATTACTATACTATGTAATATAACCAGTCAATGAGAAAATGGCATGTGACAGATAAGATCTGTGTGTGACAATTTAAAATATCTTTTCCTGCCAATCAGCCTGATCTTGCCATCCCAGAGGATTGGTTTTGACTAAATTTGTGCATATAATTTAGGCACCCTCTCAACCTGAGCATCTAGATCTAGAAGCAGAATATTGGAGAAAACAATGTAGTTACTGGAATAGTTTTGGCAGGTTCACTATTGAAAGACACTATCCCTAATTTGGCTCTCAGAAAAATCTAAGCTGTCAAAAATAGCGCTTCTTGTGTTTGAAAATATCACACTTGTGACTGGTTCTACTAATTTATTGGATTATAGCATGTCTGTTGCCTGATTGATACCATTTGATATAGATTGCTTCAGAAGGTGGCATGTCCAGGTTCATTTAGGAGGCTTGGCTTTGTTTATCTTCTATTATTCTGGATTCCATGTTTGATCTTGATTTTTTTATATTTGGTGTTGCAGATTCTGAATGAATTAGACAAAGAAATGTCCACTTAGGGATTAAGCAATGAAACAATTACACAATCACCCTATTGCAATATGGGTTTACCAGGGTTAAATACATTTAAAACACCTAAAAACGGGTGTTTGAAGTGTATATGGATTGCACATTGAGTGCAGGCTTCACTTTCAAAGTTATTAATAGGACAAAAAATACTTGCCACTTGCCTTCATTAGACAAGGCGCGTGAAACCAGTTTTTTCTTGTGCGGCTCTTTCTGATGTGCATTTTCACTCTCCTACTTTTGGTAAGTCCTTCTGTCTGTGCCTCCTTTCCTCTGGTGGCAATTCCACCACCCAATACTATATTAACTCATCACTATCAAATAAAATACCAGTTTTATCTTTATATCTTTTATTCTTCTGTCTGCACAAACTTTCACTATACCAGCCAATGGTATAGTATTAAGAGTGAGGATTACTGACCAATTATTTGTGGAATTAAGCATCCACAGCCATACTCTATGACCCTTGGCTATTTATTTGATCCAGACTGTGTGATTAGGTGTATTGACCACAAATAATCAGAATAGTTGTTGCACACAGATCTTATGAGGTACACACTGTATTATCACTAGATTGCATTCTATTATGAGCAGTAATTGTACGCTGTGTAATTACCAGTTTTTTATAATTGATGTAGCTATTATACAGTGTATAATTATAAGCCAATATAGTGATTATCATTGATTGCAATCTGTGTAATCAATAGATCAGCAATAGTGTATCTCCCTCTATTTCCCACTAGATGTTGTATCAGCTCAGCCCCACCCAGCCTGAAAAATGTATATGTGTATATCAAACCAATGGTGTGTGAAAGGCTATGAAATGCTAAATCTGAATTGACATTACACAGTGGATAACCGGTTCCTTATTGGTTTGGGTCACTACTACACAGGGGATAACCTTTGGGTTGATGTCAGATTGTGTCAGCTATTATACAGCATATAATTCCCAACTCAACCCGCCATATTAATAAGCAGGAGGCTTGCCACCCAGAAAAAGATCACTGATTAAATCCTAAAAGAGGAAACAGGAATACCAACATTCTACATTTTGGATGTAGCTTCTTATTATCATTAGAGGTGTGTAAAAGTACAGTTAATTGATAACCACCAGTAGGCTAGCTCAAGAAGAGTGTAGGCTGTTGCTGAAGCACTATAGATGCCTTGAGAAGGTCTTTGGTGATACTTATTCCAAGGACAGCCAATCAGGATACTTTTAGCCAGCAGGAAAAATTATTATTGCATAGATAGCCACTGGCAGCTGTCTGAAAGGACAAGAAGAAGGGTTGTTGCAGTATATATTGATCAAACACCTGAAAGGATGAAAAAAGTTCTTAGTTACACATGTATAGTTTGCATATGTTGTCTAGATTTACTCCAGTTTCAATAAATATAGTTATCTTCAGATTTCTATTTTACTGTAATCTATAGTGCTCCTTGCATAAGACAGGTAGAGTACATTAGCAAGGCCAACATCTCTCTGTAGCTTTGAACTTATCAGCAATATTTGCAATTGCTCAACACAGACCTGATTAAATGGTACTTTTGTTGTGTACAGTTGACCTTTGAGTGGACCTATTACACGTTTGTTTTGAGCTGAACCAATTTGTTTCTGGGGGAGTATATGTTTGTATATCTCAACAGGCCGTAAACCTACTGCAGATCTCTTTACAATTGTCACTGAGTCAAAATGCCTACCAGCACCTTGTGCTTTCAACTTTTATATTTTCTTTGATTGGCCTCACTTAATTGATCAGCGGTAGACCACCAGATCAAGATATCTTATATATCCTATCTGGTAGCTAATCTTTCATCATCAGATTCAGCTATTATCAACACATCTTTTCATAATATGGAAAGAGACACCAACTATAAACTTAATTCTTTATAGCACCAAAAGTATTGACAGTATTTAAAAGGGTTAGTTTTGAACTTATACCATTTTATATCAAGCTTAATTAAATTACGCTACAGAAAATTAAATAAAAATACCAAAGGTTTTAATTATTTTCTTGTTTAAGGAGCTTTATCTTATGTTAATTTAAGGTTAAAAGTTTCGTATGAAGAGCATTATAGTTGGATCAAAGTTGGCAGGAAAGCAGCTGTAAAAGGTTGATTGACAGACCATCCTCCTGCCCCAGAGCTACAGGGTAGTTCTTTGGCTTCGTATATACATTTACTTCAAAAAATAATTTAAATCTTATTATACCTATTTTTGATGGGAAAACGCCAATGTACCTTACAATTGAGGTTGGAGTGGATACAGGGTTAGTTTTATTTTTATTGTTTTTTGAATCGCTCTTATGATGGGGTTTAGCTCTTAAAGCTTGTAATAGAGTTGAGGAAACGGGGTTGTTGCTTCGTGGCTGCTTAGCTTAAACATGTGAAAAAAGAATCACCTTGAATATATATAAACCATTGAATGCGAGTCACAAGTTTGAACTTTGGGGTCTGGATTTTTAATGGAGAATATATATAGCCGGTGGCACCAAGATAAGCCTTGTATGGCGCTGAGAGGATAGGTGGGGATGAATCGTTTTATGCAACTAAGGAGAAATGGATTCACTTTTCAGGTATTTAAGGTGCAATGGAGCTGAGAGATGTTTAAGTTGTACATGATTTTTATCGCCAGCCTACTGCTGATGGGATGCACTTGTTACAACCAGGAAAGTGAGGAAGCGTGTATCGACAAGACCTTTGACCTAGTCAGAAAGGAATGCCGTGATCATGCATGTGCTGTGATGAGAGCTGGACAGACGGTTTCATCCATTTCCCCAGGCTGGTACCTTTATGAACCTGAGTGTACATACTATGGATATGAAGTCATAGCGTTCTGTATCCCAATGAGTTACCAAAGTGCTTGGATTAAGCAAACGCAAGAGGATGGTCCTAAATACTGGCGATACCAATCCAATCATTTCATCCAAGAAAACGATCGTATTACCTTCAAAACCAACCCAATGGAATAAATTCTACATCAAAGCTTCTATTGTTTATCTACAATCATATATCCACTTTTAGTTCCATCAAGTGATAAGGACACTGAAGCAAGTACTTTGCCAGGTGATACCCTGCGACTTTCCAAGTAGATCTACTTGAGTCGTTATCCAGATTTACTACAATGCATGATAAGCTATGTTACACCAACAGCCTTTGATTAACACAAATGTTTCTACAATATGGATTAAAAACTAACATATAAGTTCGACCATCAAGAGCCTTGATTTTTATCAACTGGATCTATAATCGAGTTGATCTAAAACTTGCCGAAATATAAGAATGAACTCGACTCTTAGATTAACAAGACCCGCCAAGCCATCAGATTCACACAAGTTTGTAGAACTTTTGCAAAGCTGGCCGGTGAATGCAATTGAATCCTTATTTTCGATATCTACTTGAACCCAGAAGTTGTTTAAATTCTCCTTTAACCGAAATAACTTGATCAATCTTGCTAGTGAATTATACTATTTTTATGTTTGTTTTTCACCGCGACACTGGATCCAGTGCAAACTTCAGGGAAGCAAAGGAAACTTAGTACACCCCTAAAAGTTGCAACTATAAGAAACACGCCATTCTCCTGTAGAAACCCTTGGAACCAGCTCAATTTAGCTCATAAGCAAGGTTTTTAAGGGACGGATGTTCTGGCAATTATTGTTGGCAACTGATTTCCCAATAAACAAACTTACACAGACTATTTTTCTGACATTCTCATTCAATACGAATAAAAACAACCCATTTTCCAATAAAAAGGCATCCCATTGTTTGTTGACTTTGACAGCCAACCGAAAACTATATGATAAAATAAGCTTAAATTTTGATTAGAAATAGAACAATCAAACTATCAAGCTTAAATAAGGGTGATCTTAAAAACTTGAGCTAAAAAAACTCTTAACAAATAAATAAAAATAGCCAAATTTTTTAAATTGGAAATAAGGAGATAAAACAGTTTTATAACATGCCGATCTAAACTAATATACTGGCCCAAGATAAAATCAGCTCACTCTATAACAAAAGTGAACCATCTCACTTGGCAGTCAACTCTACGAAGCAAAATCAATCCCCAACCAGGTACCAGATTGTTAATTTGAAGAAATCTCACTTTTGGCTTGTAAGTTCAAAGCTATAAGTTGCCTTGACAACCTAGTCAGGGTTGCTAAAGCCATATAGTCTACCTGCACTATGTACCAGGGTATTGCAGGAAAAACAGAAGGGAACTTGTAAATGTTTTTTTGACTGGATACCATCTATCAATGGCTGCAATCTTATCAGGAATATAACTAAGAACTATTTAACAGGCTTCAAGGAGTCTGTATCTTTTTATACTGTAGTAGCCTATATCATGGCCTTTCAGGAAGTCCTTGGTGGCTACCTGTACAAGTTATCCTGTTCTCACTGGTCCTTCCTAACCCAATTGACTGCCTTGATCCTTTTATCACTATTAGTCTTCCAAATGTTGTGACCAAGATTACTCCCCTGCCTGCAAACATATAGTACAATTCACAGGGGGCGCTCAAAGAAGCTCCTCACACTGTAACTAATGATATAAATAATTATTTAGGCAGTGTAAAATTACAGGCATTATCTCCTAATTAGGATCATTGCCAATTCAACACACTGATCCCTTGCTTAAGATATTCCCAGCCCAAACCCTTATACCAAACCTGCCACAGTGCCACCCCCTGATGGGACTGTGACTTTTCAATATAGTATATATCATGTTATTCTCCAAATAAACATTACATTTTTTCTATCTTTTTTTCCTATTAGACTGTTGTCTTCCCTAATCTAAATACTGAACTATTATTGGTTCAGTTGCAACACCAAGGCATATATAGTTTCCCAGCTTTATATTACTCCCTTCTTGATCTGGTCTTTTGATAATTTTTGAGTGTTTGCTTCTTTATGTGCTGTGATGGTGCTAATAAGTTGCACTATATTTTAGAGTTTGCTTACAAACATTTTAATTCCATTATATTGCATGCAAGAGGTAGAAAGTTGATAACTTCTTTCCCATATTAGGCCCTAATCAGAGCTCATTGACTAGATGTGCGCCTTTGAATAGCTTAAGCCAATTTGGGGTTGGGGTATGTAGCTTATGTCTTCTGATTCAATTTGATACTCTGTTGTAGATCATACCGCGGCAGCTATAAATTAGTCTCTTTGGAGTTTATTAAGCGCTGTGTAACTGTAATCTACTTATCTGCACATCTGTTGGCCTGATGATGGAACTTGAATAACAGCTCATACCTATAGGGGATGATCACAATAAGCATTATTGACTGATGATCATGGAAGATGTAGCTGTCAGTCAATATCATTTGTGAAGCAACTTAGGGTCTTTCTTGTAATTTCAAGGCTACATAATATCTGACCACCTTTGCTAGCCATTACAATGTTGATATATCTACCTGCCCCATGTTACAGTGCACTACAGTCAACACAGCAGAAGTGAACCTGTAAACTGTTGCTTAATTTGAACTGGATTACAATCTAGCCAGCAGCAGAAATCTATTCAGGTAGCTAAGAGATTGCTGTTGGACTTCAAGCTGCATGTATCTTTTTGTACTATAAAATCTTTTACCCTGAACTTTTGGACAGTCTGGGTGGCTACTTGGGCATGTAAACCAGCTCCTGCTGGCATTTCCTGATATGATTGACTGGCTTGGATCTCTTAAGATGATGGCTATCTAAGGCATGCATAGTTTCACAGATACAGTTTGCTCTCTTATTTAGCTAGCCCACTGCCAATATTTGGTTGACTATTTCATTGTGCACCTCATGGTGTGCTAGCAAGTTACATCAAATTTTGAAGGACACTTAAGAATATCCCAACCTCTTCTTCTTTCTAAAGAAACAAATTTTTGATATCCTTTCTACTTCTTTTGATTTTTAATTGGAGCTCCCAATTTGGGTGGCGCGCTTTAAGCCAACTGAGGTGCTCCTGCTCCTGAGGGTAGGATACACCATTTCAAAAACGGCATCTTGAAAAACGCCATCTCAAATTTGATTTGAGATGGCGTTTTTTGTGTTAGTGATTTTGAATCACAAAAAATAAAATAAACAACAAAAAGTTAAAATTTACATATACTTTTATAATACAGCATCTTGAATTTACGCCATCTCAATTCCATCACTTTGAGTCAGATTAATTAAATCTTATTTTGCTAACTTTATTTACATATGAAATCACTTAGTGTGGGGCGTATTTACGCCATCTTGACTTTACGTCATTTTGAATTACGCCATTTATCTTAAACTAAAATAAGCTTATACCCAAACTAAAATAAAGCCTGTGGTATAGTGCCAGAAGATGTTCCTATAGTATTTATCTAAAACACTTATAATAAGAACAACCTTGAATAGACACCACTATGATAGTCCTTCTAGTGATTGTCATTGCTGGGTAAAAAAACCAGTTTTGTTATATGTAATTTATAACTTTATTATACATGGATACGTTGATAAGGGTTTCATCAATAAAATATTTTAATAGTGATTTTAATATGAAAGAGGGTGATTATGCCATTTCAATTTACGTCACTTCAAATTCCACCAAGTTTCACATCACCCAATTGATTCAAGGTGCACAATAGATAGGGGAAAATAAGGGGAAATTACATATGACGCCAGGCTACGCTATATTGATTCCCCCACCGCAATTCTTGCTTTCCACTTTTCAAAAGTATAGTTTCACGTCAAAACCAACATTAATAAAAAATGTAAGAAAACATATGAAAATTTGCAAATATATATTTTTTGATCTCCTCTAAACAACTGAGTACTTTTTAACCCCAGTTGTATAAGCTAGTTTTTGAGAAATTCAAGTTTTACTCTTTGGCCCAGTTGAGGTAGCTCCACCGTAAATTTGTTGATTTAATATAAAAATGATCAAAAACACTATGTTTTTGAGCTTTGGCACCTCAATTATGTCACTTTGAAAACGCCATCTCAAGAGCAAGTTTTCAGTCAACACTCAAAGTTTTGCCTACTTGTGTTACTAATAAAAAATTATTTTTTCAAAATATAAAACATTGAAATTTTGATAGTATATATTATTTAATCTTCTCTACAATTCTATGTAAAAAAGATACATTTATATTAAAAACATTCTCGTTTTTCTCTTTAAAAACAACCCCCAAATTGCTCATATTTTGATACTAATTCACTTTTAGATTCCTCCCAAGTCCATCAACAAAGCTGCGTCCAAGGCCTCCAAGGCCTCAAAGTCTAATACCACTCCTCCCAAGGCCAAGAAAGCCAAAAATACCCCTAAAAAGCAGCCTGCTAAGGGTAAAGCTTCTCCCAAGACACCTACACCCTCACCAGAGCCTGAGAAAACAAGCCCAACCCCTCCCCATTCTCCTTTTATTTACTCCCGTCAGACCATCAAGAGAAGTTGTTCAACTTCAATTGCCATTCTGACCCCACTTCAGAGCCTGAGGATGAAGAAGAGCAAGAGCCTGAGCCTGGTGCTCCTGCTGATGAGCCAATTGAGCTCTGGGATCTTATCTCAATCCAAAATTATGCAACAGAAATGGCACATTTGCTGTGCCTGCCACATACCCTGTCAGCTATTCAATTATGACAAAGAAAGGGGGTGCTGGCTTTGTCCACAAGGGCTACAGCTTCAGCTGCAACAACGAGAATAAGCCCATCCGTCAGCATCACTTCAAATGTGATAATGTTGGCTGTCCGGCTAGACTTACCACCTATGGGTTCACTCATTTTAAAGCCCTGACTATTGGGCATGACTATGCCAAGCTGCCGTGTTCTGAGGCGCGGCAAAGACACACAACGGGGAATCCTAACCTTAGGATTGGATTTGTACTAAGTCTCAGTTAGATGACATGGAAAGCAATTGTGTTTACCTTGCGGCCCTGGATGAATAATCTCTGCTAAGCGTGGCTAGAGAGAGGCGCGGAAGTACAGAAGACACAAAGACAAAAATGTGAATAGAACTTAATTTTATTGGTGAATATAGAAAGGGAATATATAGTGGTTGAGAATACCACAAACACTACCAGGACAGTAGGATCACTTGCCACAAGCATGAGTGGGGCAAACAAGTTGCGCAGAGTCAGGAAACTGAACAATCATATTTCCTGAAGCAGAAGCCAGTTCATTTTGAGAGTCGAAAGCGAAAGAAAGAAATTTGTCTTTGAAATGTCCCACCAAAGGCAAAATTGAAACATGGTGAATGCTGTTATTCACAACATTGCCCCCCTCTAGATTGGCCTTAGGGGAGTGATACTTGCAGAGGAACTTGGTATGTACGCAAGCAAAAGGGCAACTGTGGAGAGGAGCTTTACAGTGTACTCAGTCCTTGTTTGAAAGTCACCTCTAAAGGACCAATCCACAGGGAGTCCAGCTTGTGTGCGCACCCACCCACACAATGTTGATAGTATAGGACATGGTCACCAACGTTAAACTCAAGCAAGGGGGAGCGCCCAGCGTTGTCAGGAGAGAGCTTGAGCATCTTAGTCTTATATGTGGAAGTGTAGGCAGTGGCCTGTATATCAATGATGCAGTTGACTAAGTCTTTGATGTGGCCATCAGGGTTCATGGCCTTATCAGAGGAGAGTAGGGGAACCCCCAAGAGCGACGAAGTGGTGGCTTTACGCCCATATAACATGGCAAAGGGGGAGTACCCTGTGGCCCAATGCTTGCTCAGACAATAGGCAAAGAGTGCAGCAGGTAAGTATAGATCCCAATTGGCAGCGTCAGAGTAGGTGAGTTTTCTCATGATAGAAACCAGTGTTGAGTTGGCACACTCAACTGCCCCATTAGTGGAAGGATTATAGGGGGCAGAGAAAGACTGGTGAGTTCCTAGAGCTTCAACAGCAGAGGTTACAAGCTTGGCATTGAAGTTGGTTACGTTGTCTGATAACAGCACTTGAGGACAGCCATGGCGGTAGAAAACATCCTGCAGCAGGAAGATAGCAGTAGTCTTAGAAGTGATGTCTTTTGTAGGGCGAGATTCTACCCACTTGCTGAAGTGGTTGACGGCAATTAGGATAAAGCGGCATCCGGAACGTGAGCAGGGGAGAGGGCCTACAGCATCAATGCTGACAGTTTGAAAGGCATGTTGAGGGGGGACCAATTTGAACTTGTGAGAAGCAGCTTGGGGTCTCTGAAGTTGGCAGTCATGGCAACTAGCTATGACATCTGGGATCAACAGGCAAAGATTCTCCCAGAAGTAATTCTTCTGAAGCCAGTCAAAGGTCTTGACAATGACTCCATGGCCAGTTTTTTTATGAGCTTGCGACACCAAGGAGAGGCAAAGACTGGGGCGCACGTACGGCAGGTATTGACCCCGTACCTTCTTGAAGAGTTGGTTGTTGTGTATGAGGTTGTCTTCAGACAATTTGGACAGGGCAAGTCAAACCTCTTCTGTCTCACTTTCCCAGGAAAAAGGGTAGCCAATTAGCTTGTACAGGCGGTCTGCCTCATCAGGATGTAGGGCAAGGATGGGCATTCAGGACAACCCATTGGCGTTCTGATGTTGAATCCCGGGGCAATGAAGCACAGTGAAGTCATAACCTTTTAGGCAGAGGGCTCATCTAGCTTAGAGTCCTTCAGTCTCCTTAAATTGTTGTAACCATTTGAGCAAAGTGTGGTCAGTGACAACAGTGAAATGGGTACCATATACGTAGTGGCATAATTGTTTGACTGCATGCAGCACAGCAAGGCATTCCTTCTCTGTAACACTATAATTCTTTTCATGCTTATTTAGCCACGGAAAGTATAGGCTACAGGGTGGTCCACACCTTCATTGTTGAGCTGAGCCAAGATAGCCCCAATAGCAAGGTCATTACCATCAGTGTACAAGATGAATTCCTTATTGTAATTGGGGTACACTAAAATGGGTGCTTCTTTGAGTTTCTGCTTTAGAGTCTCAAAGGCTTGTTGTTGGCTGGCGGTCCATTCAAAAGGAACATTATGCAACAGTTGGACCAGGGGTTTGCTAGTATAAGCAAAGTCAGGAATGAATTGCCTATAGTAACCCATCATGCCCAGAAAGACTTGTACTTCTTGGAGGTTGGTGGGTGGAAGCATTTTGTCAATGGCTTCAACCTTCTTACTCATTGGACAAATTACCGTTTGTGTTACTTCATGGCCCAAGAATTCAAGGCGTTCTTTGAAGAAAGCACACTTAGAGGGCTTTAACTTGAGGCCAGCTTCCTGGATTTTTATGAACACCTCTTTGAGATGGGCTAGGTGATCAGTGAAAGTTGCGCTGAAGACTGTTATATCATCTAGGTAGACTAAGACATATGACAACTTCAAGTCACGCAGGATGGGGTCCATGGCCCTCTGGAAAGTTGCCAGGGCATTACAGAGCCCTTGCAGCATGCAGGTAGGCTCAAACAATCCTTCTGATGTGATGAGTGCAGCCTTCTGACAGTCTTCAGGAGAGAGGTCAACTTGCCAGTAGCCAGAAGCCAAGTCCATGGCAGAGAAAAACTTAGAACCTCCAAGGCGTCAAAGAGCGTCATCAATACGTGGTAAGGGATAGGAATATTTCTTGGTTAGAGAATTTAACCTCCAATAGTCCATCACAATCCGGTGGCCTTCATTCTTTTTCTTTAAGATGAGCAGAGGGGAAGCCCAGGAACTTTGAGAGGGAGCTTGAAGGCCTAAATCCAGCAGTTGTTTGAGCTCTTTAGAAACCTGCACATCTTCCACTTGGCTACGGCGGTATGGCTTGGCACAAAAGGGGAGAGCATCTCCTATGACAATCTGATGTATCACACCTTTGGCTAGACCATAATTAGTACTATCTTTAGCAAAGATGTCTGAGAACTGTTCTAGTAAATCAAGCACCTCTTTCTGTTGGACCAAGGACAATTGAGGGAAGTCTTGAGCATTGAACAGAGATAGGACTTGAGGCTTGTCTTTGGGTAGGTTAAAGTATTGAAACGTTACAAAAGGGTGAAGAGACAAGATATCAGGAGCATTTAACAACTTTCTGTAACCAACAACCTGTCCTCTGGATACAGTCATAGTAAGTGCAGTAAGGTTGGAAACTAGTAAAAGAACAGGATCCTTGTGGGAAATGTCTAGAATTCCAGGACAAAGGTAAGGCTTGTTCTGCCCCAGCAAAGGAGGGGAGTACAGTTCTAAGAAAGTCTGTTCAGGTAGTTCATATGATATCTGGGAGTCCAGGATAGCCTGAGAGCCTGGGGGGATAGTGACAGCAGACATAGCCATGAGAGGGATTCCTTCAGTTGCAGGACAAGCCATGGGAGGACACTTCATGTTGGTGGAATGGGTTTGGTATTTTAGGGTGAAAACTCCAGTGGGGTACTCCAGAGTACATGTCTTCAAACGTTTACCAGGAACTTTGATTGGCTCTTCAAAGATCAGAGGGACTTTGTACCCTAGGATAGAAAGATAACCATCCTTTAGGTTGATGATCCCATTATATTCCCAAAGGAACTGGGTACCAACCAAAAAGTCATAGCTCTCATTTTCTAGAACAACAGCCGGCGCAGCCAACAGGAGTTTACCAAATTGCATTGGTAAGGCAGAGTATGCACCAATGGCGCAAGTCATGGAGAGACCAGTGGTGCCATAGGATTGATGGTAGTTGAGATCAGGAACCAGCTTAAGGTTCTTCACCAGTTTAAAAGAAATAATGTTGACCGGAGAACCAGTGTCCAGGACAGCTTTGATCTTGACTTTTTGGATAGATATCTCTACTAGGGTGGTGGTGTGTCCAAAGGGTGGCAGAACAGCCAAGGTATCCTGTGCCTCAGCTAGTTCCTTATCCCATTTCTCAATCATGCATTGTAGTCCCAGAAACTCCTTATATACAGTTTGGAGAGGGAGTGAGACAGATACATTCTTGAAAATGGCGTCTGCAACTTCAGCGGCTTCCTCTGATGATTCCACTAATACAGGGGACCTTTTTTCCTGAGTAAGATAAGGGCGGGAGACAACCGCTTTGGCTTCAGACAAGGGCTTGGTGGTAGTTGTAGTCTTCACAGATTGTAGCTTGTAGGGAACTGCAATAGTCTCAGGGACAGCAAGAACAGAATACCTGCATACATCATGGTCTTCAGCATCAGATTCATCCACATCAGAATCATCAGAAATGTCATGGAACAGAAGGAGGATAGGAGGAGCTTCATCATCAGCAGGCTCAGATTCAGTAGCAGGCAGAGGTGTAGAAGGAGACTGGGAAGAATTGTCAACTGAGAGCGTCTCCGCCTCTAGGTTGACTGTTCTTTTCCCGACTGATCCTTGGGATCAGCTCCTTCAACCCGCAGATTGGTGCAGATGCAAGAGTGGTGGCCTATCTGACTGCAGTTGTGGCAACCCTGACGTCAAGAAGGATTTTGGGAGTTCATGGTGAGGATACAAGGACTGCAAGAAGAGGAGCCAGAGTTGGAAGCAGCAAACTCTCCCAAACAACTGCCCCAGAATAGGTAAGATGCATGTCTTGTAGCAGTGTCTTTATACTTTTCATGGAGGACAGCATAGCCTTGTGGGCTTTGAAATGAAGACACAGGAGTTGATTCACCTTGAGGGCTTGGGCGCAGGCCATATACGCTTCATGCGCTGTCAATTGTCTGCTTGTTATTAATTGTTGTCCCTCCATGTAAAATCTGTCTGTGAATTCAGCTAATGTCTCTTTGGGCTTGAATGATATATGCATGAAAGCATCCTTTTTTACCTCCAAGCTAAGATCACCACCAAACTTGTCAATCAGGAGCTGTTTCATGTCTTCCCAGGTCTCAATGATAGGCAGCTCCGGTACGACTACCTCTTGACAGGTCAGGTGCATGCAAGTTAGAATGTGTTCCTTTTTAACCTCATCTGATGCTCGTCTCATGGCAGTCTCATAAATAGTTAAGAAAGCTGCAATAGTCGAGGTTTTGGGATCAAAGACTTGCTTAAAAGTAGGCTTGAAGTGTGCCTTGGGAGCTGGGCCACCATTGCTGCTATTGAGTACATTTATGCACAGGGAGAACTTAGCTTCAGATTCAGAGGGGGGTTGTCTAGCCCATAGTTGTTGAACACTTTCTTCAAGTGTCATCAGAGTCTTGGTGGTTCTGGCACCTGTAGTGTTGGCTATAGTGGTCTGTTGTTCAGTAACATCTAGGCGTTGTCCTTGGGTAGTGACAACAGTGGAGAGATCAGCCAGCCAGGAAGTAAGGGATGGCCCCACTGATAGGCAAGGGGCAAATCTGTTGTTTACCAAATCAATCAACTTACTCATCTCCTGTACGTCTCTGTCCAACTCAGTCTGGTCTTGTTTCAAATGATCCACCTCATTAGCTAGGGCAATCAACTCTCTGGCACAGTGGATTTGAGGAGCCCCTGCCAAACCAGGACAACAGCCATCCTCCTCGTTAACCCTGAGTGGGCTAGCAGCGGCTGTCATTACCTCACGTAAAGCAGCAACTTCTTGCTGTAGTTCAGCAACCTGAGCAGTCAGTGCAAGAACCTGGGGGTCAGGTTGAGGCATTTCAGCGGGACGTCCTTGGCTACAAGTAAAAGCACATAATTCTTGGATGGCCTCCCAGATTTTCTGCTCTCTGTCCACCAGATCATCAGCAGGAGAAGGCAGAACATCAGGTTTGGGAGTAGACAGCTAATTCACCTGACTCTGAAGTTTGGCTATAGCAGCAGCAGTGGTAGCTCTCTCTTGATTGAATTCCGCACTGAGTTCATTTAGACCTTGGGCGGCAAGGTCAGCTACTTGTTGCAATTGCTCAAAGGAATAGACACTAAATGCATTGAGCTGTTGCACTAGGCGCTCAAAGTCAGAGAGATAAGTGTTTAAGGTGGAGTCTACTTGAGTTTGCCAGGGTTGTTCTAACTGGTGAAACTTATGTGGTTGCTCCCTAACGTACTCAGGGATGGACTGGCACATTTTCCTGATGGAATTGACTAAACATGTTTGAGAGATGACCAAATCACGCTGATTATCAGATACCAGGGAGAACAGGGAATAGATCCACTGTTGGTAGGCAGTGAACTGGTCCCAATGATGGGTAACAGCTGCTTGTAGAGACAAGATTTCTTTAACATGGAGTTCCTCCACCATCTGGTGGTGGGCCAAGGCAGGCTGTACAAAGGATGACAGCAGGTGATCAGCAGAGCCAGCCGCTGAGAGGAGATGTTGTAGGAACTGAGGGGCCACAATTAACTCATAATATTTGGCACAGCTAAACTGTAGTTGAAGGCAAGGGATGGCCCGTCCCGAGCTATCCCAAGGGCTACTGCCATGACTTGTTCCAAGTCAGGGGTACCCATAGGGTAAGCAACTAGGAGGGGACCATTCCCAAGGTTCAGCACATTAGGGACAATAGGGGGGTTGGTGATGTCTTCCTCAATAGGAGGGCTGGTAATTTCAGGCAAGGTTGACTCCCAAATAGGCGGAGGCAAGGGACCTGCAAACGTAGATGCAAAAGGGATAACCAAGGGGCTTACAGCCCCTGTAGTGAGCACCATTTTTGTTGTGTTCTGAGGCGCAGCACAGAAATATAACAGGAAATCCTAACCTTAGGATTGGATTTGTACTAAGTCTTGGTTAGATGACAGGGAAGGCAATTGCGTTTACCTTGCGGCCCTAGATGAATAATCTCTGCTAGGCGTGGCTAGAGAGAGGCGCGGAAGTACAGAAGACACAAAGACAAAAATGTGAATATAACTTAATTTTATTGGTGAATATGGAAATAGAATATATAGTAGTTGAGAATACCACAAAACACTACCAGGACGGTAGGATCACTTGCTACAAGCATGAGTGGGGCAAGAGAGTTGCGCAGAGTCAGGAAACTGAACAATCATATTTCCTGAAGCAGAAGCCAGTTCATTTTGAGATTCAAAAGCAAAAGCAAGAGATTTGTCTTCAAAATGGCCCACCAAAGGCATAATCAAAACATGGTGAATGCCGTTATTCACAACACAAGCCCTTTGATCCACTGTATCAACTGATCTGCTGGTTTCTTTGTCAGGTCACACCAACCACCAAAGACCAAACTGCAACTGAGGTTGTAAATGATGCACTTATTAATCTAAATGATACCCAACTTGCAAATGTTGGTGGCGCCTCAAAACTTCAGAGATATCTCACTGACCAGAGATATGCTCTGAGCACTGAAGGCGTCAGTGCTACATCATTTGACCAGTTGATTTCCACAGAAGAGCAAAAGCTTTCACAGCATGAAGAGAGATTCCTCCTTCACAATGATGGGCAACATGCCCCAGAGCAGATCATCTGCTTTGCTACCTCCCAGGATCTTTGCAACCTTTTAAAATGCAAGACCTGGCTTGCAGATGGAACATTCTCAGCCTGCCCAAAGCTCTTTAGCCAGCTTTGGAATATCCATGGGCAGGTTGGCAATCTTGTTCTTCCCCTGGTCTTTTTTCCCTCCCAAATAAGAAGCAGGAAACTTATGTCTGGGCTCTAACAATATTAAAGTCCAATTTGGATGAGATCCTCCCAACTATTGAAGAGGAGCCAAAGGAGACTAGAGGGTGCAAGAAAAAGGCCCAGTCAGAGGAAGCCACCACAATCAAGAAAAAGCCCAAAAGCCTTCCATACCATGAATACCTGGTAGTAGATTTTGAGCAGGCTCAGGCCAATGCTTTTATTAGAGACTTCAAGAGCTCCTCTCAGGGATGCTACTTTCACTTTTGGCAGGCACTCTGCCGCTGCCTTCAAAAGTGCTCTGCACTTCATGAGCTGGTCTACACTGAAGGTACAAAGGAAGCAAAGGACGTGTTCAACTGCTTTGCTGCTCTTGTGCGGAAGGAGGAGACAAATTCCTTCTACAACGCCCTCCTCCACCATCCCTACATTATTGCCAACCAGGCAGCCTTTGCTCCATTCATAGAGTATTTTGAAACTCAATGGGTTGGAGTGTTTCAAGGAGCACACCACATCAGAAAGGGTGGTGACTCAATCCAGTAGAACTGCTTTAAGAAGGTAAAGGATGGTCTAATCAAGACCACCTCTTCTCTTGAAGGGTGGCATAGTCAATTTGCCACAAGGGTCCGGGTTCAGAAGCCCAAGTTTAACAAAATCATGGTTCATCTCAAGACTCAACAAGCCATCTCTGCCCACCTCTTTAAAACAGGCATGAAGACCAAGGATGATCCTCCTAAGCAAACCAAAGCGGTGAAAAAGTATACAGAGATTAGCAAGGTGGTCCTTACCTACTATCCCAAGGATAGTAAGCTTGAGCATCTCCAAGCTATCTCAGTTGCTCTTTCAACCAATGTATAATCCTTCCTCAATAAAAGTCTTCTTTATCTTCTCTCTTATTTCCTTTGATTTTACCATTCTTCAACTTTTTTTGGTATTTGGTACAATCATATGCTTATTTTAAAGTATAGTTTATAGTTAAAATAGATGAAAATAGTTCTTTTTGGGATTATTTTAACTTTTGGGCTTTAAGCAACTATGTTGCTACTAAATGACCCCATTTTTATTGCAGATTTGGAATTCTGAGGCTTTTTTAAGCCTAGAAATGTTTTTTGAATTTTTATTTTTGAGAATTTTTTGGGTAGTTTTTGGAGTTCAAAAAATCTAAAATTTTAAAAACGTTTTTTTCTTAGTCAAAATGCTGTAAATCAAAATGGCGTTTTAACTAGTATATTGAGATAGCTAAAATTTGAGATGGCGTATTTCAAGATGGCGTTTTTTGAGATGCCGTTTTTGAAATGGTGTATCCTACCCTCCTGAGAGGTGACTGTTGGGTGATCTAAATCAAATCCAAGGATCAACTGGGCTGGGTTTACATAACCAGATATATCAGTTCAATGAGATGGGCAAATTGAACTGTCTGAAAGTTCAGAAAAAGACTCATCATATCCCCAAGCATCATTAAGAATTGATATGTAGGGGGAAAGGTATTTGACGGCAATGTATGGTCTACCAAAGCAGTCTCATCATCTAGTGGGGAAATTTACATGATAATCTCTGACCCAGAAAGATCCTGAGTCTCAAGAATATTTTTATCTCTTTAAAAACTAGGCAGCTTCCTGTCCAAGGACATATATAAAGTTGATTTAATAAACTAACCAAATATTATATTGTCAGGATATCTGTTTTTTAGTGGGAACACTATTTGCTACGGCAGAGGGTGTGAGAGAGGGGGGCTAAACTAACTAAGTTTGGCTCCCATCCCAGGGAAAGGATCCACCAGGATACTATACAGTGCAAGACTGAGATGGCCGCTTGAAGTGGTGTTCACAATAAGGAAACAACATAAAGTTGGGGGAAGTAGGAGTCCAAACCCATCAAAGTTATCCCACCAAGCAACCAGGTGGCGCGCTTGGGGGCGTGCCCTTGGATGTCCAAACCTTCTCCTTGATCTGGGATGACTGGGTCCTCTGAGGGGAGGGGCACAGAAGAGGCCTGACTTGGGGGCATCAAGGAGACTGTTTCAAGGCAAGAAAACTCAAGGTTGTCACAAGTGAGGCTTCTCACCACGTTCTTTCTAGTGATAAGAATGTCCTGAGCGCGCCCCAGGAGGTCCTCAAACACATACATGAATTGGCTGGGATTGGATCCTAAATGGTGGAATGAATGGGTGACACAACTTCAGAGGTCTCAGAAAGTGGACTAAATCATTACCAAGGCAGGGGCCAGGGTAAAGACCACAAACTTGAAGAAGGAGGCCAGCATTTTATCCTAAGAGATAGGGGCCAGCAAAGCAGAAACTGAAAAATTTGAGCCTTTTATTTGACATCAAAAGCAAGAGAAAAAGGAGAACCAAAAACCAGGAAGCCTACGGGTGAAGCTCAACAGCAGCAGACAACAATTAACACAGTGCGCTTTGACAAGACACAACTAAAGTGATTCTTTAAAGTGTATAGTAAAGTGAGGAGATAACAGAGCAAAAGAATCAGAAATAGAACTTCAAGTAAGTATTTATTAAGGTTTTAATACTAATTTTAAGAATCAAACTTAGTTTTTGAAAGCGTAAGAGGTAAGTGTATATGTTAATACTATTGTTAACTCTAGTGGCTCTGAAAGCAACACCTTAAACCTATGAAAGACAAAAAAGGTAAAATATAGCAATTTTAATGCTAACAAGGCCAGAGATAAAGAGAGACTAGAAAAAGGCCCCTAAGTAAAAAACTTTAAGTTTGAAAAGTTAGAAACTTTTAATTTGAAAGAATAAGCAAGCAGGGGGCTTTCAGTCCCCTGTCTTGCTATAAAAGATGAATCTGAAATCTCAGGTCACCTGACCCCAAGGTAAAGTATGATTGGTTCTTAGAGAATTATTGCAGGAAGAATCACATGGGTTGAGATTTTTGATAATTCCGACCTCAAATCTGATTGGCTGGCATCCATGGGGTGCTCCAAGACAGTATCTAGACCAGTTGGATTGAAATTTGTTGATTTTGGAGAAGCGCAACCTGGATGATTAATCTTGATTTGTTTTAGATGCAGGTGAACCCAAGCCAACAAATGGTCCAAATTAATCAGAGATTCTTCCCAAGTGGGAACATAACCCCAATCATTTGTGATTACTACCTGCAAAGAATAGACCAAGACAAATCACTCATCAATTGTATGGGCTAAATATTCAAAGTAGTTAAGAGGTTTATCTTGATTCCTAGAAGAACTCTTGGTGCACTGAGAGAAGATTGTCCTATCCAGGGCTAAAGAGGGGAGTTACTTTACAGATCCCTGCATGAGTTATTCCTTGGCTCAAATCCTTACATGGAACAAGCCAGCATGTCACCCCCTTGTGGCCTTGTTGCTTTCCCCATATGATATATTAATCACAATATTTCACAATAAACAATACATTATTCTTACTATTCTGTTCTTTCTATTGGACTGTTGTCTTCCCCAATTCCAAATACTGAATCCACATTGGTTTAGTTGCAGCATCTTGGCCGTCCTAACCAGGTTCCCCTTATTTATTAAGTTATTTGAATTCCTGCATTATGATGGCTTGGGTAAATTGCAATTTGTCAGCAGTTTGTTCCCAGATCAGGCCATACTGGTCAAGTGCCACAATTTCTTGGAGAATTTTGGTAGTAATGATCTGGCGCTTGGTGCACTGGGCACAGGAGCTGAAGCCTGATTTATTGTAGGGGTCAGGTTGGGTGTTGGCAGACAGTTGTTTCAAGCCAGTGTTGTCATTCTGATTGGCTGGTTGGTTGGAAGCTTGGGCAGTGGTGGATATGGGAGCAGGGGCAGAGATAGACACTATGTGACTCTCAAACAAGTCAAAGCCATAGGGGCAGGGGGTCAGGTACAGGTCAGCTTCCTTGTTATCTGCCTCAAAGGCTTGGGTGTAAACGGGTGCCTCCACTTCTGAGCCTTGCCTTCATTGCAGCTGGCTTGGCTGCTGCTGGCTTGGCTGCTGGCGCAGTTGAAGATATTGCTTGTAAAAACCATTGTAAAAAAACCTAGGATAAAATCACTAAAAGGAAAATTTTAAAATTTTATGATTTATTTTTATTGTAGCCATCATTCTATATTTGAAAGGTTCCCCAAACCATTCCATACAAATCTGGAGCCATTAAAATGAACAAAATGCCTCTGTTTCTAAATTGAATAGCTGTTGATTGGCTGTTAAACTGTTATTTTTCTATTTTAGGCTTCTAATACTACACATCTGGGGTGACTTCATTTTTTGTGCTTGTGAAATCTCATTTCTAAATTGCTCAAATTTTTTTGCTTCAATCCTTCTGTTGGTGGCTTGTATGTATCCTGATTGGATTATAATATATTCTGGAACAGCATCCATTCATTTTATGTGATGTGTCAGTCCATTTTGTTTGTGGTTTGAACTATGCCACTTGATGTTTGCTATAATTTTGTATGATGTGTTAGTGAAGTTTTTTTATTTTTTCACAATCCGTTTTTTCACCAAACATACTTAGATTGTTTGATATTTGATATCTGAATCCTGTCCAGCTTGGGGTTTGCTTAAATATTAAATTATTTTGTTTAAATCTGGCGTATTTTTGGTTGTCACCATAGCTTTTAAAACTACTGTTCCCAGCTATTTAGAGGCTGGTTGTTTGAATACATATGTCAATTTTTAGGAGGGCTATTTCACATTCTCAATACAGCTGAAAATATGCAAAAGCTTTACTGTCAAAAAGGGAAAACATTTGATTTGCAATGGTGTGCTCTAGATGCTGTCCTATGACGCCCAATGCAAAAAAAGGTTAGCTTGTGGTGCCAGATTGGGGGCACCACCCCTATTGGGCGCTTGGGAGCCTACTGGATTTTGTAATGATGTTTTTGCAATAGCTTAAACACCCCTTTTATTATATAAATTCACTGGTAAAATATTTGGCTGTTGAAATTCTGATAATAAAGATCTATTTAATATAAGGAATAAACCCAGTATATGAAAAGTATTTTTTGAATGACTGTTATATAGGGTGATAGTACTATCAAAGAAGTGCTAAGCTGGTTGGTTTGTTATGTGGGGTCTCAAATCAATAGCAAACTTCATTCTTGGGTATTAAGGAAAAGGCTTAGATTTACCACAAAAGTTTAAGTAATTATTGGATTCCAGAATTTGTCTTTTTAGACAGTTTATTTTGTGATGGCATATTTTAGGGCATTTACTGAGCAACTATGTACTGAAGACCTTATCTGATTAATGACCCCTTTATTTTATTTTTTGATAGTGTTTTTGTGATGCTGACTGTTGAGATGCCCTATTAGAATTTACTGTGTAAAATTAGCTGTTTGATAGCTTATATTAAGATTTTTCCCTCTTTGCTAAGTAAACCTGGACTCTGTTATAAAAAATGAGATGGTTTATTTTGAGATAACACAATTTATCAAGATGTTATTCTCTATTTTTTCTGGCTTTTGCTCCATAGGTTATATTGTTATCATGATTATACTACATTTACGCTTTGTTGCAACAATTGGTCCCTCTTGGGGAATCATTTCCCTGAGAAATAATTTGGCTACTAAACAGTCAGTGGTATTCTTGCCACAGCCCCTTATGTTGTATGGGGACCAAGAATTTTGGATCCTGTTAGGAAACTACCTGAAAAGCCCCATTCCTGCTATACATACATGGATAGCATGTGGCTTCCCATGATATAAAGTAATATTATATCTTCATATCAAATAAAGTATCGGCATCTTCATAATTCCCCCCTTTATTGTGTTTTATGTACTTTCAAGAAGTATATACTTGACACAGCCATGTTAAAGGAAGTGTTATTGCTCTCTTAATCAAATCTATTTAAAATCCACTGAAATTTAATTTCTAATTGTTTTTGAAATTTAAATTAGCCCAGCCTTGCTTTCAACATCTTTAAACTTATGTTCTATAAATAAGTATAGCCCGATTATTTAAATTATAATATTATCCATTGCCATATGATTGGATTATATTTCATCCCTTTTAACTAAGGCTATTCGCTTCCAAAGATGGTTATAATTATGAAGAAGGGAGATGTTCTAGTGTTGATGTTATTTTAGTGATCAATAATGATTTAAATAATAACTTATATCATCTGATTTTTAGTTATTTAAGTTTTACTCAGCTTTTCATCACATGCTACAGGTTTCTTGTGATATCGTATAGTATCCCACTTCAAGCAGTTCCTGCATTGTGATCCTTTCTGGATATTAATCCAATGGCTTAATAAGCTGATTTATACGAGGTTGTTCTATTTTATAAATTTATTTATAAAATAGACAGGCTCACTAGAGAAACCATGTCTGTTTATTTTATGACTATTATCGCTTAATAAAAGTTTTGATTCAATTAGTGAGGAATAATAGATAGGATCATCGTATCGAAGTAGAAAATTGCTGATCACCTATGGCATAAAAGATATCGGAAAGTCGCAAGTAATTATCAAAGTGGATAATAAATCATTGCTATTCCAATATCCCCCTTTGGTCATGCCTCTTAATACTTTCACTAGCAAATCCAAATAGGTTCATCGAGAACAGCAGCTTCAGATTTGTTTAACTTGGTACAACCACCAGCGAAAAATATATCTAATTTTTGGAGTTTTATTTTTATTTTTAAGATTACTTGAAAGCCTTTCAGGATCTGAGGAGAGCAACTTATAAGTTCAGCGGAAAGTGGCGGTATTGCCTTTAAGTTATTTAATTTTTGAAATGATTAAAAAATAAATTTGTATTTTTAAATAGTAAGTAATGCTTTGATTGGAGGCCTAGCATTTTATTAATGGTAGAAAATCTACAATTCAAAACACTTAAAGTTGCATAAACATGGTACATGATATGGTACATGATATGTATTTCCGGATCCAGATGGTTTGAAGACAGGAGTACCTTTTCCACATACTAATTTTACTTTAAAAATAGTATACATCCTTTTGCTAAAAACTACCAGCTACAATGTCAATTTTATATACACGTTAAATGAAATTAATTATCATTTAAGAAATTTTTAACAAATCAAAAATAGCATGGCTTAAATCAGTATGCTTTCGTTTCATCTATACCAAAGTTAGCTTTTGAGGAAGGTAGGTGTCACTAGGCTGGTAATTTTGCATCGAAATGGTTGGCTACCTCTTAGCTTATGTACCAATGATTATTTGGGCTCGCCTGAGCCAATCAAATTAAGGTTTTATCGATGCAGCACTTTATCTTCTCTGCCACTGGATTTTCATCTCGTAGTCGCAGGTTAAAAAATAAGTTGAAGCACTATTTGTCCGGATTGAATCCACCCTCTTTAAAACTCGACGTATAAGTCCGCTGGGTTGACGGCAAAAAGCTTACAGTGGACATTTGTCAGGACAAGGACGATAATAGCTTATCTATCAACAAGTATTCCTTAGTGATTGAGAAGATTTGGTGAACCAGACGTGGGATAAATGGATTAGGGATAAGGGAAATCATGGGATGCAGCTTCTCTTGGTACCAATTCTTTTGCTGGCAGTTGAGAGCACTTGCGAGACCGGATTAGTTGAGGGGCTTTATCGCAAGGCGAAGCAGAAGTACCCAGACCATGCGTGTGCGGCTATGACTACCTACCCCATGAAAGGCTTCTTCAACCACAGAAAAGATTACCCTTGGAAGGAACTGGGATCAGGATGCGGCTTTGTCTCATGCAGCGTGTATGCCATCTGCATTCCCAACCACGAGCATGGGTCATGGCTGCAACCAACTGACAGGGACACATCACAGTGGTGCTACAGTACCCATAAGTTCCGGCTTTCCAGGGGTAGACTCACTGTCACTCCACCAGCTAGCTGAAAATCAGCTAGATTAATCCTTACTTCCAAGAGTCAACAATAAATTTCAAAATAGTTGATACAATCTTCCTTAAAAACTGTACACACATCATCCATGGAATGCATATACATTAACTACTTGTTGCAACCGGGTTGGACAACTCAGTTGATAATGTATCTCACAACACATGGGTCCAGATAAAGTCACCCATGCCAGACAATACCCAATGACAACACTTGACCCACAAACATAGCAGAAGATCATATTTGCATAAAAATATCCCAAATCACAATGCAGATCCCAAAAGTTATCCAGAGAACACTGCTGATCCCTACCTTGACCAATGGCACTTACCACCTCCTTGGTCCATTGGCTTTCCTACACAGTACAATCACCCACACCCTTACCTATAAGGACCATATTATTACAATCCTCTTTTCCTCCCCCTCAAGAACTGCTGTCTTCCCCCAACTGCCAAGTACAGGACTAAGAATAGTTCAGTTGCAATCATTTTAGAAGCCATAGCTTTGTCAAAGAACTTGCCACAAAACCCCCAATAAATAATGAAGTAATGGCCACATATCTAAGCCTCCCAGAGAGCCCTTCCTGCCCATCACTAATGTGATATCTTGAAAGGCTAAATGTAAGGGCCAACAATCAGAAAACTACAGCTACAAGATTCAAACCAGCGCACAACATTTAAAAAAAACGCAAACAACTGCACAAACCTGCCAGGTGTCATGGCCATAGTTTTCCCGGGTGTGGCTTGGCCAAAGTGCTGCCACCTGGGGAAACCCGGCCCAAAGCCCCGCCCGCTTGTGGTGATTGTAGATTTAAATCTAACAATCTATTGCAAGTGGGTGGTGGCACAGGAAATTGGGTCCAAGTGGGGCGTGGATGCCCCACGCCCAATTTTCCCTTTCTTGACCTGCTGGTCAAAAAATCCTGACCTACAAAGGAGGTCAAGTAACAGCTTAAAGAACCACCATTGGTGGTATCTGTAAGCTGTCTAAATATTGTATTCAAGGAGGCCACCTCATCAAGATGTACCCAAAGGCTTTAAGTAACAATTGTCCCCACCAAACTACCTTAGTAGTTTGATATTTTACTCTCAATAAATATCTTGCCTCAATGATTCACTTATTTCAATATTTTCCAATCAGATTTTTAATAACCAGACTGCTAGATTCTGCTTTCTCACCTCTGCAATTTCCTGGTAATCTTCCACCTCCTGCTGAAATGATTCCTGAAACCCGCGAAATTGAATGTGAGCTTATCTATGCTGCTGATTCCTTGACGTTGAGCCAAATGAAGGTCTTCTTGATGTACCTGTGCATAATCTCCTGCTGCACCTTTCCTTATTCACTCTTCAAGGGTTATCATTTACAAGTAAACACACATTGTCTCCTCCTAATTGGTAATGTCATCCTAATTTGGGTGTACATTCCCCATTTGATTGATTACAACAAGCTCTTGCTCTACTTTACCCTGACACCAGGGGAATCAAGCCCCAGTCAAACTACCAGAGCGGTTGGGAACCAACTCTTGAAAGAGAAGTAACTTATAATCTCATATCAATAACAGGATGTAAGAAGACAACTAGGGCCAATACTCCAAATGGCCCAGGGTGTCATGAATGGCAACCACCAGAATTAACTCATTCCGCAAGTTGACTTACTATATGTCAATAATCAGAATTAAAAATACTTTAATGTCAACAGCATTGAAAAGTCAGAATTAAGTTTTAACTCATGCAGACTACTAAATGTTGAAACTTTTTTAATAAGCAGAAACCTGTTTCCTGAACATTTTATTTAATAAAATTTAAGCTTCAAGATACTTTTTAGGGTAATGTGACAACATAAATTTTAAAAAGTCCATAAAAAATTATACATGAATATTGAAAAATTTCATAAAAATACACTTTTATTTTATTTTACTATGAAATTAGCTATCTTTACTATAATAAATTTTTCCCACTTATAAAACAAAAAAAATATACAAAAAGGTACTACAAAAATTTCACGTATTATAGCAAAATATAGCAATCAGAAACAGTAATATAAAGTTTTTTCTATATTGAAAACTACAAA
This sequence comes from Entomophthora muscae, assembly GCA_014839935.2. Classification (NCBI taxonomy): domain Eukaryota; kingdom Fungi; phylum Entomophthoromycota; class Entomophthoromycetes; order Entomophthorales; family Entomophthoraceae; genus Entomophthora; species Entomophthora muscae. The sequence goes on along the minus strand of QTSX02006469.1, from coordinate 19,640 downwards.
AAACATATAATTTACTAGTAAAATACCAATATAGGCCATGTAATACCGTCTAAAGCATCAAAATATCAATAGAAAACCAATGATTTTGTAAAAATAGCATCATAAATTATTAATGAGTTATTTAGAATAACTATTTATTTAAAAATATTATACTTAACATATAAGAACTATATAAAAAATTATGCAATACTCAATAAATTTAATGAAAAGCTAGACTGTAATAACCTGGTTGCTATTAAGAACTGTGGCAATCTTCTTGATGTATTCCCCAATCTCTGAAATCTTATATTTGGCCTTGACAACTTCCTTGATCTTCTCTTCATACTGTTTCTCTTTGGTGGTTCTCTTCTTCTTAGATGGGCGGTTCTCAATATCTCTGATGGATGCAGCAGTCTTCCCCTGTTGGACTTTAAGATGCTCATAGAAGGTGTTTTATCTGGGCTTGATTCCAAAGGAGGACTTAATATGCTTACGTCAGCCCTCCAAAGATGAAGTAGTTTTCATCTCAACCTTAAGAACTGCCTGGTAGAAGTTCCAGTTGGCTTTGGCTCTGGGCTTGCTCCAGCGCTTAGTGACCTTACGTCCAATCCACTGTGGTTCATAATATTTAACAAAAGGGTAGAAGGCACCAGCATGTTTCTTGGCATATGGATCCTGGCATAGGAGCTCAAAGGCTTGTCCAGCATGCTCTGGCTTTACAAATGCTAGTGCTACAAACTGCTGAATTAAGAACTTGCACTTTCCTGATGTATCTAGACAGTGGAGCTTGCTGAGCTCAGGTAGACCCTTTAGTTGCCTGTTGACAGCCTGTCAATAATGGAAAAAACACCCCTGTACCTCTCCATCAAAGGTATTTACAAAAGCGTTATACTGGGCAGTTTCTTAGTCCATGATTATAGTTGAGGGGCCAAGTGCTTTATCTTGAGCTTCTTTTTCTGCAGCAAAGGTGGCTTCATCCTTTTCATCATCATCTGGATTGGCTCTAGTGTTATGGCCAAGGGGGCTCTTTCTATTACTGGGTAGGGCTTTGATGCCCTCCTGAAGGATTTTAAAGGCCCTTGTGTAGATCTCTTCTGTTGCCCCAGGAAGCAGAAATTAGGCAAATGGGATCACCTTGCCTTCAATAAGGGAATGTACAACCCATAGTTGGTAAAAAAAGGCGGGGGCATACTGCAAAAGTACCATCACATAACCAGGTCTCTGAATCCCTCAACTGCTCCAGGTTCTGTTGTGTAGCATAGCATATAATTCTTGCATCTGCTGTAGGACCATCATCATGTAAAAGGAATACCTCATCACCATTGAACATCTTTAACTCCTCTTTCAAGACTAACTCTCCTTGAACCATGGCTGATTTCTTATGGGGGACTTGGTCACGGCGTTTGTCACATATGTACTTCACTAACTGGTTGTGGTCAGGGATGAGCTTCAGGTTCTCATTACTTAGGTGTGTGGTGGCCTTAACTGCCAGATCAGAAGCCTTGACATCTTTGGAGACTGGGACCATTTGATAGAGGTACCACTTTAGAAGTTTTTCAATAAGATTTATTGGAGCATTGCATGTGTGCTCTCCTTTTTCACTAGTGACTTTATCCCATCCTTCTGTATTGATTCTGGCAGCACAGCTTCTATCTTCACATACATAATGCTTGCTTCTTCCTGCTCTCTTCTGATTGTTGCAATTGAAAACATAGCCATTACAGACTAAACTTGCACCTTCTTTGACAGACATTAGAGGGGAAAACCGAGGGAACTTCTTTGGGAGCTTAAACTCTCCTTTGACGTTACATATATTGTGAACCTTTAGGGGATCTCATGGGCCAATTGGTGCTTGATGATAGTCAGACAAGTAATCATCAGAATCTTCTTTATTGATACTTGATGAGGAGGATGGAGGTGCAGATTTGTTGGGCGGTAGAGGGGAATTATCTGGAGTTGAATTCTCTCGCTTTCTGGACTGGGATGAGCTTGATTCCTTTGAGCTTGATTCATCTGGGCTTGGCTGGGGTTCTGGACTCTTGGGTATCTTCTTTCTTCCTTGCTTGTTTTGTGGAACCTCATCTCCTTCTGATTGGTACCAGCTTGGAGAAGAGGAGGGGGCAGGGGAGGGCTCTTTGCTTTCAGGGTCTGGGGTCTTCTCCTTTGTCTTCTGTTTTGTTGAGGGCTCTTTGGCTGCTTTTTTGTTGGGTTAGGGACTTTGGGCCTTTTCAGAGGCTTTGGGTACTTTCTTGGTTGACTTGGGGTTATTTTGTGTCTTCTTGGAAGATTTGTCCTACAATAATTAGAGTAGATTTCATAAAGTAAGAATAATCATGTGAGACATGAATAAAATTAAATAATAATCATTTGTTTTAAATTTTATTATTAAGTAAATAGTTTATAGAATTATAGAAAGTAATTTTAGAGCTAGTTTATTATTAAAGAATAGAAAAAACCCATGTTTAAATAAAAAGTTGACATTCTGGTAGTCACAGTAGTCAAAAATATTTAATTTAGATTTTTGGCATAAAAAACGCTTTAATTTTGATGTTGACATACTGACAGTCAGCATTAAAGTGAAAAAACACTATGTAAATCACTTATAAAGCTTAGTTAATATTTTCCAGAGTTGGTTTTTAAGGCCAAAATTGATTATTTTTAAATTTAAAAAAATTAAAGAGTTGCATATGTAACTTATGAAAACTAAATAATAGGGATTGTAGAGGGAAGTCTGAAGTACATCCCTGGGTACTTTGGCCTGAATTACCATACCATTGTAAGTGTTTTTTTTGTTAAGCGGCAGTGCTTTACTAATAAATAAGTGAAGGTGTCAACATTCAGGCAGTCAGTGTTCTTTTATAGCAACTCTCCTATTAAATCTCGCTTAAATTATGTCACTTTATTTGCTTAGCCAAACCCCTTTGTTGCAATTTAGGCGACACATCAATTTGACACAAAGTCAACATTATAATTACATATATAAATTCTAGTTTTAACATATGTGTGTTGGCTTAAGTGGACTTCCGGAAATAAGCTATAGTTTATCCAGTGAGTTTAAAATAATAGTAAATATCTAATTAATAAAAAGAATGCTCTGAAAATTGGCATATGTCTTTGTTCAATGCTTATCTTAATATATATTTAATAAAAACAGTAGTATAAAATATAAAAAGTAGTTATTTTTAGAATATTGTGTATTTTATTAAGAAATTTATGGATTCTTATTTGGGGTTGACATCCAGATATTACTTACTGTAGTTGACCTTAATGTAAAAGTACAAAGAAACTTACATTTTCATAGTAAATTATATTAGTTTTTTGGCTTAAAATTAAGCATTTGTTGAAATAGTGTCAACATTATGTCTGTTCCTTTTTAATTTTGCAATTCTGACTTAATAATTCACTATGAAAAATTAGCTTAGTTTTAGAAATGCCTGATTCTGGTGGATAAATACCAAAATAATGTCAACATTCAGTAAGTTGACTTGAGGAATGAGTTAATTCTGGCGGTTGCTGTCATGAATGACATTTCTCCCCAAATAAGTAGAAAACTCCAATTAGAAGAATCAAACTCAGGATCTGATTCTGATGGTTGTGAGAACCCTGCAGACCCTCAGGCTGTCCGGCTGTGTTTTTTTGCGGCTAGCCAATGAAAGAGCTGGAACAAGATGTGATTTGAACCTGGATAATCAGCAAAATTTGCAGATCTGCCAGGCCACATATTCACAAAGTAAGGAGAAACGCCATAGGACAGTGATTAATCCGGGTCAGTCTAGATTGCTAGAAGCACTGAATCAACATGCTGTCACTCTTTTATTGAATGATGGGTCATCTATGGAGGAATTTACTGCTCAGCTTGATAAGTTGAAGTCTCAAGGAAACTCAGATGATAGGTTAAAAAACTGGGCCACCGGACCACATGATCTCCAGGCCTCTGGTGACCTTGAAGTGACTCCTGGAGAAGTTCAGACCATGGGACCAGGGTAGACCCGGCTTGGGGTTTCTGAGGTTCATTTGGTCCAGGATAACAGTTCTATCAATGGCAATGATAAGGCTATCAGGATATTATTGTTGGGCTGTCAGACGGAGGTCATTCCAGCAGAAGAAATGTCAGGCCAAAGGATCCAGGATGGGGCCAGAGCTCTCAGGCCCAATGAAACTGAGCAACTTAGCAATCAGGTGATAGGCTAGATTCTAAACTTAGCATTTGAAATGGTATTTAAACTCCATGAAGTCTTGACACTTGGTATTGTCATTTTGAAATAAAAAATAAGATTATGGGACCTTGGTTCCACCAATTTATTCCTTATTTTGTCTTGGTTGTTTTTCATTTTACTACTTGTCAGGAAATCCTGATTCATTAGGATTGACTGATCCATATCACTATTACTGAAGCTGTGGGTTGAGTTTAGACGCAACACAGCCAAAGTGACACAGCTATTCTGGAATACAGGGAAACTATAATAAGATTGATATAGTTTCCAAGTCAGAAAACACCTGAGACATTCCGGGTCTCAGGTCACGGGTCAATCCAGAAGCTTCTATAATCAGATGTTAAGGATTCTGGATTCCAAATAGGGACACAGACCCAACTCAGAGATTGATTGGGGAATTACAACATCCTGTTTCACCAAGAGTTGAGACAGAAGACCGCCCGTGCAAATATTGCACATTACACCAAGCACAAGGGCAGGTCGGCCAAATTGGGTGTCAACTTAGTTGCCGTAACTAAGTCAAGGAATATCTGGGCTGAAGAGGAGAAATCAGCAGCTTAGAATATTACCTCATCCCAAACCATTATTTGGGCTTTTAGATCCAACTTTAGGGGATGAAAATAGTAGCTTGGGGATGATAGGCTAGCTAGTAAGAGTTGTCTGCAGCTAGACACCAGTTTGGCTGCTAGCTGTCAACTATAAAGGGGCCTTACAAGATCACTTTGAAGGCAGACAATTTAATACCCTTCAAAATCCCTACTAGTCCAAATAGTAGTGGTGTCAAAGTACAATAAGAGCAAATTATTGATACTTGCAAACTCCTACCAAAACCACCACAGACAGTGTTGCATCTCCAAAGGACCACAGGACTTCCACCCCCATTGGATTAACTAACAACAAAATACAGCCTGTTGTCACACCAATAGAAGTATAGCTGTCCCCATACAGATATTATATCCCAACATGATTAACTCACATAATAAAAATAATTTCTCTTCTTCTTCAAGATCACAAAATCTTGACACTACTGTTCCAACAAAAAAACTCGGGCTGACGGCCTGCATTCCTGAGGAAGCCCCTGAAACCCAGCCTGCATTTTATTGCCCTCCTGGTGCCCCCTTTGACCCACTGCATTTATCTGACTATCCACTTAAACCAGAATACAGTGAGCTTAATGTGAAGGAACCCCCCCCCCCACACAGACTACCTGGCCTAGCAGATAACCCAACAAACAGCCTTTCATAAAGGGTACTTGGTGCAAGCAACCAGCTCCCAAAATTTGTGCAAAGTATGACTATTTGCCTGTCTATCGGACAGATATAGAAGCACCTCTGACATCCAAGCCTGAACGCCTATAACACCCCCAGGTCTGACTCCTCCCACAGCCAAATTATGCTGGCATTGCCTACATTACCTTGGCTGGGTTAGTTGCCACTATGATTTCAGCTGCTGGGCCCTGGGCTTTAGTAGGCCAATCAGCATCTTATCTCATTAAGTTAGCACCCCTTCTATGGTGGTCTCTAACCTCCTCTCAACAGAACAAGTTGAAAGCTGAGACTAACAGACCTTCTCCTGGGATACAGTATCCTGACACAGGGGGGCTAGCAGCCCCCAACGGTTGAGAATCCACTGGCTCCAATGCTACAAATGAGCCAGGTGGCTCCCAACTAAATCTTACTGATATTTGCTGGGTTATTTGGTAAATCTAGTATCAACTGGGATTGCTGAATAACTTAGCAAAATCATCAGTTTCCACTCTGTCAACCAGTTTCCCCAAACTGGAGATTTCTGTCCCAGTCCTGCACCTACATTCTAGTCCTGACCCAACTGTCTCCTTTCAGCCATACCTTGATGCAAATGCAATTATCCCAACAGATGTGATGAAACATCACATGCAAAGAGATTATCCAGAGCCCTCTCCTAATCAGAAAAAAAATAGTTAAAGAAGAATTCCAAGCCAATGAAAATGATACTTCACCTGAAATTTCCAACTATTTCATTGGTTCAAGAAGTGAAGAGGAAAAACTCAGCCAGGAAGATTCACCTGCAGATGGCATCTTCTCCACCCATGAGCAATCCCACCTGCCAAACAATCCCGGCCTCAAATGATTGAACTTGATATAATTAACCACCAATCATCTCTCAACAATACAACTGAATTCAAGATGAAACCATATTCTCCAAACATAGTCCCCAGCACAGTCCCCAGCAATGTTTCACCTAATCAATCTAATGGCTCAGATACAATGAAATCCCCTTCCCCAACCCATTCCAAGACTCCTGGGACTCTATTCCCTGTTCCCAAGAATTCCTCTCTTTCATTCAAGGTGCCTGTGATCAAAGAATGTGCTACTAGAGTTAACCAAGGAGCTCCCAGTAGTCACTTCCAAGGAAGACCAGCTGAGTGGTATAAAATCCACTTCCATACAATCAAGTCAGACACATACAACATTTAATAAAGTATATGGTCCATAGAGTAGTCTTAGTCTTTCTTCCACATATCATTTTATCACCTCAGACACAACCAAATTAGCCAGCTCAATCACCAGTACTCTGCCTAGTGAAAAAATAGAACCTGTAACTATTGTCAAGGAGCTGGATGTACAAGTATTCTAGCTACCGCCAAACCACTTAACATCATGTCATTGCCCAATTTGGTGCCTTTTCAATATACTGTTTGAAATTCTGGAAATGGCAACAAAGCAATATCACATGACTGTCCAAGTATCCTTCAACTTGAACCCATCCTGCACACAACCAACTTCTATGTTTGATCCAACTAAATCCCTGCCACAGAAAAAGCTATTGTTGAGTATATACTTCTAGAAAGTATAATAAACAAGATAAGGGGAAAATTTAAGAAGAGAATGATAATTTATTGAATATGAATATAGGTTAATATATAGTATCATGACAAGCCACATAGTGTCCATGTACGTATGAGGGTCATGGGGCTTATCTGAGTAGTGTTTCTCTTGGGTCACAAGGCTTATTCAAGTTGTGTTTCATTTAGGATCTGGATTGGGTGATCCCTTTCATAGATGGTTGACTGATTATGGTGCCATCAGTTTACTGGCTGGTCAGTGAACCATTCAGTGAGCCATTCAGTGATCTTCTTGGGGCGTTAATTCCCTGAGAGAGAGTAATCAAAGATGTTGTAACATCTATCCCTGGGGTGCTGGAAGGTGGAGCCTTGGGTATTTTCTTAAGAGTGTCAGGGATGCACATTTGGTATTGATCCAGTTTGGCGTTGGGAACAGGGAGTCTGGAATTTTGTTGGGCTGTTCTTGCTTTGCACAGGAGGAGTTGGTTGTGGTCATACATTTCAGTTTGGTCCAAGCTCTAATTCCTTTGATGAGGTAGGTGTTATTGGGCTTGACTTTCATGACAATGCCTGGTTCATGTAACTCTGGGTCCAATTTGTGTTGGTTGTGGTTTAAAACCCAGATTTTGTCCCCAACTTGGAATCTTTCTTGTTGTAATGAGATTGCTTCCCTTTTGACCCTTTGGCATTCCATTTTCTCTTGGTCTTTTCCAGATTGCAGTACATTGGGATCACTGTTGTCTGTCACTTTTTTGAGCAGAGCTAATTGGGGTTCTGCAGATGTACTAACAAGAGCAGGCTTTTGTCCATAGACAAACTCATAAGGGCTTTTGTCCGTATTACGGTTAACTTGTGCTCTACAGACCATGAGCGCTGTTGGGAGCATGTCAATCAGGTCCTTTGGATTGTTAGCAGATAACTTACTGAGGGCTTCTACAAGTGTGCTGTTTAGTTGTTCTACTAATACATTTGCTTGGGGGTGATATGGGCTAGCTGTGATGTGTTTTATTCCATTTTTGGCGAGGTAAAGATTGGTGACAATAGCTTTAAGTTTGGTGCCTCCATCTGTGACCAGGAGGTCAGGTTTCAAAAAATTGGCTATGATCTCTTTTCCAATGAATTGCCTCACATCATTGCCTTTGTGTTCTTTGGTGGCTTGTGCCTTGGGCCATCTGGTTGCATAGTCAATAGCTGTGATGATTGCTTCTTGCCCTTGTTTTTGCCAGGCATTGGTCCCACAATATCCAGCAACCATACCTTGAAGGGTTGTGTGATGGATACAGGTACTATCAACTTGGGTGGTGTTTTGGTTTGGGTGTACTTCTCATAGACTTTGCATTGCTCCAGTACTTCTCTGATATCATCTAGCATGTTGAGCCACCAGTAGCGTGTCTTGAGATATTCATGCAAGTTCCTGCTGCGGGTGTATCCCAGGTCTTTGTGATATTGGAGGATTGTGTCAATCTTTTGCGTTGGAGGGACGTAGGGTACAGTGTCATCATTTGGAAGTATTGAGTGTAGTGTACCATATAAGTTTTTGAACAGGTGTTTTTTCTTAAGGACCTTCTCTTAGATGTCCATTGGGGTGCCAGGTGGGAACCCTTCCTGGAGATTCTCCATGATTAACATGGGCCAGTCAGGGTTGCCATCAGCGCAGAGGATATGTTTGCTGTATAGCCTTGATAGTGCATCTTCAGTCAGCATTTCTTTGCCTAGTTTATATTTAATTTTCATGGGATATCTCTGTATGAGATTCATCCATTCAGCTTGTCTTCTTGACAAGTGTTGTTGTGTTTTGAAGACAATCAGCGGCTTGTGGTGGTGAGTACTTTAAACGTTTGGGCTCCTTCCAGATAGCATCACCACTTCATGAGGCAGTGTATGATGGCTACCAATTCCTTGTTGTGTATGGAATATCTTTGTTTGCCGTCTGATAACTTCCTTGATTCATATGACACAGGGAGGAAATCTTTCTTGCTGTTTGGATATGTAGTACTCCTCCTATGGCATAATCAGAAGCATCAGTTTCTAGCTTATAGATTCCCTCACAATTTGGTATTGGAGAATAGGAGTAGTGACCATGTGTTCCTTCAGTTGGAGGAAGTATTAATCTGTAGCAGTATCCATAAAAACTTGGCTATCTTTCTCGTAATGGCTGACAGAGGGGCTGTTAGGGCACCCCAGTCATGGATGAACCTTCTTACATAGGCTATCATCCCAAGAAAGGTGCAGAGTTCACTCTTATTTCTTGGAGCTGGCATTTTAGTTATGGTGTGTATCTTTTCTGGGTCTGGTTTGATTATGTCCTTGCTGATGATGTGACCAAGAAATGGAAGTTCTGTTGAGAAGAATTCACACTTTGACAGGTTTGCAACTAATTGGCTCTCTTCAAGGGTGCAGAGGACCAGGCGGACATCTTCCCAGTGCTGTTTGAGGTTTGGGCTGTAGATGATGATGTTATACAGGTAGATGATTGCCCATTTTCTGATATGTTCTTTGTGAAGATTTGGGACCCCCCAGGGCATCAAAAAGGTCATCAATAAGGGGCAGGGGATACATGTTCTTAATTGTGACCTCATTGAGTGCTCTGTAGTCTGTGACTAGGCAAAAGCCTCTGTTTTTCTTGGCCACAAAAAAGACAGTGGCGCTAAAGGGTGACTTTGATGGTTGTATGAGTCTTTTCTCAAGGGCCTTGTTGAGGTAAGCTTTTAGGGTATTGTCTTCTTGTGGTGTAAGGCAGTAGATAGGTCGTGCTTTAGGTACACTCCCTTTAAGGTTGATCTAATGTTGTATGCCTTGGTCTGGTGGTAAATTTGGTAGGGCTTCTCAGAAGACAGAGGGAAACTCCCTGACTAGTTGATATCAGATATTGTTCTCTTCACGTCTGGTCTCTGTATTTTTAAAGTGGATAACTTTGTATGTAAGGTGTTTCAGTTATCTTGCTAGGGTCAGTTTCCTTTTATGTATCCACAATTTTCACAAACACATGATCCCTTATAAGAGTGTCAAGATGAGTTGGGTAAACATGGTGATGCACCTTGCCTTGCTGTATGGTGAGAGAAGCGCTCTACCAGCCAATATGAGGTTTGGTCTTTCTCATCCAATCCAGGCCAAGTATAACATTGTATTTGGGGATTGGTATGATAGGGCCACTGAGCGTAGTTTGTACGTCTCCAATTTGGGCGCGGAAAGGTTTTACCTTCTATGTGACTGGTGTGCTTTGGGTGTCTGCCATAATGACTCTCTTAACATTGCTTTGGCCTGTAGGTAGTTTAACAAGGTTGGCAAATTTCTTGTTGACAAGGAATTGGTCTGATCCAGTGTCAAATGATGTGATGCCCTGATATATGCAAAAACAGAAATGATAAGCAAGGAGTTTATTTCCAGTTTGGGTGGCAAACAGTAGAGGGTTGCTGGAGGGTACTTGGATCATGGTGATTGAATCCACGTTCTGGTCCCTGTACAAGTCTTGTAAATTGGGGGAGAGTGGCTTGCCTAAGCACTCTCCTGAGCTTTTCCCTCCTTGTTGGTATCTTCAGTGCTTGCTTGGTTAGCCTGCACTGTACAGTTACCGGTTCAAGGATGGGTGTTGTTGGCTCAATTATGTTGCTTGTTTGGTTGAGGGTCCTTCTTGACTATAGGGCTCTCCTTGCGCTTGTTTGTTTCATGTAGGTTGTCAGACTTTTGAGATGCAAGCTTTCCTTCCAAGAATCTATATTCAAGGTTCTTGCAGTGGGTCATGTCAAACTGTTGCCTAATTTGTGTGGGGAAGCCATTGTAGAAGGCCAACCATGGCCCAGGTTCATCAAAGTTGATGGTGTTGGGTGCACAGTTGTGTAGATCCTTGTATGCAGCAATGTATTTATTGATTTTTTCTGTCATTTTGAACGCTCTGAGTTTGGTCATGATTACAATGTCAGAGGCCTTCATGGAGAACTTTTTGAGGAAGGCAGCTTTGAATACCTCCCAGTTTTCCTTTTGTTCAGGGTGCTGGGCTAACCATTTCCTTAAAAAACGTGATGTGGTTTCTGTGACACAAAGGGCAATCTCACTGACACAGAGTCTGCGGGGGTAGTCCACTTTCTTAAATTTTGCTTTGTGTACTGTTAATCCAGAGGGAGGCATTTTCCCAATGTAGTCTTGTAAAAGCCCCAATTTCTGCTGAACATAGGCATTGGAATACAATATTAGGTATTTCAGGTTGCTGTGGTTCTGTTGTGGCTGGGGCTGCAGGTGACAGTCTTTGGGCTTTGAGAATGTTGTACTGTTTGATGGGTACAAGAACGTTGTAGTAGATGAAGAGGCCTGCAGGGATGTCTTGTCCCTCTTTGTAGTCTCTTCAGCCGTTAGGGAGTACCATTGTTTGGGTCCTTTTTTTAGGAGGAATTTTTCCTTTGAGTTGGGTAGGTATGAATAACCTACCTGTGCTACCACTGTTGAGTTTATACTTCTGGGAAGTATAATAAACAAGATAAAGGGGAAGTTTAAGAAGAGAATGATACTTTGCTGGATATAAATGTAGGATAATATATAGTATCATGGAAAGTCACATACTGTCCATATACGTCATGGAGGTCATGGGGCTTATCTGAGTGATGTTCCTCTTAAGTCACAAGGCTTACTAAAGTTGTTTTCTGCTTAGGAGCTGGATTGAGTGATCCCTATAATAGACGGTCATATGATAGTGGTGCCACCAACTTAATGATTAGTTGGTGGGCTGTTTGGTGACTCATTCAGTGAACTACTCAGGGCGTTAATTCCCAAGAGGGATTAATCAAAGATGTTGTGACACTAGCTACTTTGGATTATTGGGAATGAGATCCATTTGTTTAAGCGCCATCAAGGTAGTTGATGAGATTGATGATTGCCCATTTTGGGTGAAGGGTCAAGCTGGGGCCTAGGCTAATACAGAGTATAAAGGCATGTTATATAGTAATTTTTATTGTGAAGTATTTTTATTTGATTTTAAGCACTATTTTTATTGAGAATTGTTTTCAGTTGCTATAGAAGTGGCTAGTTTAAATTGTCAGAACAATTTTTATTTTAGTGCTGGTAACTTTAATGTAAGTTTGTCTTTATTGTCCCTACTTTTTGTTATAAAGCAGTTAGTTTTATAACGCATACAGTAGGGTTATAAGAGTCTAACTTTGAGTTTTTAATTAGTTATTTTTACTTATCAGCTTCTTTATTAAATTTTAGAATCTTCATAGTCAAACTGGCCCAAAAGCATTTTCGAACTTTAATTTTACAAAGTAAAATACTACACCTTCAGTTTGATGTACGCTAAAAATAGGCAATATCCACAAGGCTACATAAAATAAAATTAATTTATACTTCTATAATATATTGCCATAAAATATCCTGAAAGTTGACATCAAGTCAACATAAGGTCACTTACATCCTTATGTCAGTCATGTTGAGTACTTTTCAACATTCAAACTCAAATTATTTTTGTATCAAATGATACCAAATCTCCCAAACTAGAAGGGAAATATGAGCATCATTTTACAATCTTTAATGCGAAGAATAGGTTTTAATTATTTTTCTTCTAAAAAACCATGTGTAACTATTTGCTCATTTTAACCGTGTGTAGGTTGATTTAGATAGGCTCCAAATGACAAAGTCACATATATATCACTTGATTTTTACAATATCATTATAAACCACGTGCCAAAGTTAGGGCTCATCAGTTTTTCGCACCAAATATAAATACTAAGCTAAACTTAAATTTTTGAACGAATTGATTAAAACCATGGAGTCAAGTCAAAATGGGCTTTATGTATTGATTAGATAAAAAGATAATACCCTGTTTGTAATAAAAATCATATTTAAAAATAATATCAATATTATTATTGTAGAATAAATTTATTGAAGGTGATTGTTTACTACAGTGCTTTCTTTGGTGGGACTTTAAGAATCAACTTGTTTTTTGAGGTGATGAATTTGGACTTGTCGTACTTCCATGTGGAAATGGTGCCAGAGCTGGGCTGCAGCGTAGCACCGTGCTCATGCTCTGGAATGCAGTAGGCGTACGCCTGGCACTGGAAGTAGCTACATTCATGTTTGAACTTCTTCCATGGCTGATTCTTCCGATGATGGATACGGGTTCGGCTGGGGTAGCTTCTAAACGCAGCACACGCGTATGCCGGATATTGTTTTTTTTAATTTGTGGTATAGCTGGCAGACTGCCACAGAATCAGTGATACAATAGATGGGCGTGAGGAAGAGGAGGTTTAGCAGGTACTTCATGTTTAGTTTATGAATTTGTCCAACTTGCTTTTAAAGGCACCTTGTGGTGAAGAATAAATGATTCTACCACTATGAAATCACTACGGCATAAGCTATGTTGGCTAAAAATAATTAAAATTAAATATCCACTTGGATATTTTTTGTTTTTTTAATAAAAATCATGTGTATTTCATCAAAATCCCATTTAACCGCGTATCAAGGAAGCCTAAATAATTATACAGAGATATTGGTAGATATAGTTTTTTTGAAAGATTGTCCAATATTTTTTTATTATAATCAGATTTCTTTTTAAAAAAGATGATTTAAATGTATTATAAAAAATAAAAATATTAATCAATCTGAATCACAGGCTTGCCGTTTTAAGCCATAAAATTGATGGAGTGAGAATAAACCATTTCTATAAGTTCTACCAAATAAGCTATAGCTTCTTCTGGACCATAGGATAACCCCTTTTTGTGGCTAATAATTAAACCTTCCTAGGAGAAACTGTGGCCGACTTGGACCTGTTGGTTTTGGAAAGCGAGGTCAACACAATACAGTACTTCTCAGAGCTCATGAGATGGACAAATCAAAGTTGGATCATAGCAAACTAAAGTTGTATATAGAAAAAACATAATTGGTGAAACCTTTTTTCAGTACAGTAGTTTCTGAAGCTGTGACACTAAACAAAATCAACTCAGATACAAAAAATAGGAGTGACCCAAATCTATTGTTAATTAATATAAATTCATTGATTCTAATTTTATCTGCATCTGAGTTGATTTCACTTAGAGCCACAGCTTTGAAAACTACTGTAACATCAGACTATAAAGAGCCTTAATTTTTAATGTAAACATCAAGCACATAAATCACCAGAAATAAACATAGCCACCTTCAAATCTATGATAGTCAAATGAATCACAGAACAAATCAAGCCTGTGCATAGATATTCCAAATTCAGAACAGCACACATGTATATATTATACAATCAGAAAAAGCATACCAAGAACATAGGATCATCAAATAGAAAGTGCATAAAAGCTTTGTACACAGCAATTAAACCAAACTTTGTTATATTTTCATTTTATTTTGATTTAAAGAAGCCCCAAAAGGGAAAAGAAATATCCACATCCAGTCCCTTGGCTTTTACTTAGAAAATTTGGATGTCAGTTTTTAAAATCTAGCTTGCTTTAAGATCAGTCAAAGACCTGTTAGTAATTGTTATCAAATAAAACCCATACTGAAACTGCAAAAAGTAAATTTATCTGTTCTTTATAAAGAATTTATTACAATATTGAAACATGGTTTAGGTGATAGTAAGCTTGCTTTTGTTGATGCTCAAAAACAAGACTTTATGGCAGTTGATATCCAACAGCATGAGACTAATGTTTTTTCTGTACACACTGAGGGTTTTAACTACACCCAGGAGGTTAAAGAGCAGTGTGCCCCTGCTTCCAGAACTGATGCCTGGTTGTTTGGACACCATCTGAAGATTTTGCTTACCAGGGCAATAGTTGTATCTATCATATTCACACCCTTTTGATTTTGTTTACAATGAGATTGAATTGCAAAAGAAAATTTGGAGTTCTTTCATTCCCCCCTTGCATTCCAAAATCACAATAGCTCCTTAAAAGGAGTCAATACAATTTCCCACTGGTCCCTATACCACAAAGATCTCCACTCCATGCAAGCAGATGGCATATGATCTTTCCAGATATCTGATGCTTTGCAGTTACTAAAAATCTTATAGGTCCATCTCAACTTCTAAATAAGGGTCAAGCTTGATTCACACTATTTCTTTGTGTATTTTCAGTACTTCATAATATTCTTCTTAGCCCTGTCTATAGGATTATCATGTTTATTCTGCTTTTCCTGGGCCTTGAAGCAGTTACATTATTCATCCCTATTTGTCAAGATTGATAATTCTTTCCCTCCCAAAACCCAGGCCCAGGAGCAGGATTCAAACCCCGGCCCTGGATTCCTACAGGCTGCCGGGCCTATGGACTGCTGGGCTGCCTGCCTGTGTTTTTTGGGGATCAAACCCCTGCAAGCTGAGGCTCCTATAAATTCCCAAAGCCAGAATACTGACACCAGCCCAACCATAGTGGCACCCAAAGAGGAGCTCTCAAATTACCTAATGAAGGCAGAGATGGCGTCTATGCAAGCTTCATGAGTTTGAAGTCCTCTCAAGCAATCAATCAGGAGCCTACCCAGGAAAGAGGCACGGGCCCGCGGCCCAGCCCCATGATCACTACACTAAAGCAAGACAATCAGGTAGCCAAATCAAGATTTTTGACCAATGAAAGAACTCCTGGGCTGAGCGCCATTTTGCTGCTTTCAGACCCAAGTACCCAATTCCCCTGGCCCAGCTTTCCCCAATGCCCTGATGAACCCATGGAAAATGTTAAGTTTGGAAGTGGGGTGCTGTATAGACCAAAGGACCCCACGCTCCAAACTTATCACCATTTTTGAATAAAGGTTATGTTACTTTGGCTTGTACAGCTATTACCATATTTTGTATTTGCCATCTATAAGTTAAGTTTGAGATCCCCCAGCCCTCCTGACCCTCTGCCTGCAGTTTTCTGTCCTCCTGGTGCTCCCTTTGGGCCCATTCATTTTACTGATTGCCCATTAAAGCCCGAATATAAGGATTACACACCAGGGAAAATCATTAAAACTTGATCCCTTAGCCCACATCCAATCCGCTGTCAGATACAACCGCCAAGGCCTGTGCATATTCTCTACCCCCAAGTTATTTAGAGGAAAATTCAACTACCTCCTGGCCTACAGCATTTATATGGAACCACCCGTAACACCAAAACCAATTCCAGCCTCTTCCCCTGACCTGCCAACCGACCATACCAGCAAGCTTTTGGTATATTGTACATCACCCTCACTGGGGTGGTGGACACCATTGTACCAGTTGCCTGCCTGTGGTCTTGGTTAGGAAAGTCTGCTTCTTACCTCTTAAAGTTAGCCCCTCTCTTGTGGTGGGCCCTGCCCGCAAAAAACCCGGCCCAAGTTACCTCTGAAACCAGCAGGCCAGCTGCCCAAGAGTGGTTCCCTGACACTGAAGCCTAACCGCCTGGTTTAGTACAGATTCAATCTTATGGTTAGGTTTTCTGTTGTATGCCTTGATTGCACCTAAGGTAGAACACAACAGAAACAGTCAGGTCCTTGCACAGGAAGGTATCAAATCAATCTGTACCCAGATATTGAGACCTCTATAGTACCAACTGAAATTAGCTGATTAGCATCCTCTTTGTCTAAAGAGGCAAAGTAAGCCCTAGTCTCAAAGAAGGGTCAAAAATCTGTTACTAATAGGGCTATCCAGAATTTGTTGCTATGAGAATGGGCGGTCAGGATTTTTGGACAATCACTGAATACCTTGGTTTGGCCTGGATAGCCATAATGGGAGATTTCCATGGGGTGCACAAGCAGGGAACCTTGTCAAGGTGAAACATGTACATCTCAAGAAGCTTTATTAGTGTCAGAGGCCCACTTCATTGTGATATAACTGCTGAAAAATGATCCTGACTTTGAGCTCAGCCAGGTCAGCTTCCAATTGGGATACCACAGTATCTGGGTATCTGACCTGAAAGTCCAGTTTTGACCGTGCTACAGTCACATTGGGCTGTGGTTTCACAAAGAGGTTGAATTGTGATGAATTTCATAGGTTGAAATTCTAAACATTAGAATTGGCCTTGGAGAGACTTTTCTAGTGTAGTAATAGATTACCCAGGAATCAATTAGGCTGTACTAATTGAGGGCCGCAATGAATAATATGAACAGTTCAGATTATGAGACTAGGTGTCTCAAACCAATTTATTAACTGGGAAGGTTAATTAATTGATACTCTGGAATATGATTGGTGAGGATTTAATCATAGGGCCAAAATGGACTTGACTGTATCAAGTAAAGACTTGTTGTCTTTAAACTGTCTAACTAACTGGGAAAGTTAATTATATATGCTGGGAATATAATTAATGAGGATTTAATTATATTGCTTAATTGCCTTGACTGTGTCATGAAGTTTGGTTAAGGTTAGCCAAAATTAAACCCCCAAATTGTGGTTTAAAAGCACTGTTTTGGCAAATTAATTAGGTTGAAAGCACTGTCACGCCATCTAGTTTATTTTTAAAGCACCAAGGCGCCGCCCAGTGAATGTTTCAGATGCTGGGGCACCATCTAGGAAAGTTCCTGGGCGCTGCGGTGGTGCCTGGTTTGAGTTTTGAAGTGTTTTAATGGGTTTTAAGGCAAAAAACCATTAAATGCAAAAATAACTAAATATAGACAATAGTGTCTATACATTCAGGATTGATCAACTGGTTCCCAGTTGGAACAAGGATAGCTTGGATCAGAAATATGTATATTCCACAGGGTTTTGGCGCCAGAAGTCCAGAATGCTTCAAGCCAAAGCAATACATTTCCACAGAAAGAATCAGGTGATTCTGGAATGTATTAGGGCACGTTCTTATAGGTTAAGAGTGTGAAGATCTTTTTGGTAAAGATCTGGATTGGATGACGCAGTTATTTCATAAACCATGTGATAGGAATCTAGGTGTGATTCCGGAACCAGAGGGGTTTTCAGCTGAATGTGCCCCAATTGGTATATAATGGAAACATGATAATAATTAATAAAAATGATACTTATGTATGACAATGGTTGCTTTCCCCTCAATCTTTTTATGCTTTGTGTTTTTGGCTTTTAACTGAAATAAGACTACCATGGAATGAAAGAGATGGTCTGCAGCTAAGACTATGGGAAGAAAAAAATGTGGAAGTGATCACCAGATGGCAATGAGTTTAATGCCAAGATTGCTTGCCTGGAATCCAAGCTCATCAAAGATTACATAAAGGATTCCCCTCCAAACCATAAAAGAGTCAGACTGGAATAATGAAGAAGCAAGCATGAATTTCCTGGATCCGTCACACAGGTGTGAACCCATGGTGCTACTGTAAATTCAGAACCTGAACATAAAAATGTGGGATTGTCAAATCCTTGGTCCAAATTTCAAATCATTTTTTGCATGATGGCCTTTTTTAATTAAATTGAGCATTGGGATACATCAGACTAGAAGAACATGTACAGTTCAGCACACTTCGCCGGACTCCTAATGAGCTAGACCTCCAAAACGCGCCTCCTGGTCTTGCCTGATTCCTTGTGACGTCATCCCATTGAACCAGAAGGACCAGGTCTCGGCTTCACACAAGGGAGTACTAGAGCCGAAACCTGGACCCTGGGAAGCCATTGAGTAGAGTACCATTGACTAAAATAACCTAATATATCTTGTTCTATTAAGCAAACCAAGATTCAAAGCACAAAGCTTCAGAAGTTACTAATCTCCAATTGTTGGCCTCAGAAAAGCTCTGATCTTCTCCTCCTTTATTGTCAAAAAAGGACGGTCTTACTAGAGCGCGGTCATAGAATAACTCCATCATTAAGAAGGACTCCTACCCACATATTGATGATATTTTTAAGATTCATACATTGGCATTGATCTTCTCACCTTGAGAGGATCAAAATGTATCATCATTACTGAGAAAGGGCTTTTTCAGTTCATTACGTACAACAGCCACTTTCAGAGCTATGGATTTGTTATGCAGTTCGCCATTAGCTTATATACTTGATGACAATACCTTTCCAAAACCTTTCACTGAGCAATACCTAGAAGATCCAACGGTTACTTGCCAATCTTCGAGGCCACGGAAACAAATTTTTAAGGAACTCTGTTTTTAGGCTTGCTCCTGCTAAGTGGAGGCACTGTACAAGATGTACATTAACGTATTTGAACGGAGTTACCAATGTGGTTTGCTTTGTTGGCTACTTGGGGACTCATTGTCTAACCTCTATGGGCTGATGTGGAGCATTTTCTGCTTGCCAAAGGCTTGACTGAAACAGGACTCTTTATATGCTCCTGTGGCTGCCCATCCTAACTTTGGCTTGTTCCAGGAGGGCACACGGGTCTTGCTGCCACAGGGTGCTCACAAATAGAGACACTTGATATTGAATCATCCTGTTGGTTGTTGCACTTCCAACTATCATGAACACAACTACACAGTATCAGAGGAAAGGGAGTTCGGCAAAAATTTATAAGTTTAGGTATACTTATATGTGGTGTGTACTTACGGAACTGACTACACCTCCTCCAATGGCTGAAAATATTAAAGGATCCTGAAGGAAGACTTGCTTGCTGGGCCATCAAACTTCATGTTCTTTAATTATGACATAGCAGCAACTGCTCCTTGGGGCAGTCCATCAGAATGCAGATTGCCTCTCAAGATTACTACCATTGCCCTTGTGTCCTCTATTGCCAATGAGCTATGAAAAACTACTGGTTGACCAATTTTATGAGGGGAAGATTCCACTGAAATCTAAAATGTTCTTAAGAAGC